>CM053622.1:155929418-155955119 GCA_028646595.1 Phalanger gymnotis | reverse complement strand
GGGGGGGGGGTGGAAATGGGGAGAAAATCTGTAATTCAAATGCATGTGAAAATCAATGCTGAAAACTAAACATATTAAAAATAAGTTTAAAAAAACTATTAAAAAAAGAAAAAGTCAGAAAACACATGCAATGTATAATATCTGTGGACCTTCCACTTCTATGAAGAGATGGGTTGGGATAATCCTCTTATATCTCCACATTTAAATTCTCCTTGATATTCATAAGTTTGTAACATTCACTTTTGATATTTTTTGGTGTGTAGCTATTCTTTCCATTTATATTGTTGTATTGACTTCATAAATTGTTTTCTTGGCTCTGCTTGTTTCATTCCACATCAGTTCAGAGAGATCTCTCTATGTTCCTCAGTATTCATCACGTATCCTTATTTATAGCTCAGCGATATAACCATTTCTTTAATGTGTCATAATTAGTTTAATCATTTGCCAATTGATGGGCTTCTACTTTGTTTTTAATTCTGTGCTATCACAAAAAATTCTGCTAAAATATTTTTATAACCATGAGGACTTTGTTGTTTTTAACGGGTTCCTTGAGAAGTTTCTTTTACTGGTAGTCTCCCTGCTATCATTCTATTGCTATTGTTCTCCTTGGCTGCTACATTTATTCATTCCTCCTGTATTTCTGTTGTTTGAGATGTACAAAAAACAAATAATCTCTTCATTTCTTTCTTTCTTAAAATGCTTCAAATACCTCTATATTATTGAATATCTATTATTTTGCATTTATGGTTAAGCTGAAATTTGCAATGTAGGTCACCTCGAGCTCAAATACATTATCCCATTCCCTACTATGTTGTATGATGGGTGCAAAATAGCCTTACACTGTTTAAATTTTCTTTCATTTTTATTAAAGGATCTTTCTTAGAATATATTTCTGAATTGCACTATTAGACTTAACTACTTGGAGTTTGCAATGATGCTTTGGATATTTTTCTGGAGACAATGTATATATTCTTTCAATTGGCATTTCATTTTCTATATTTACAGGTTCTGGGCAGTTCTCTTTATGTTTTTCCTGTATTATGGTAGTTTTAATTTTTTTTTTATTTATTTCTAGCATTCTTATTTTTTTTTTTACTTTGAGTTTGAATTTTTCCCTTTTGCTTCTACTCTATCCATTGAGAAGGCAAGCAAATATGACTTATGCATGTAAATTCATGCAAAACACTTCTATATTAGTCATGTTTCAAAAAACAAACAAATAAATATAAATGCAAGAAAGATAAAGAAAGTTAAATGGCATGTTTCAATCTCCACTCACAGTTCTTTCCTTCTCTCCCTGAAAGGGAGAAGCATTTTTCATCATGGGTCCTTTGTAACTGTCTTAGATCAGTGTCTTGATCAGAGTAGCTAAGTTTTTTTTTTTCACAGTTTGATATCCTTGGTACTATGTACTATGTTCTCCTGGTTCTGCTCAATTCACTGCGCATCAGTTTGTATGTCTTCCCAAGTTTTTCTGAAACCATGCCTCTCGTTATTTCTTATAGCAAAAGAGTATTCCATCACAGTTACATAGCACAACTTGTTCCCCATTCCCCAAATTGTAGGCATGCCCCCAATTTGCAGTTCTTTGCTACAATAAAAAGACCTACTATACACATTTTAGTATATGCAGATCCTTTTTAACTCTTTTTGATCACATTAGGATACAAATTGTGTAGTAGTTTTGCTGGGTCAAAGGGTATGCTTTGGCTTTTAGTAGTTTTTTTCCTGTAGTTCCAATTTATTCTGCAGAATGCTTGGAGCAGTAAACAACTCCACCAACAGTGAATTAGTATATCTATTTTTCCCATATCCTTTTTGATGTTTGTCCTTTTCATTTTTGTTGTGTTAGTTAATGTAGTAAGAAGGCAGAATTTATGATTTCAAAGAGAATCATATATATGTCTGAACGGTTCAGAACTGCAGGATATAAGGAATTCTCTAAGTAGAAGGCAGAAGGATTAAATCATTTATTCAGGCTCCAAAGTAACAGACCCATGAGCCAGCCTCCCCTTTTTGATATTTTGATCAAAAGCTTCCAGGCCCAATAAGTCCGCCTCACAAGAGTAACCAGGAGGCCACAGAAAAACATGATGGTATTAAACCAAATCATATTCATGCTTCCCCTCTCTGGTAAGAAGATTACCCACTGCCCTCAAGTCCTTGCTTGGCACTCCTTGGTCCACACACGGGTCGGCACTACTTCTGGATCGGCCTACTTCCGGATCAGCTCTGCTTCCGGGTTGGCTAACACCTCCCCTTAGCCAGCCCCAACTTGGGCCCCACTTCAGTCATCAATCCACACCCACATAGGTTTTACACCTAATAGGGCTTTGGGCCTGGGGCTTAGCACTTAGCAAGATTCACTCAATTCACTGAATCACTCAAAGTAAACAAAAGCCAAACTCCTCAAGGGCACCTGTTGAACTAAGTGCTAAGGAGCCCATTTTGCTTACCAACACAGTTAACAAGAGTGATTCTTGTGAATATGTCGATATTTTTGGATTCTAGTTTCTAATTCATTCTGTGCTTTGCTTTTGCTTTATGAGTGAATTCATCCTATTCCAATGCACAGTTATAATTACTATTTCCCTCTCTCCTATTTTCTTCTTTTATCTCTCATTTTACCCTATCTCTCCTCAATATTCTGTTTTCCTTCTGACCACTTTCTGCATTAATCCACCCTTCCTCTTGTCATTCCCACTCATTTCTCTCATTCATTTTCTCTCCTAATTCTCTGTTAAGCATGATTTATTTCCATACCATTTGAGTGTGTGTGTGTCTTTCTTTCTTTGAACCAATTTAGGTGAGTGAAATTCAAGTATTGCCTGCGACCCCTACCCCTCATTTTCTCTTCTACTGTAAAAGTTCTTCTTTAAACACTTCTTTTATGTGACATGATTTCCCACATTTTTCCTCTCCCTTCCACTCTCCCAATGAATCTCTATTTTTTGCCCATCTTTTTTGGGGGAAATCATCCCAACATAATCAAGTCAGTCTACAGACCTTCATTTGGAGTCCTTTAACTGCCCTAATAATGATAACGTTCTTAGAATTCACTTGTATCACCATTCCACATATGAATGTAAACAATTTTAAATCTTATTAGTCTCTTATGATTTATCTTCCATGTTTTCCTTCCTATGCTTCTCTTGAGTCTCCTATTTAAAAGATAAATTTTCTGTTTAGCTCTGTTCTTCTCATTAGGAATGCTTGGAAGTCCAAGTCTTATATTTAATTAAATCCCTTGAACTTGCAAGAATATTTCTTGAGGCCCTTGATCCTTTTTGACTGCAAGCACTCCTCTCTGCCCTGAAACTGTAATCAGGAAATGGGCATAGACAATAGAGCTGCCAAACAGTGTTCTGTCCTCCTACCAGTTGTAGCACAGGGATCCCCTATAATCTTGTTTTTGACCAGCTGACAAATTATTGTCTCTGGCTTAACAGCCCCATCCAAAGATGCTTCTGCTGCTATTGCCACCTCAAATACCCACAGCTAGCAGGAAAGACAATGGAAGAGAAAGGAAGAGAAGGAAAGAGAAGCAAACAGAAAGGAAGAGAAGGAAAGAGAAGGGAAGAAAAGGGAAGAGGGTCTAGGATAGATCCTTGGGAGACAACTACAGTTAGTGATGATAACTTGAATAAAGAGCCCACAAAGAAAACTGACATAGAGTATTTAAGCAAAACAAAGGTAAGAAAAAAATTTTGTTGGGCTTGTGTCCAATTCACATTTTTTATACCCTTAAAGCTTTGCTTAAGGGTGTTTTAACCTCACTGTTTTCTTCCGAGTCTGTGTCTTGATCTTCTCTGTCACCACAGTAGCTTTTTTTGATCGGGTCCTTTTTTTTTTTGTTTTTGTTGCTATATGTTCATTTTTGTAGATTATTTCTTGACTTTGAACTTCATGTTAAAGTTGGGCTCTCTTCTGGTAAGAAGACTAGGAGAGAGCAGTATCACACAAAGTTAGAGAAGAGGGTACCCAGGAGAAGGGTGAGGCTGGATGATACAGTAGAGTGCTGGGCCTTGAGTCAGGAAGATTCATCTTCCTGATGGCCTCAGACATGTACTAGCTGTGCAACCCAAGGGTCATACAAGTTGCTTAACCCTGTGTTCCTCAGTTTCCTCGTCTGTAAAATGAGCTGAAGAAGGAAATGAAAAAAAGCATTCCAGTCTTTGCTAAGACACCACAAATGGGGTCATGAGAAGTCAGATATGACTGAGAAGAGAGTGGCTAAAAAGTGTCAAAAGTAGCTGAAAGGTCAATAATACTGATCAAAAAATTAGATTGGTGACTTTAGAAATAACAGCTCCATTTGAATGATGGGGTTGGGAGACAAGTTGTAGAAAAGAAATGGAAATACCCAGAGCATTAAAATGTTAAATAAATATTAGAGTTTTTTTGAGACTTATACAATTGATAAACACTTAGCAACTCAGTGAATTCCTTTATTATTTGCAGAAATACATATGAAATATAGCTCTCATTTAAATTTAAAAATGTAGAAAACAATAGCTAAAATTATCTCATAGCAAATCTGTCTAATCTACTAATATATTTATATCTAGCATAAATTTAAATATCTACTATCATAATACATATATATGTATATATATATATATATATATATATATATATATATAAACTGATATTTTAGTAGGGAATTGCTTGAAGAATTACCTTTAATAGTAGTTAAACTGGTATATGTGCTCTAGTCATAACTTTAGAAACCTTGGCAAAAAGAATGAGGCTAAAAAGAAACCCCAACAGCCCAGAAATAAAAAGTATAAATACTTGTGAGATAAAGTTCAAATATCTCTGTTGGTAGACTGCATTATTATAAATCTAAAAAAAAATCCTAACATTTAGTAAGAACTACTCAAAAGTGAATTATTTTTAACTATTAAGTTACTTCTACATTTCTGTGTTTTTTTCATTTGTTTTCCTTTAAACTTTTAGCAATCTATTCATTCCTAAGAATTAATGACCTATTAATTACTAGGGAAAAGGATGTAGGGAACTAAAAGACCTTGTCATAGTATATATGTATATGTATTCATACTATATATGTATGTACATATATATGGTATATTTTATATACAGTGTATAAATATAGCATTTGTTTGTATGTGGTGTCTGTGTGTGTGTGTGTGACTGAGGATGGTGAAGCTGGGCATTTATGAAAGTTGAATATAGGTTTTTCTGCTTATTAAAGCTATCGTGGCAGTTTCCCCATTGTATCTTCAGGCTATTGTGTTCCTCACCCCCATCCCAAAAATAAACTCTAACTGCTTTGCATTCATCAATCAATAAATGAATTATTCTAGCATTGAGTTAGGTCATTAGGGGATACAAAAGTTTGTAACATTAAAGTCTACCCTCCAGTAGTTTATAATCTATTTGGGGAGACAGGGTACAAATACTTGGAGAGTTAAATAACAATGCAAGAGATAAATAATAATTCACAATAACAATACATGCAATGTTCCAATGCTGTCCATGATTAATAGACATATAAACAGACTAGACAATAAAGAATACAAAAGGAGGGCCCACACTGAAATCAGAATGTTTCTGGGAAGTTGTATTTTGTGACTTATTTCCATTCAATCACATTTTTTTTAAATTATGAAGCACCCAGTATATATAAAGGACTGGACTAGCTATGAGGCGTATCAAAGCCAAAATGAATGTCTCTACCCTGAAAGGAAAGGAATAGCGCCTATTATGTGCCAAGACCTGTTCTAAGAACTTTCTGTAAATATTGTCTTAATCAATCCTCACAATAATCTCCATTTTACAGTTGAGGAGCAGCAAATGGAGAGGGGAAGTGGGGAATGCAGACACACATGATTACATCTACATCAATCAAATTTTCTGGATAAAGATTGAAAAAGTGAATCAGTTCCTCACTTTAACTTGCCTATTCATACATAGCCAATGGGACCTGTTTTCCTTGAAGAGAACTTAGATTTCATATCAAATCAACATCTGTTCCCAATGTTATATGGGATTGTAGGAGTTAGATTTGGAAGGAATTTTAAAGACATCATCTTCTCAAAGCTATCCTGCTTATTCAAAAAATCCAATCTTCCTTTTTAATGATTCCTGCTAAAAGTGAGCAATGCCTTGATTTGTAGAAATTATATTTAAAACCTCAAAATGGAGTCATATAATTAAGCTCTCGGTAAGGGAAAAAAAATACTCATGAATGTCTTTTGTTGATGTGGTTTTAATTTTACTTCTGTGAATGCCAAATTCATGAATAGAAAATAAGATACACTTTTGAGATTAAATTCATTATTTAGAAAAATCTATAAGCTATACAATAGAGGAAAGGATATTCCAAGAAAACTTCATGACAGTAAAACTAGCATCAAAGCAACAAAAGGATTATAAATTCTACCATCCACTTGAGTATTCTGACATAGAGGTAAGATGCATTGCCACCTAGCCATCTTCCTGGAAATTCATACCATCTCATAAGTGACTGCCGCCTCAGGAAGTCTGATCAGGCAAATCCTGCCTTCAAGCACCAATGTGAAGATCACTTGCCTACATATTTTCCCTTCACTGAAGCAGAGAAGATCCCTTTGTTGTGTGTCTTCACCCTTGCTCTGGGCATGCCACTCCCTCCACTACAGAGCACAAGGAGGGAGAGGAAGGACAAGCCAGTTAATGAATCATAAAGGTTCATACTTTATTGAGGGAAAAATGTGTAGAATCTTCTAAGTAAACCCTGAAGAAATACAATACCAATGGTGTGGAACAGTTTTTTGAATCGAGCCTGGAGAACTCATTGTGATTTGCATTCAAGTAAACACCTACATTTTTCGTTAACTGAACTGATTTAACTGCTAATTAAAACTAGTCAGTAAGCACAATGCAAAATTAATTAAACCATTTAGTGGATAGATGCAAATTAGGCAAAGCCATGTATTGGACACTCGAAGTAAGTACAACTGCTACTTATCACCAAGCGAGATGGTTCTTAGGGTAAGTGCTTTCCCTGGAGAAAATGCAAGGTAATAAAAATTGTCCTGTTGACTATATGATCTTTTATTAAGAAAATGTGATGGAAATCAGCTTCCTCTTTCGAATGGAACAATGGGGGTTTTCATAATTCTTTTAAATATGAAGAAGAAACTGGGAAAACTGAATAGCTCATTTATATTTTTTTTTTCCTTACAAGTCATCATTTCTCTGAAAGGTTACTGCCACCTTTGTCATGAAAGTCATCATTCTGACACTCTAGGAAGCCTTTGTTGGATTGTTTTTCTTTGAGATGGTTGCCATAATACATATGGAATATACGTCAAGGGGAAAAATGAACACATTGTCCTGAGTGCTCAGAAATTAGAAGAGAGGGGAAAAACATTTATTTTTTTTTCCTTCTCTCAAAACCACTGTTTGTATTTGTATTCATTCTTTGAATGATCAAGACCCAAAAAGATGAGCCATACCACCCTCCATTTTGCTCTTACCTTACATGGTCTCTTCTGGTCACCATGAAATGACATGTCAAAATGTATGGTAAATTCTTTTACTGGCTTTAAGTTTTATAGACATTTAGATCTCAAAAGGATGTTAGAGGTAACTTAGTTTATTATTCTCATTTTATAGATTGGGAAACTGAGCCTTAAAAAGAAGTATTTTTCCCCACCATTCTAAGGGTAACAAGTGGCATATATGATATTTAATTAGATGACCGCTGGTTTTAAAATCCAGTACTCTTTATGCTGTACCATGAAGAAAACATGTGATCTGGGCTTATTATGAAGTCCTTTGTGCATGCACACACATACACAAATGTGATCATGCTAGGCTATCACACAATGCTTATCTTCATTCCTCCAATGACAGAAGTAATGCAAACTAAAATGAATTTATTATTAACTTTCCACCTATGAGAATGTCAAATATTTCAGAGTTAAAAATTAAATGCCTATGGTTTTCATAAAGTGTTCTCCTAAATTTATTTTGGTAATTCTAAAGAGTATTTACCTACTATGAAAAAATGGCATTTTGAGAAAAAAAATAATCTCATATTTAAGCCCAGCAGTTAGATGTTTAGATGATAAGCTCTCTTACATCAGTTGCCATTGTAGATTCTATATATTACCTAATGAAATCCAGAGTTAAGGGAAATATTATAGGGAATGAATCTGGAATCATTCTAGTCAACTAGCTTTAGACATAGAGAGGTAGACATTTGAACTTTTAGATCAAATGTTCTTGACCTGGGTTCCATGGAAAAACTTCAATATATGCTTGAAAATGGATGAGAAAGAAACGCATTTTTACATCTATTCTCCTGTAATGGGAATATAGTGATTCCTTCAGTTATGAATGCAGGCATAAACCACAGTAGTGTTATGATTACCTATGATTCTGCAACCAGTTGAAATCATAGACATTTTCATATCACATTACATTTTGGCAGATATCTCACAATATCTACTCTGAAATTACTATTGTTATTAGACATACTTATAGAGTGCCCATGATCCCAGTGTTCTTGTCTACAAATTGTGTGATATAGTTGGTCAACTATTGGGCAACTTTGCAACTAGTAGTTATTCAGTCATCAAATGATATAGACATACCTTCTCACGTTGAGTACCCTGACATGTCTATTCCTTTCCAGTATGGTCTATTTATAGTTGGTTTTTTTTTGTTGATACATAAAAACAAGTGAGTTGTTATCATTGTTTGTTAAAGTTCCCCAACCTGGATAGTTCAATAAAGTGTTTCTGCCTTTCATAATATGGCTAGTCATGAAGGTTACCAGTTAAGAAAAAAATTTAAGCTTATTATTTAAAGTAACTTCTTCTTGTTTCTAACATTGCATGATGTTATGAGTCATGAATAGTATTTAATGTTATGTGAGTAGAATTTTTTTCTTTTGTTTGTTTTTATCTTCACACTCCCATTTTATATATTGACTGTGTTATGAAGTGAATGGTCACATATGTTGTACAAGTGGTATTTGTGAATTACCATTCTATGAAAATATCACACATTATAGAATAACTTTACAAGGAAACTGCAAATGAAATTGGATATAAGAATAGTTATTTCTAGAAAGGCACAGAAAGCCATATAATATCAATCATAGCAATAGCCAAAATCTAGAAAGGACACAACCTCTGAGCTACTGTTGTAATATACTTTTCAGGTGTAGGGTTAAATACTACCAAAAGTGTTAATAATTTAGATAAATAGTAAAATCTACCTTACTTTGCTTACATGCCATATACATTTTATTACCTGGAACTTTACTTATTTCATATATAAATTGTTTGTGTCTATGCAGATTTATCAAATTTATCTTTTAAAAGTCATACAAAAATATTTCTTTAAGAAATATGAATTTAATCAAATATCTGATTTTAGCTTTATTTCTTTCATATATTTTATAGACAATCTGAAATGTCAAAATAAAAGAAATGTATTGGAAACCATGTACTATATAATTTTCACTTGCATCAATGTGCATAATGGGACAGGGAAGCCACAATCCTTTTTCTGCAAAATGAACAAACAAACTTGCAAATAGAAATGTGAAGCCAAAAAAATTACTTGCACATCATCACAAAAATTCATCTAAAGGTTTTGGTGCTTTTCCATGCAGAGAAAGCACAGTCAAAAAAGTTGAAGCTTTTCTAAAACTTGGATTTTCCATTTTGCAATAAACATTTTAAGGAAACTACAAAAGTCTTTTACCGTTCCCCTTCAATATATAATCAGATAAAGCTACAGATATTTCTAAAAGTATTCAGTTCCTTGTTTTGGTTCAATATTAACATGCTGATATCTCAAAAATATATACACATATACATACATACATACATAAATACACCCATGAATACATAATGACTTTTGGAAAGTAAAAGGGCCACTTTTTGTTCAAATAAAATGTTGACTGGAAAGAAAAACTTTCTATTCTTTGCGCAGATGTAACTTATGCAATGTTTGGTAATACATCTGTTTTTTCCTGCTGCAGTGCAATGCTATTCACATTGTCATTACTCTTTGCTTTTTAAGCACTTATGCAACCAGAAGGAAAAAAAAAACATTTCCAACAGTCTTTAAAGATTTAAGAATAGCCATAAAAGTTGACCAATTTAACAGAAGCCGTTCTTTTAATCATTGCAGTTTTAAAAGATTTCGTCAAGAAATGAGAGTTGAACATGAAATGCTTCTCCACTACATGGAATTTTCTTGGCTTCCAAATGACAAGCCCTGAAGCAGCTAAAGGAATATATTACAATATTTGGGAAGAAAACTCACACTTGTAACATTTTAAAGAAATTTTATCATTGGTTAGCTCATCTGGCAGAAATTTTTAACCCTGTGAATGACACACACTTTTTCTTCCCCAACATAGATGCTAACAAAAAAAATATGAGTTCTCTTGGCTAAGGTTATAACACAATAGAAAAGAGTAGAGGCCAAAATGTTTGCAAACATTCAAATACTGAAAACAGTACTTTACCAAGATGGGATTGAGATAAAAACATTCTGTGTAAATTCTTTGAAAGGAAAAATTTGGAAATGCTAGGAAATAACTTCAAATGTCTTTCAAAAGTTATTTCTGTCTTCTTTATGTTGAGGCTGAATTATGGATTTCCATCCTTTTCCTTTTGATATAAATTGTATTAAAGATGCATTGATTGATCTTAGGACAAAACCACTCAGTACAGTTGGAGTATAACTCGGACAACCTTGGCGAATTCTTTTGTTCCTAGATAAATAAGTGTGGCAGAAGAGTACAGTTTGGTAAGGGAAGGTAGAGGGAGATATGGAAAGCCAATGGATTATGGATAATTAAAGGGATTCTGGAATTATTCCACATGGAGTTGGTACATTTGTGGGTGATGACAAGATCAAGGGAATAAAAATCTTTGTGTTTGACTGAGGTGATATGGAAGAATGGGCCTTAGAAAATGAGGAAGTTGAATAACTAAATTGTTATGGTATTTGAGGGAGAGTCAATATGTACATTAAAGTGTGGCTATTATGAAGGCAAGAGCTGTGGAGAAGAAAACAAAATTGTGAGCCAAATACTGAGCTTTTTTGGGAAGGATGAGGCATTACCTGGACATATGTAGACAATAACTACCAAGAATTTGATTGTGTGATACACGTGGATTGCATGAACCTCAAAAGAGGAGTGGTTACTAGAGTTTGGGGAAAACCCTGGGAATGTCAATGGGGAGCAAAATGCTATTCTAACACCCCCCCACACACACACACACCTGACCAATGAGTCAGTCCTGGGTATTGAGCAAAGGTGTAGCCAATACTAGAAAGTGTATCCAGGCAGGCTGTTATCAGAGGGAATTTTGCTCTCCATAGTTACTAGAAGATTAAAAGAATGGGAGAGTGAAAGCTTTAAACGAAGGAAAGGAACAGGAATTTCAGAAGACATAGTGGAAGAGGTGGGTGGCATTTAGGATGGGAGGTTTGAGGGAAAGGAAATTAGGAACTGGGCCATGTTGGTGAGGAATAGTGTTGGATAAAGACCTAAAAGGCATTTAGGGTATAACCAAGTATGAATTTGTTAATCATTGAGTAGAGTCACCATTCTTCTTCCCAGAGGAGTTTAGGCATCAAGCATTGGACAAATGTAATATGAGATATAAGGGCACGTGGTCATCTGGGAGGCCCCATTTCACTTCTTCTTACTGCAAAGGCACGGGAGTTGAAAATTAATTCTCAAGAAAGGGAGATGAAAGGCAAATTCCCCTTCAACTTTCTTCTTTCTCTTGCCTCAGGGCACAGTGCAATGAGAAATAAAAGACCTGTGGTCAGAGGGAAGGTCAATGCTGGTTGCTTTGGAATCAAGAGGTCAAATATATCAATCTATGGTCCAGAAACTTGATATCTTTCCTTGAGGAGCACAGAAGCATGAGATGAAAGCAATGTTCTCCAGGTCCTCCACTTTCGGCATTGTCAAAAGTGTCACTCATTGACTTTTGACTATGTCTTTTCATAACGTCTCCATAAGCATTTTCTCAATGTTCCAGAACATCTATGCACACATCTAACAATATACGCAAATATTTGTCCAGATGCATGGATATATCCATGTGCAGAGACACATATATCTGTATGAATATGTATAAGTATACATTCATATATATGCTTATATTAAATCATTTACGCTACTTCTGCACAATTCTTTTTTCCTTATAGCTTTCATCATATGAACACCTACTGTGTACCTCTCAACCACCATTTGAATTACTCTCAACTTCAAAACTATGGAAACTGTAGTATTCCATGGCTCTCCAATGAGGAATTATAAGAGAAAATAATGATGCTTTAAAAATTGTCTTTCTTTCAGGAAGGAGATAGCGATCATTAAAATTTCTTTAAATTTGCTTCCAAACCTTTCTTAATGCTAAAATTCTGCAATTCTGACTGATTACTAGTCAAGAAGAGAGGAAGGTGATGGCAGTTTCCATAAAGCAAAGAATGTACTCCTTCCACTTTTCCTCCCATTGTTATCACATCATCCACGTCAGTCAAAAGGTATTTTAATTAAGAACACAATCGTTTGCTCTTCCATTGGCAAAATAATGTGGCACATGTACTTATGTATGCATATGTACACACATGCATGCATACATTTTTATAAATATATATTTATATATAAATAGATGCATTTTGTGTAATATATATGTATATTGGTATACACACACCAAAATATAATTTGAAACAATGAAGGAAAGCATAGGACTAAATTTTTTAGAGTCTAATTATATTTCTAATATTCAATGAAAAAAATTATTTTACCTTTGAAAACTCTCCAACTTACAACATCATAGAAAAGTTGAAAAAACAAGTTAGTATTATATAAAAACGTACAAACAAAAAAGCAAAAACAATTCCATAAAGAAGTGAGCAGTTGTGGAAGGCTTCCATACATTTGCCCCTAGTCGGAGGCCTTATTTCAGGAACTTAACATTTATTATAGTTATAAAATTGATTCATCATCACAGGCATTGATTGAATCTCATATCAACTTTACATTGCCCAGGAAAATTATCATTCCTGCATGGGAGTACTATATAAAAATGATATATAGTTGTTTTATTTTTTTTAAAGAAGAGGGCGGGGCTTTGATTACATTGCGTTATTTAGAGAAAAGTGATATTAGCTGGACATAACTGGCTAAACAAGAAAAAATAAAAACAAAGAAAAATAGACAAAAGACTATTATTTATTGATTGTTTGATTTCCATACTCTAAAATTGTTTTGAGCTGAATTCGGTATCTAGAAGACAAAGTCTGAAGTATATGTACCTCACCATTCTCTGGCTAAAACTATGGGTAATATGTTGACAGAAGAAAGGCTAATGTCCACTTTATTTCTCCTAGTAATGTGTTATATAGCTTGACCACTCTTACTTGGTGTGCATTTTGAACAACTACGTAGTTATTAAATAGAATACCTGGTAGATCTTGATTAGGATGGGCTTGGATTTAATGTGGAAAGAACAATGGGTTTTGCCAATTTTACTAGACAACAGCATCACTTCCAGTTAGTTCTTCTGAATATAAGAAGTTCTGATCTTTCATATTTCTGTCAAGGACATCTGTCCATCATCCTTATGATCTTCCAGGCTTGAAACTAAAGCATTATTCTTGATTCTTCACTCTTACTCATTTCATATATCCAATCAGTTTCCGAAAGCTTTGTCTATTTCCATATTTCCCTCATCTGACTCTTTCCCTCTACTCATGCAACAACCCTACTTCAGTTCCTCATCACTTTTACACTAGGCCTATTTGATATTCTCCTAATTCATTTCTTGGTCTCAAATCACTCCCCAGAATAATACATATTTCACATAACTACCGAGGAAATTTTCCAAAAGCACAGGTCTGACCTCACACCTATCAGATTGACTAATATGGCAAAAAAGGAAAATAATAAATGGTGGAGAAGATGCAGGGAAATTGGAACACTAATGCATTGTTAGTGGAGTTGTGAAGTGATCTAGCTGCTCTGGAAAGCAATTTGGAACTATGGCCAAAGGGCTATAAAACCATGCATACCTTTTGATCTAGCAATACCAATACTAGGTCCATATCCCAAAGAGATCATAAAATAGGGAAAAGGACCCACGTATACAAAAAATATTTATAGCAACTCTTTTTGTGGTGGCAAAGAATTGGAAATTGAGAGGATGCCATCAATTAGGGAATGGCTGAACAAATTGTGGTATATGAATGTATATGAGGAATTATAATGTATATGAATGGAGTACTATTCCTCCATTAAAAAATGGTGAACAGGTAGAGTTTAAAAAAAACCTGGAAAGTCTTACATGAACTGATGCTGAGTGAAATGAGTAGAACAAGGAGAACATTGTACACTGTAACAACGACATTGTGGGGTGACCAACTTTGAAAGACTTACCTCTTCTCAGCAATACAATGATCTTAGACAATTCCAAAAGACTCATGATGGAAAATTCTATCCCCATCCAAATAAAGAATTATAGAGTCGGAATGCAGATCAAAGAATACTATTTTATCTTTTTTTTGTTTATCTTCCTTATAGTTTTTCTCTTTTGTTCTGATTCTTCTTTTACAACATGACTAATGTGGGAATGTGTTTAATATGATTGCACATGTATAGCCTGTGTCAGATTGCTTGCTGCCTTGGGGAAGGGGGAGGAAAGAGAGAAGAAGAAGAAAAAAATGGAACTCAAAATCTTACAAAAGTGAATGTTGAAAACTATCTTTACATGTAATTGAAAAAAAAAAGTCCTATCAAGTAGGGGAAAAAAGGCCCAGGTCAGATCATGTCACTTGTGTACTCAATAAACTCCAGTGATGCTTTATTGATTCTATAATAAAATAAAACTTTTTTTTTTCTTTGGCATTTCAATATCTCCCCACCTGGGTGCCAAGTTACTTTTCACTCTTCTTATATGTTATTCCTCTTTGTGTATACTATATTCCATCTAAATTTGCCAACTTGATGGCATTTTGGTCCTCTTCAAAAATGAAGGGCTACAAATACCTTAACAATCCATCCCCTATTTCCATGACATTGCACTGACTTTCTCTTATGCTTAGAATAAATGTTTTCTTCACCTTTTCACCTTAGAACCCCTTATTGCATTATTATGCAAGCTTCTTGACAGTGTAGATGACTTCACTTTTGTTTTTGTATTCCCAGGCCCTTTCTTTCCAGGGGCATGGGGGCAGTCACATCATCCTGCTGCTCCAGGCTCTTGGGCCACGGGAAAATAGTGGGAGTCAAGATGGCAGCCTTGGCTGCAGCCAGTATCCGAGAGAGGCAGACAGTAGCTTTGAAACATATGCTGAATTTTAATGTTCCTCATGTTAAAAACAATACTGGAGAACCAGTATGGAAGGTGCTCATTTTTGACAGATTTGGCCAAGGTATTATCTCTCCTCTGCTGCCTGTGAAGGAATTGAGAGATATGGGAATTACTCTGCATCTGCTTTTGTACTCTGATTGGGACCCTATATCTGATGTGCCAGCAGTTTACTTTGTAATGCCAACAGAAGAAAATATTGACAGAATGTGCCAGGACCTTCGAAATCAACTCTATGAATCTTGTTATTTAAATTATATTTCTGGTATTTTAAGAAGTAAACTGGAGAATATTGCAAATGCTGCTTTATCAGCTAGTGTAGTCACACAAGCAGCAAAGGGACTTGGGATGGTTTGCTCTCCCCTCTGGCCTTGCCCCTCGTTCAGGTATTTTCAGCATCTACAGCCAGATGCAATGGACAGCCTACACCTCTACCATGGAACCTGCAGCTTGAGTAGGAGTACAAGAACAGAGTGAAGAAGGGAGCTTTAAAAAAATCTATGTTTTTGTATCCCCAGACCTTTGAACAGTGCCTTGAAGAAAGTAAGTCCTCAATAAGTGCTCAATGGCTGATTATTTCATTCAAAACTCAGCTGAAGATCAACCTTCTGCATTAAATTATTTCTTATTCCCTTCAGCTTTTAGTGCTCTTTTCATATTACATTGTATTTATATTACACAGATTTACATAATTACAGTATAGTGTTATATAAATACATATGTGTGTAAAAATATATATGTAGATGTAGATGTTGTTTCCACAGATAGAATGCTAGCTTTGTAAAAGCAGGTACCATTTTCTTTTTTTTTTTCCTTTGTCATATAGAGAGACCACTAATGTGAGTCCATAAAAGAGGCAGTAACAAAATATTAGTTTGTAAGGTGGTTCAGTAGTACCCTACATGCCTAATTCTATCATGTGGCAGGGAGATAACCAAAAGACCACTCTGGATCTATTTCATCACATTAAAATGTCTGGTCCTTTCACTGATGGGATACTAGATAGCCAGAACCTATATCAAAGTTATGTATGATCATTTAGAACCAGGAAGAGAATATCTTTGGATGTTCTACAAAAGAGTATTTTAATAACGTCAGCATGTATCACAGTGATTGGCTCATAGTAGATACTTCATAAACAGTTTTTGATCTCTTTGTTGCTATAAGACTGTATTTTTCCTCTCCTTTAGACAGGGCTGGTTTGTGTGGTAGTATGTAAGGACATGTTTAAGGCTGTCTCAAAATATTTTCCCTATACTACTTGGAAATCTTGATTTAGTTACACTGAATGAAATCTCATATTTGAGATTCATTTATATTATGAAGTAGATTCTTTTCATGTGCCTTAACCTTTGAAAGGTCCAAGGTGCTGCCATTTACACAATAGCATAATTCATTCAATCATATTGCTTTTTTCTCAAGAATCCAGGTGGAATCAATAGTACTAGTGGGATGACTACTTTGATAAAGTAAGAAGAGAGTAAAAAGAATGGTATTCTAGATTTTGGAGTCCTATGGGAATATTAGATGCCATGATAATTTGGAGGTTTGGATAACTAGAGGAAAAAGTGAGGCCCATGGGGCAGATAATTAATTTAAAATGATTTGTTGTCATTTGGTCATTTAATAATGTTCAAATCTTCATGACCCCATGGACCACAACAGGCTAGGCCCTTTTATCCTTGATTATCTCCCAAAATCTGTCCAAGCTCATGTTCATTCTTTCCATGACACTATCTAATCTCTTTTCCTCTGCTGTCCCCCTTTTCCTTTTGCCATCAATCTTTCCCAACATCATAGTCTTTTCCAATGAGTCCTGTCTTCTCGTTATGAGTCCAAAACATTTAAACTTTACCTTCAGTCTTTGTCCTTCCAATGAATAGCCTGAATTAATTTCTTTAAGTATTGACTGATTTGACTTCCTTCCTGTTGAAGGGACTCTCAAAAGTCTTCTCCAGCACCACAACTCAAAAGTGTTGATTCTGCTGCACTCAGCTTTCCTTATGGTTCAACTGTCACAGCCATACATTTCTACTGGAAAAACCATAGGTTTGACCATATGCACCTTTACTGGCAAGGTAATGTCTCTGCTCTTTAGTATGCTCTCCAGATTTGCCATAACTTTCCTTCCAAGGAGCAAGTTACTTTTAATTCCATGGCTACAGTTCCCATCTGAAGTGATCTTTGAGCCCAAGACTAAGACTACAGTATTTCCCCATGTACAAGATGCACTCTTTTTTGAAAAATTTGGTGTCTAAAAACTGGGTGTGTCTTACACAGTGGTTGTGGAGTGTTTTACTTGCATTTCCTGCTTTTTCACACTTGTTTTTGTACTCATTGTTGTTGATTTTTTTACTTACATTTCCCACCTCTTCCCACTTGCTGTCTTTGCGTTCATTGTTTCGCATGTGTTACTGGTATATATGGTTACTTTTTGCCACATTCTACCCAGAAATGGCTCAGAAAAGATTTTTGTGTAGTGCTGAATTCAAGTTAAAAGTGATCCAGTTTGCAAAAGTAAATGGAAACCATGCTGCTGAACGTAAGTTTGGTCCTCCTCCAACTGAGAAAACAATCCAAGACTGGCTACGGGAAGAAGAAACCCTACTGAAAATGCCATGGCAGAAGAAGACCATGAGAAGCAAGAGGAAAGAAACCAACTATAGGAGAAGTTGGTACCTCCATGTAAAGATTCTGGGACAATATCAAGATTGAGATCATCGTCAAGTCATTTAAGAAGTGTGGCATTTCAAATGCCATAGATGGACCTGAGCATGAGGCAATATGTGAAGACAGTGATTTGTCATCAAACACAGATGAGGACAAGCTAATAGAAGGGAGTTTTGACAGTGATGAGGAGCTGTATGAATTTTATGATGAATAAAACTTGAGTTCAATAACTTTATGTAATACATTTTTTTTTCAAATATCAGGCTCCAAAATAAAGGTGCATCTTACACATGGGAAAATGCGGTATAAAATCTGACACTGCTTCTAATTCTTCTCCCTCTATTTGCCAAGAAGCTATGGGGCTAGTTGACAGGATCTTAGTGTTTTGGTTTGTGTTTCTTTTTGTTAAGCTTCAATCCAGCTATTACACTCTCCTCTTTTACCCGTATCAAGAGGCATCTAAACTCTTCTTCACTTCCTGCCAGTAGAATGGTATCATCTGCATTATTGAGATTGTTGATATTTCTCCTGGCAAACTTAATTCCAGCTTTTGATTTAAACAGCATGGTATTTCACATGATGTCCTATGCATAGAGGCTAAAAAAATAAGGTCAAAATATGTACAGCCTTATTATACTTCTTTTTCAATCTTAAACCAATCAGTTGTAAAATGTTTTGTCCTAATTGTTGCTTCTTGATCTACATACAAGTTCCTCAGAAGACAAGTAAGATAATCTAGTACTCCCGTCTTTTTAAGGACTTGCCACATTTTGTAGTGATCCACACATTGAAAGTCTTTAGTGTAGTCAATGAAGCCAAAGTTGTTTTTTTTTTCCTGAAAGTCTCTTGGTTTCTCCATAATCCAACATAATCAAAATGTAAATTTGGTCTCTAGGTCCTCCACCTCTTTGAAAACCAGCCTGCACATCTGGTAATTCTTGGTTCACATATTGTTGAAGTCTAGATTGCAGAATTTTAAACATAACCTTTCTAGTATGTGAAATGATCACAATTGCTCACTAATTTGAACATTCTTTGGCAGTGCCCTTCTTTAGATCTGTGACATAAACTGATCTTTTCCAGTGCAGTGGCCATTATTGAATTTTTCAAATTTGCTTGCACATTGAGTGTAGCATTTTCACAAGATGATTGTTTGATATTTTTAAATAACTCAGCTGAAATTCTGTCACCTCCACTAGCCTAATGTCTAACAGTGCTTCCTAAGGCCCACTTGATTTCATTCTCCAAGATGTATGGCTCTATATCAGAAAGCATACCATTGTGGTTTTCAGTGATGTTGGTATCTTTTTTGCATAGTTCTTCTGTATATTCTTGCCATCTCTTCCTAATTTCTTGTGTTTCTTTTTATTTCCTACCATTTTTGTCTTTCCTCATGGCCATTTCTGCATGAAAATTCCCTTGATATCTTTAATTTTCCTGAAGAGATCTCTTGTCTTTCCCATTAAAGAATTTATTTAATGTGTATTATGTTCAAGACATTACAAAGTAAGCACTGTGTTTATAAATAGAAAAATATACTCTCAGGAAACTCACCTACTAATAATGGGGCTGGGGGAAACAGAAGATTTCAGCTATAAGTCAAATAGGAAGGTTCAATGGTCCTTAGAGTACAGGGGCAAAGAGGAAGGAACACAATTGCTTCCAGGTCATTTCTATTAATAAAACCAAGTCTTTTTCTGATGTTAAATTATTTGACAGCAACAAGGACTCTGGTAGTGAATCTTTGCTCGTTCTTCAATAGCTTTGGTTGCTAAGGTGGCAGGAGCTACAGAACATATAGAATAACTGTCCAAGTTGCATCTGCACAAGGGTTGTTTCTTTGGATCTTCATTGTTTGGAAGCAGGGCTGGTGAATAGATGGATGGGTGGAGGGATAGAAGGAGAGATAGTTGGAAGAATGAACAAATAAAGCATGTTTAAGCAATTACTGTGCAAAACACTTTGCTAAGTGATGGGGATACAAGTAAAAAAGCAAGATAGTCTCTACTTTTAAGGAGATCAATTTTTAATGAGTGAGAGATCAAATATGAAAAATTTTAGCTTCTAGTCAGATGGAAAAGTCCTATGGTCTTTACGACGTAGTGTAAAGCAGGCGATAATGTTTCTTAAAATTATTTCCGCTAATAAAATCATAGATAGGAAGGAAGGAAGGAAAGAAGGAAGGAAGGAAGGAAGGAAGGAAGGAAGGAAGGAAGGAAGGAAGGAAGGAAGGAAGGAAGGAAGGAAGGAAGGAAGGAAGGAAAGGAGGAAGGGAGGGAATGATTGAGGGAGAGAGAGAGAGGAAGAGTTCTTGCCCTTAAGTACTTTATATTCCGTTAGGTAGAAATGATACATGCATGAAGAACTAGATAAAAATATAAACACAGTAATTTTCAAGGCAAAGGTATAAGTTTAATGTGAAGAGAATTTTGTTATCAGTATAACAAAGTTTTCAGAGCTCACAGAAGTGTTGGATAGGGGGAAAGGGGAAAGGATACCAGAGAAATCTAGAGAGAATAGGTGTGTGGGGAATAATAGGGAACGTAGAGTAGTGGTTACCCAAGAGGTTATATGGTACAGTAGACTTTGAGGTAGAAAAATCAGAGTTCAAATCATATGTCTAACTCTTATTGACTATAAAAGCATGGGGAAGTCTCTGAGTTTTCCTGAGTATATGATGGGCATAAAAACGCATAAAGTACCAATCTCACCATGTAGCTGTGAGGTGCAAGTGAGATAATGTACATATATTGTATGTCACAAATCTCAAAGTGCTAAAAATAAATGACAATTGTTATTATTTGTTGAATGTTTGCCTTTTCCCCTGTAAAATTCATGTGAAAACCAAATGGGAACTAATTTATCTAGAAATTGTAGCTAAAGAGATAATAATATTATTATTTGGATTTCCATTTATAACTTCTATCAGTGTAAAATATATAGCAAAGTAAAACTTCTCTAATTCAGACAGATGGAAAGAATAGTTAACCTAAATTAGTGAATGGTCTAAAATGTGGAATGTGTATTACAAGAGCGAACTACCAGTGACAAATTTCATATTTCCACCTACTAAAATTGTGAGAAGGTAAAGGTACATAAGAGTTTAGGTTAAATGCAAAACTAAGGTTTGCCATTAGGATATCAATTCTATTTAAGCAGAACCTTCTTATATGCTTGAAGGTTCCAAAAAACAGCTTATTCTCTTAACTGTTCTAAACATTTTCACTGCAATCTTATTTACAGCACCGACTTGTAACATCCCTTTCAATGTTTAAGTTCCATGATTTATATGTCTGTTTCCCTCAGTCACCGCAGTCTCCCTTCCCAAATCCCCACACTCTTATATGTCTGCTTGTTGAGTCTTTCCCCTAGCTCTCAGCCCTAATCCACAGTCAAAGGAAAGTTCTCAGAGGACAGATGGGGACCATTTGTTTTGCTTTAGGATTCCCAAGACCTAGTTTAGTATCTTGCAGAAAGGCCTTCATAAATACAACTTGAAATGATTTTAATTCTGCCTCAATCTTGTCTAATTATCATTAATTCTTAGTAACAATGGATTAATAAATTTATTTTCAATAAATCAAAGTAGCAACCACTATGATTTTTATAAATAATAAAATAGGTATAAAATAGTTATTTGATATAATATAAATATATTTATAAAATATAAAAAGTGTTAATATTTGTAATAAATATAGCATTTATAGAAGATATAAATAATGAGAAACAGAAACATTATATTATTATTGCCAACATCACTTCACAGTCAAAATCATATAGAAAACGATCCTGATCTATCAGAGATCAGGCCAATTAGTATGTAAACTCCTTTGACCCTTTTCTGGTAACTGCCAATTTGGGGGGTTGCACTTTAAACATGTCTTTTATTACTGGATTTCTAACAATCTTCACCTAATATTCTTTCATACTTACATCCAAATTCTGACACCAGCACTTGGTTCCCCTGTGAGATAATCTTTTAAAGTACCTCCTTTCTGGCATCAATGCAAAAGAGCTCCTGGCTTCCCTCCCATCTATCTAATACATGCACTGTCACATCTAACAGGTATTGCTGGCTTGCACCCCACAGTTAAAGCCCAAAGCAACCAAAACGATAGTACACCAACGACAGCTACCACACCCAAGAAAGTAAACTTTTTCCCCTGAATAGATAAAATCCTAAGTCATTACACATACATATATTATGTGTACATATTATGTGTGTATAGTTATATAAACATATATGCATGTTTATATATTTTATTACAAAATAAAGCAGATGAGAAAACAGGGCTGGCAGAATAAGTAACATGTGAGGCAATCACAGACACAGGAGACTAACTTTTCTCACCAATGAGAAAGAACAATTATATCAGGCCAGACATGACATGTATACATGGGCCACCTTAGCTCTGTGGTTCCTTTGTTCTAAATACTAAAAGCCCTTTACTAACATGAGCTCATGAGTCAATACAACATATTGTACAGGGAGTGAAGATGGGGGTGGGTTTAAAGTTTACATTATTCCTTCAGCAGCTATGGAAACAGTGCCACAAAATGGAAAACTTGTGTGAGTGTCTATATAAGCCCAGGGAAGTAGGAAACTAAGAAATCACCTGATAAATTCAACACCTTGTATAATCTGGGTCAAAAACTTTGCATGTTTCCTCAATTCGCTGGTTTAGTGGGGATTAACCAGAGCATTGATCAGCTTTCCATTTGGTTTTGCCATCACAGACATTTTCTAAACTAGGAAGACTGACTTCACTAAACTCTGTTTTCATGGGACTGCCTCTTGATGTCTCTGGCTACTTTCATGACTGTTGAAATTGGACGTTCTAGTCACTTGAGCCTTGTCCTCTAACATTACCTACCTTCCTTCTGCTCCAAATAGAAATTCACTGTGAGTAGGAATGGTTTCATTGTTTGTATCTCTATCATCACCATTTAGCACAGTACCTGGCATATAGAACATGCTAAACAAATATTTTATGTGGTTGATTGATATATATTGGATATATCTATTTGTTGACCTGCAAATTACTATGTAAACTCCTTGAAAATGGAGATTATTTTTTTTCCTTCCCTTTCTTTTTATTTCCGTAACTTAGGACCATGCCTGGAACATTGAAAACAAAATAATATTGAAGTTCATTTCAAGAATGTTTAAAATAACTACAAATGTCATCATTTTAAAGATGAAGATATAGAGTCATGGCTACTAATGGCCAGGGTTCAAATTGGAACCAATATCTCAAAGGCCGAGACCTGTATTTTTTTTCTCTAAGCCAAGCTGCCTCATAAATAAGTTTCCTGGTATCTTTCTATCTATCTATCTATCTATCTATCTATCTATCTATCTATCTATCTATCTATACCTATCTACCTATAGATCTATCGATCTATCCATCTATGTCTATATATCTGGATAGATAGAGCTCTATCTCCAAAAAGATATATAGATAGAAAGATATTCATACTTAGCATTACAACTTGGTAATACATATATGTGTGTGTGTATACATATATATACACACGTACATATACACATACATATACACATCTATACATACATCTGTGTATATATACAAACATGCCTATGTGTGTGTGTGTGTGTGTATACACACATAGGCACTAAACAGACACAGACACAGACATACACACACCCATATATGTTTATATCTTGGTCCTGAAATCCTGAGGCTACGAGATGGTATTAAAATAGTTATGGATACCTTTATTCTTCTTCCATTTCCTCATTTAGAGTGGAGGACCTGCTGTATCTCCCTAACTCCAGCTTAAATATAATAAAGTAGGACTCCTAATGGAGAAGTGTCCCCATAATCAAAGGACATTGAATACATATTTTTAAAGAACCAGTGGAGGGAGAATAATCTGGTGAGAAGCTTTGGTGACTGTGCTCTGGGTATAGTCACCTGATTTTAGCTATGCTTCCTTCTAAGTTAGTCAATTCATTACATTCTTCCTAAGTCAACCAAATGTAGGCTCACCGAACCCAGCACAATTATTATTTATGATTAGCATGCGTGACAACAGAAGAGAAAGTAGGAAGGAAAGAGAAACCACAAAGCCTCAGCCTTATCATGGACTCAGGACAATATGCTGTTATTTTCATTTTGGAAATGAAAGTTATTTGAGATGGAGGTAGAAGGATATAATCTTCCCTGTCAGTGATCCTGATTTTTGGCACATACCCCAAGAAGAACAATGACTGGTGAGAACAAAGTTTGGTTTATTGGAAAGAACATTGAATTGGTGTCAGAGGGCTTAGATATGAATCCTGACCCCTTACAAACTTTGTGACCTTACACCGGTCAATTCAATTCCCTGGAATTCAGCTTTCTCATTTTGTTTCACAAACCCCTCACCTTCTACTGACCAGAAGAAAGGACCAGTGTGGAAATGCCCTACACTAACATGGGAAGTTCATACTCTACTCCATTAGATAGAAGTATTGAGGAAGTATTCTATGGGTCACATTTTGTCCATATATGACTAGCTATCAAGGATTCCATGGATTTGTGGATTTACCAAAACAAAATAGTCCTTAAGTCTCCATACTACTGGCCAGATCTCAACTCCTTCTACTTGACATAATTCAGTGAGCTCTAATCATCTAACCTTAAGAAAATGGAGTCAACACTATAGAGCAGACAATACTATATGCAACAAAATAGGACCAATAAAAACAGTGAACAATAAATAATAATAAACTGCATAACAAGTATAGTTTCCAAGACATGAGAGTAAGTAAGCTGAGAAGTTGGATAATGTCAACTGTACATAATAGTAATCTAGATCTTGGAATTTAGGGAATGCACAGAACTAGAACTTTTTTTGAGACAAGAGTTGCGTTGCTTATAAATAACACATAGGGTTGTTTATAAGGTATTTGACTTGCATTTCCTGAAGGGCCATGTATTAGATTAAACATCAAAACCTTGGAGCAACTTCAGACCAAGATTCATAGCATAGAGGTTTAAGGGACTTGGACATGGATAGAGTGAAGAGAAGACAGCTACTCCCACACTAGGTGTTGTTCTCAACTTGTCACTGGAAGAGACCTCTGATCTCTTGAGGCTAGCCAGCTTGTCACTCATGGAAATGAATAAGTCAACCCAATCACTCTCTCTGGCAAACAGAAGCTTGCCCTTGCCATCATCTCCCAAGCATGACTCCCACCTTCACAGCTATACTTCTTTGTTCCTGAATTGTATCATGTCCTATTATCACATCACTTCTTCGCTTGCTTCTCCACTAAGCCCCAAAATGCCATGATTTCACACAATAAAAGAGAGAGGCAAATTTCCTAAGATGGTTTCTACATATGGAATGAAGCATCTTGGTCTAGACAGCTCCTACATCCCTTTCTAGCTTCCAATCTCTAATGTTACATTTATGAAAAGATTCACTAAACATAAAAATATTACTAACAAAAAGTTTGAGGCAGTCAAAAATTGACATACATGTCAATTGGAGAATGCCTGAACCAGCTCTGGTTTGTAAATCTAGTGGCAAATTACTGCACAGTAAAAAATAATTGTGAGGAATTTTTTTAAATTTATTTTTAATATGTTTAGTTTTCAGCATTGATTTTCACATGCGTTTGAATTACAGATTTTCTCCCCATTTCCACCCCCCCCAC
>CM053622.1:155904724-155928918 GCA_028646595.1 Phalanger gymnotis | reverse complement strand
TTGTCCTGGGCTGGAGCCCTGCTTCCCTCTGCCACTTTGTGGGTTCTGCAGTTCTAGAACTGGTTTGGAGCCATTTTTTTATAGGTTTTTGGAGGGACTTGGTGGGGAGCTCATGCCAGTTACTGCTTTCCAGTCGCCATCTTGGCCCCCCCCCAATTGTGAGGAATTTAGAGTATCATGGGAATATGTGTAATCTGATTTAGAGTGAAGTGTGCAAAACCCAAACAATATTCTTTTTTCACATGGCTTCACTCCTTTGGACTTTTCTATCATGTCCCCATTCTGGGTTCCTCCCTGCCCCTCCTTTTGTCAGCTTCCTTTTATGCATTGTATCCCTCTATTAGAATGTAAGCTCCCCATGGGCAGGTACTATTGTCCTTTTTACTAATATTTGTGATATTAGCATAGTGTTTAGAACACAGTAATTATTTGTTTGATGTTTGTAGTATTAATAATGCTTATTGACTGACTGAACAACAATTTATGACTTCCAAGAACAGAGAAAGAAGGCAAACCGAACAATTGAAATAATAAATCTTGTTCCTGAACAGCATATTATGAAGCATTTCACCCTTCCCAATAGGAAGGCTTCCTATGGTTAGAATTTGCATACATTGGCAGATTCAACTATTCTATCCACTGCTTTTGTTGTTATTATAAAGAGAGAGTTCAATTAAAGGCATTAGAATTAGAGGCAACTCCAAATATAGCCTCTGATACTAGCTATGTGACCCTGGGCAAGTCACTTAACCCTTGCTGCCTCAGTTGCCTCAACTGTCAAATAGGTATAATAAGGGTACTGATTTAGCAGGGTTGTTATGAGAATCAAATGAGATAAAGTTTATAAAGTGCTTGGTACATAATAGGTTGTTAATAAATGCTTGTTTCCCTAATTGAAGAATTCAAATCAATACACATTTGTTAAATACCCATTATGTGTGAGAAACGGTGCTAGGTGTTGGGCATGTGAGAAGCAGTAGCAGCAAATTATAGGAAAAGCTTTTTTGAAATATTTTTCATTTGTAAGCTGATGAGTAAGCTCTATACTTTGACCAACAGGTACTCAGCATCAGTTATGGTCCCTCCTATAATCCCACCAGTGCCATTTCTTTAGCCTTTGGCAAAAGTTTTTAAGGCTGCTCCACAGTAAATTCTGTATACTGATGAAATCTCAGACTTGGACCATAAAACAAAACAGGTTGATTGGCTAATGTTTGGGCTATTATATAATTCTCTGTTTTCCACTCCTGGGGGAAGCCTTGTTACTTGGTACATGTAGCCATAGTCATGTACCAGTGTTTACTTGATAGCAGCTACATCAAGTTTAGGTACAGAATATGGGAATGAAACTGGCCCTGGAGGGCTTACAAACCCAAATTTAAAAGTGACAATAAAGCTACAGCAGACGTGAAGTCAGAGGACCATAGATTTAGAAAAGGAAGGAACCTTGGAGGCCAATTAGTTCAACCTTCTCATTTTGGAGGTGAAGGAATTGAAGCTCCCAAAAAGTGAAATGATTTGTTCATGCTAGGTAGAAGAACTAGTTTTTCTGCCTCCAAATCTACCTCATTTCCAGTACACTGTGTGGTCGTAAAGAACCAGACTACCTAGGTGAAACTTTACTTCATTAAGAATGGCAATTTTATCAGTGTAAAAACGAGACAAAAAATGTCCATCCTATCACTACCTGGTAACAATTGTCAGCATTAAAGTCAATAAAGTTATTGAGATGTTTATGGGAAAGAATTCACTTTTAGCAAAACTTTAATTGAAATCACCTTCTTCGGAATCTTTCTTTCATTAATACAAATTACTGTAAGTTAGGAGCAAACATGGGAGTTCTACTGGAAGAGAAACAACATCCTAGCTTGCATCTGCTCTTCCGTATGCACAACAAAGCATATTAATCAGAATCTTGCTTTTCCTACTTACAAATCCTCCACACATTTTCATTGGCTATGTCCATTTCTTGACTGTTCTCTCTCCTCGTCTCTTCCTCCTGGCTTCCTTGGCTTCTTTAAAACTCTGCTTAAATCCCATTATCTGCAAAAGGTCTTTCTCAGTTTCCCACTGCTAGTGTCTTACCTCTAAGATTATTTTCCTCTTTAGAGTCACCTCCAGTTATCTCTGCACTCCAGATGCCTCTGGAGGAGAAAGTAAGACTGGTGACTTTGCGCAGCCCTCCCTAACTTAAACACAATTCACTTACATGTCATGGTATAACCATCCCGATGTCATGGTCCTCTTCAAGAATGAAGGACAAACAACATTTTCAACTTTATATTTTGTTGTTACCAGTTGTTTCTATTGTGTCCCACTCTTCCTGACCCTATTTGAGGTCTTCCTGGAAAAGGTACTGGAGTAGTACTTTCTAGTTAATTTTACAGATGAGGAAACTGAGTTAAACAGGGTTATATGACTTGCTCAGAGTCACACAGCTGTAAATGTTTGAGGCTGGATTGGGACTCAGATCTCCCTGACTCCAGACCAAGCTCTCTATCTACTACAACACCTGCCTCCCCTCTTCTACTTCATATATCCATACGTGTGTGTGTAATCTATTATACATAGTTGTTTGTGTGTTGTCTTCTCCATTCAAATGTTAGCTTCTTGAAAGCAGAAATCATGTTTTTTTTCCTTTTTTTCTTTATCTTTACAACCTCAATGCTTGGCAGGTATTAAACACTTAGTAAATACAGGATGACTGAATTTTTTACTTGTCTTTTACACAGTAATTTCTCAGGAAATCTCTTCTATTGAAGATGTCTAAAAAATAAGAGAAAGTTAGATGGTCTAAAAACCTTGACATTAGGGACCATGATCTTGGACATGGGCAATTTTATTGATTGAAGTATATATGAGACTGAGATGCCACATATTTTATTTTATTCTATAGACAAAAACTGTAAAGTAGATAAAATGTTAGCCTTGGCAACCACCCTTTTAAGTTTTCTTTGCTTCTTCCTCACCCAGGTGAGGAAGGCACCAACCCAGGTGCCTAATTGCATACAGCAACTAATCATAATGTTGAGCTTCGCAAATAATACCATAACAAGAAGAAGGCTCAACTTTAAAACATCCTGCTCTTCTGCCCTGAAAATTACTTAGCTGTTGTTGTTGAAATCACAGAAACTCACTAATGCTCCTCTCTACCCTAGGACACATCCCTTTCTCCTGTTCATCTCTTACTCTCATTCTTTATGAAAGGTACCTAGTTTCACTCCTCATTTGACCCACCTCATGGCATTCAGGGCTCTATTGGGCTTAAGGCTCAGAAAATATGGTTGTCTGGGTTATACACTCAATGCTATTGCATTTCATAATGAATTAGGTAGCCTTCTGAGAGGCAACTTAGAATTGGGTATGCAGAGCTCAACTTGCAATCCAGAAGACATGTGTTCAAATCCTACTTCTGGCATTTGCTAGTTTTGTGAGCGTAGTTAAGTCACTTTACCTCCATGTGTCTCAAGTTTTGTTATAAATAAAATCAGAATAGTAAGAGCACCTATCTTACACAATGCTCAAAAGAGATGATGTATGTAAACTCCTTTGCAAACTTTATAGCGTAATATAAATAAATTATTATCATTCTGGGAAACTGGTTACTTTAAAAAATCATTGTTTCTATAGGGAAGTGTTAATCAAGTTCCCTTTTGCAGAAACAACTTATAAAACTGTCAACATTTCTTTTTATATTATTTATGTCTTTCTGGACTTCCATCTCTTAATGATGAAAGAGTTATTCATTTAGGATTCCTCCCAGTTGACTTCTTTATTCCTACTGCCTGGATCATAACTTCTCCATTCAGGGAGGCACATTCATCCTTTGGGACACTGGAGTACCATTTAGTCAGCGTATCAGTGCCCCATTAACCCAATACTGTTCATTAGCACTTCTCTCAATGATACCCCAATGGGCTTAAAAATACACCTAACTTACTAGTAGGCAAGAAGTGATGAAAAGAGTAGGGAGAATTTGGCTCTGAGATCCCCAAGTGTTCTCATATCAGTGCACTATTTGGTCACAAGAATGCTAATACTCCAAATCACCCAAGTATCCAATTAAATTTAACTTACAAATCATTCTCTGTATTCTCTGAAATGACTGCAAGACACAGGCACATTTAAAAAAACAAGCTGTTAAGGAAGCAGGAACTATTCCAAAACAACAACAACAAAAACTCCATTTTAACTTATACTTTTTTGCTTTCAAAGAACCCTCCCCCAAATCCCATCCTGCAGAGAGACAGATGCAGGAATGAGGTTATTATCTCAAATAGTGAGTGGTTTTTAGCCAACAACAGAGGCATCAGAATGGGATCTTGCAAAACAGGCACACATGTCATCACTGTTTAGTAAAGTAATTACAGATTTGGCACCAGCAAAGGTTTTGTGTTTGCCAAAGCATTGGGAGGTAGTTTAAGAAGCAAATGATTACTACCATTCTAAGCAGGTCAGATCATCCATCAGTAATTCATTCCCTTGGCTCACCATAGAAGAACATGCCTATATTCTGGGCAAATGAGCTAGGTTGGCTCTAAGAGAAACCCATTTCGGGGACAGGTCAATCCTCCAAATTACAATTGAAACATTAAATGCCAAGACTTGGAGGGTCTTGATTGGCAACAACTGTGCTAAAGTGTTATGCTGTGTCTATGTTTTTGCTGATTTTTCAATCATGCTAAAAGGTCAAATATTTCTCTTAAGTCAAATTGAGAGAGGCAGAAATTGAGAGAGATGAAATCAATAAAATTTTTATCATTATATACCCCTAATCCCTACCCTTATACATTACAATGCCCATGGATTTCTAATTTTCTGAGGGGCATTCTATTTTCTATATTTTAATGTTGCAGCTTTTCAGCATTCACAGAGATTGAGCTTGTTTGAGGAGAAAATAAACTATGTAATTCCGTTTTTTTCTTTCATTTTTATTTACCTTAAATAAGATCAAAGACTAGTTCTATAGATGCCTTGCAATGTCTCATTCTCTGACCATCTACACACTACTAGAAACAGATCCTGATTTCTCCCAGGTTTTATAGGTGATTCTTTTTTCCATGTCTTGCCAGAAACTAGACCTCCAGTCATGTCTTGGCCATCTTCACATTAGGCTACCTAAGACTTTTCCTTCTAGCTTCCTTTAACTTGTTGTTTTCCTTCACTGAAATATTAGCTCCTTGAGGGACAAGATCTGCCTTGTCTGTTTGTATCTGTGGCCTCAGAACTTAATGCAGAGCCTGGCATATGATAAAAAATTATTAAGTTTTCTTTTCTTTCCTTTTCTTTCTCTCATACTTCCTTCTTTCATTCCTCCTTTCCTTCTTTTTCTTTCTTTCTTTTCTTCTTTCCGACAATGAGAGATTTCTATTATATATTTATATGAAGAGCTAAAAGACTTTTCAATATTTCTTATATGTAAATTCCAAAGCATAAAATTGTAACTTTTCTTCTGTCGGTAAAATTAGTAAATCAACAAGCATTTATTAAGCATCCACTATATATAAGGCACTATGCTAGGCACTGTGGTTACAGAGATAAAAATTAAATAGCCCCTACCTTGGAGGAGCTAGAATTCTGTGGAGAGACACATATAAAGATGTTAGCTGGGGTGATAGAGAATATAATATGTATATGTGCGTATACACATTGATATATATATATATATATATACATGTATATCAAAGTAACAGGAGGTTCATCAGCAGCTGATAGAATCAAGAAAAACCTCTCATAGAAGGTGGCACTTGAAACTTTGAAGTAAACTCTAGAGCCTAAGAGGCAGGCAGATATGAAGAATAGATTCTGAGGACAGGCATACAGACAGAAGATAAATAGCAAGAAATAGCACGAATGGTGTGTGGTTGGGGAGTAATGTATAACAAGACTAGAAAAGTAGGTTGAGGCCCAATGGCTCAGTAAAGATTAAAATAAAGCAAAATAATTTATATTTCACATGAGAATATGAAACTACTAAAGCTTGTTGATGAAGGACATATCATGCCCAGATCCATGCTTTAGAAATCATGCATTGGCAATTGTATGGAGTATCAGTTGAAGGCTGGAGAAATATGGCCCAATTAGAAGACTACAATAGTAATTCAGGCAAGGAAAGATGGGAGTTTAAACTCAAGTTATGGCCATGTAGATCGAGAATAGGGGATATATGTGACAAATGTTGAGGATCTAGTATTTCTAAAACTTGGGCATTTATTAGATTCAAGGAAATTGAAAATTAAGACTCGAAGATGGCTCCTAAGTTGAGAACCAGGGTGATGGAAAAAATGTCATTACTTCCATAGAAATAGGAATGTTCAGAAGGTGTAGGATTTGGGTTAAAAGATAATGAGTTCTGTTTTGAAATGCTGAGTTTGAAATACCTAGAGATGTACAGTTTGAACTGTCTAGTAGGAAGTTGGAGATGTATGACTGGAGCTCAGGAGATAAATGAGTCCTGGATATGTAAATTTGAAAGGTATTTGCATTGAAATGATAGAAGACTCCACATGAGGTGATGAGGTAAACTAGACAGAATGTTAAGAGAAATAAAATGATACAGTAGAGTATACTCTTGCAAAATAAATGGGCTATGAATGACGAACACAAAAAGAGCTCTGTAGAAGGATCAAGGAAAAGAAAGGAAAGTAAGAAGGGAGTGAGTGAGAAAGAGGAAAAGGAAGGAAGGAAGCTAAAGAAAGGGGAGAGAAAATATTCAAGAGTAGAGGATGATCAACAGTACCAAATAGTGCAGAGAGGTCAATAAAAATGAAAACTGAGACAAGGCCTTTGAACTTCCATTGAACTTAGCAAATTAAGAGTCATTAATGACCTTTTAGAAAATAGCCTTTTTCAGGGACTAAGGAAGAGAGCAATACAAAAAGGAATGGACAAATGAGTGAAAGGAATGTAATTAAACATATATACAATACAAAGAATTTGGTGGTAAAAAAGAAATAGGCAATAGCTCTAGGAAATGATAAAGTCAAGGGAAGTTTTTGTTTGTTTATTTGTTTTTATTTGCTTTAAGGATGGAGAAATGTAAAAATTATTGTAAACAGTAGGTACAAGAACAAAGAGATGGGAGAAGTTGAAAACTGAGAAAGAGATATGGTGATTGAAGTTGTAGAGGAAGAAGATCTAGGGCACGAATAAAAAAAAGTGGCATTGGCAAAGAGAAGGATCACATCTTGTGAGAATAAAGGAAAGGAGAAGATAAAAGATGTTGCTGCTAAGGCAAGATAAGAAAGGGATCCTGAAAGAGATGTCCTCAGTTTTTCAGTGAAAATGAGGTGAGGTTCTCTGCTAAGAGTGAGAGGAAAGGTATAGATAGTTGAGAAAAGGAGGTTTGAAACAATCACTGTTGGGAAGGTGGTAGAGAGCATGCAGTAATGAGGGCCTAGTTGTGATTGGATAACACTAATTTGCAGTGGGCCCAATCAGCACAGTTGTATGAGTTTCTATATCTTGGCTCAGAAGTACAAGAGCAGGAATAGAGAAGGCAATTGGTAGGAACAATTCAGGGACATAGAGATGAGGAAAATAGGACTTTGAGTGGGGCATTAAAGGGTTAGAGGACAGTCTTACATTGAACCAGTTAAAACATAAAGATTTTAAAGGAAGGTAAATGATGCCAGAGCAGAAGTGATGTGACAGGAAATTTCAGTGAAGATGGAAAATGCTGAAGAGTACTTCCTCCCATCAGCAAAGATACTCGGAGTGGGGGGGGGGGGGCAGCTAGGTGGAGCAGTGAATAGAGCACCAGCCCTGGAGTCAGGAGGACCTGAGTTCAAATTTGGCCTCAGACACTTGGCCTACTTTACTAACTGTGTGACCTTAATTGCCTGGCCTTCCCCCCTGCAAATACACACACACACACACACACACACACACACACACACACACACAAACACACACACACACACTTAGGGCATTCTTGCTGCCTTCTATAGAGTACTGGAATAGGTATGACTGAAAGGTTGCCAAAAACCTGGTGAATAGTTATTTTTTCCCATAAACTTGATGTTGAGGGCATTATTTTTTTCTTAAGTAGCAGAGTAGGAAATGCTATCTAAAAAAGAATTCTGTTTTCATTTGCAGCATTCCTTTTTTAATCAAAGTTTTAGTTAAGAGCATTTGAAAACATAGCACAATTGTACATAATTCTAAATAATTTAAATTTTCACTAACAGTTGCCTTAAAGATTAACTGCACTTTAAAGGTTCTAGCCCTGCATTTGTTTTCATGCATAATTGAATGTATTAATATTAATTTCAACATTAATATTTAATTGAATGAATATAACTAAGTGACTTTGTTTTGATTTGTCCTTTTAAAAGCAGCAACTATTGCTAACAATCGTAGTGCTGTATCCTAGGGTGAGAGTGATTCATGATTCATCCTGTTAGGCCCTAAAAAAGTCTACTTTTATCTTCCATGTACCCTGAGCCTCCTCTCCAGGCTATCTTTCTGAAATAATGTGTCATTTATACAGTGCTTGAAAATTTGCAAACCATTTTGCATACATTATCTCATTTGATCCTCCAAACAACTCTCTGATGTAGGTACTATAGATATCATTAACTCCATTTTAGAAATGAGGAAAGAGAATAGAGATGTTAAATGACTTGCCCAAAGTCTCATAGAGCTAATGAGTGTCAGAAAAAGCTCTGGTCCCAGAACTCTCCTGACTCCATGTCTGATGATTGTTCCACCGTATCATGATTGTACTGTATCCATTGATGATGCATGTAGTTATGGAATGATCTAGGTTTGTTTCTTGATTTGGTTTATTAATTATGTAAAAATGAGTAACACAACCTTTTTCATCACACTGGAGCAACACTGAAGGACAAAAGATAACAACCATTCCATGCTATAGTTAAATATATGTACTCTGCACAGAGAGGACATTATTCTATTTACAGGAGAAAATGATTCATTGTATAATGTGTTTTATGATGCTATTTTTCTCCAGTCTGTGTAACTATTCAATGGCAAGGTGAAATCATTAGCAAAGATCATTAGCTCTGCATAATATAAAACCAAATTCTTTAAGGCCTCCACAGATTTGTAAGCTTCTCTTCTGCTTTCAGTTGATAACTGTCAGCATGAGAGCCAGATAAATGCGATGCTTCTAAAAATATCTGAATCCATTTGTCTTTGGACAATGATTGTAGAAAGTCTAAAAGAAAATTACTTTCATCATTTAAAACTGTGCTTTTGAAAATCCTATTCTGCCACCATCACTATAGACATAGGAGGAATTCAAATACGTCTGGAGTCCATTCTGTATTTATTCTTGACCATTGAATTTTAAGCTCTTTACCTCTTTTTGTATCCTCAGCACTTACCACAGTGACTGGTACACAGTAGCTGCCGAATTAAATTGAATTGAAGGGTTTTAATGGTCATAGAATTCATCACCTAAAGGCCAATGCGGTGGTGATTAACTTCTCTGTCCTTATTAAGGTTGTCTCTCATTCAAAAAGCACAGTCTAGTGTTGGAACCATAGGCAATGAATTGAAGAAGAAAAAAATAAGAAAAATCATTAAATATGAGCAGACACAATTCTGAGAACCACAAACAGTAAGATAGCAGAAGGCCAAAATCTTGTTATAAGGCCAAGAACTCTAGACTGAGAGCCTGAAGAGCTTCAATTAAAATCTTAATATTTTTACTAACTATGTAAACTTAGAAAAGCCATTTCACTTTTTGGGCCTCATCTGGCAAATGAGAGGGCTAAAATAAATAATATCTCAATCTATTTAAGTTTTATAGCCTATAAATCTGAAAAACTTCCTGGATGACCATAAGGACATATGGCTTTCCAATCCAACTCTGCCACTGACTCACTGCATAACCATAAATAAGTCATTATATTTTCCTAAGCCCCATTCCCATCATATATAAAATGAATGTGCAAACAATTGATCTGGGAATCTAATCAACTTGATGAACTTCAAGGTATGAGCCAGGGCTTGAGGCTTTGATTGTATGTCTTTATGGAGCCTGTGGATATACTCATTGATACTTCTTCCAAATGATCTGAAGAAATTTCTTGGTCCTAAGATTCTTGTTGCCCTCTTCATACTTCATCGAGGCTAAATTTGAACCACGGAGATGGGGCAGGAATTGATTGTCTCAAGTTCCTGTGGAATAGAGGAACACTCCTTTGTAATGAGTCCATAAAAAGGTATCAGTCAGATAATTGACCTTGGGGAAAGATCTTGAAAGAGTTAAGCACATGAGAGAGAAGCATACTAGAACTAAGACCATACTAGTTCTTTGATGGGGGAGAGAGGGAGCTATATATGCACACAGTCTATTCCCAGGAATCATCAACAGTATTAAAAGACAAAGGCAAACCTCATCAGTTTTGTGACATTAAGAAAGGATGAAGTTACGTTCCCTGCCAGTTGGTTAGAGATGTGATTTTCTCAGCATTGTTATTTCCAGTTCAGTTTGAAAACCCAAATTTCTAGAAAGATGGTGAGAATTCCTTGGCCACGTGTCGCCTCTTGGCAAGAGCTCTATGGCCCTAGAGCTAGAGGAACAACAAAGGAATGAACCAATGTATAAAGGAATAAATATCCGGGCTTTGCTCTCCACAAATACCACAAGTTATTTGGATCATACATAGTATATAAGAAAAGGACTAAATCTTCTAGCAAACCTAATCTTTTTATTGAAAGGCAAACTGAATAAGTCCCTAGAGGGAAGGTGGAACTCACTACAGAGAGAAAAGAAACAGATATATTGTTTGTAGTGAGTACATCATTTATTTTGGAGTTTTCTTTGAAGTGAAATAAATATTCTTTTGTATTTGACACCTTGGGTGCAATTGGGAGCTGAGACCCTTCCCCCCACCAAAAAAAAAAAGAAGGATTTGGGAAGAAGAGGCAAAGTGAGTTGAAGAATTTTAATAGGGAGAGAGGTTGCTGCCAGCCAGATTGAATGAAGTTCATGTAAGCCCAGTAACTGGGGTTCTGGGATATGGTTACATATCCCAGGTATCTCCCAGGTCTGTAATGTTACCATTACGTAAGACACAACCAACACTGTTTTTTTTATTTGTTTGTTTGTTTGCCTCAAATGCAGATATTTGCTAAGGTATATCTTTGACATACAATTATTTACTGATATGTATGAGGTGGTTTTGTATGATAGCTTTCTAGTATCAAAACAAAGGTTCGAGTCCTAATTCTACTGTTTACATTGATGAAAGGGAAGTCACAGCTTCTGAGTACTTCCTCATCAACAAAATGTTGGTAATACTTCCTCTACAATACAGGGTCGTTTTGAGGAACAAATGATGCTAAATATATAAAATCCTTTGTTACCACAAACCACAATATAAATATGATTTGCTATGACAATTATTTTCATCAGTGAATAATCAGTTTTCAGCTATAATGGTTACTTATATTTAATATACCCAATAGTCCTATGCACTCTAACTGAAATTCATATTTAAATGTCTCACATTTACCACAGTGTCTAATAAAAATGAATGAGGCAGTGTTGATAACGATTTTCATCCAGGCAGCTCTTTACATGCTAGAGTTTTAGTTATAACTGCCACAAAACCAGATACTTTCATAATCAGAGAGCAAATACTTTTGATGGTGTTGGACTTACTCATTTGTCCCCGAATGTTCTCTTCTTCTATTAAGTTCAGAAATGTTAACTCAGCTACATAGTATAGTGTCTTTTAGAATTGTTTCTCCAGATACTGTCTGTAGTATATGCAGAACTATAGAACCCAGTTCTTCTAAATCTCTTACACTGATAGTCCTAGAATCCATTTTCTATACACTTGACATAGAATCAATCCCAGGGAGTTTCACTTAGAGCCATCCAGGCATGGCAACTCTAGGTTTCTGCTCCCAGAGACTCTTCCTTTCCATAAATTCTTATATTGTCTATAGGTACAACAAATGATTCTCACTATTCATACTTTCTCATTCCTGAATTCATATCTCAATTAATTAATAGCTATTCAAATCTCTCAACAGTATCATCTAAGCTATAGCCGGCTAAGAAAGAGGGTGGGACTGGGGTGTTTTCTCTGAACCTCTTCTAACACCAGGCACAAGAATCATAACATAATTGCTTACAAACTGCCTCCTCACTCTATTTTCCAACCTTAATAATATTAATATTTGAAAGAGTAAACAATATTGGTTTAGGTAATAATTGTCAGTATAGATAATGTATCAAAGATAAGGTAATAATGTATATATCAATAAGGTAAAGTAAAATTGATAATATGTTGAAAATGAGAATATTCTACATTCATATGGAAATTTCTTTTTTTTTCCTTGGGGGAAGAAAAAATATCTTTCTTCATTTTCTAGACTCATGGGATGTCAAGCCCAATCTGTACCTGAGTAATAACGTCTTCAGCACCATCTTTAGCAGATAGCTATCCATCTTTGCTTGAAAAACTTTAGGGATAGAGAACCCAATAGTTCCAGAGGTTTTCTGTTCCATTTATAGAGACCTATAATAGCTAGAGCTCTATCTACTGCACTATCTAGACTGTAGGTGCACAGTGGATAGAGCTCTGGGCCTGGAGTAAAGAATATCTGAGTTCAAATCCAGTCTCAGACACTTAATGTGTGACCCTGGGCAAATCATTTAACCATGTTTGCCTCTGTTTCTTCACTGGGAAAATGAGCTAGACAAGGGAATGCCAAACCACTCCAGTATCATTGCCAAGAAAACCACAAAAGGGGTAATGAAAAGCAGGACATGGCTGAAAATGACTAAAGAACACCAATAACAGGTATAAAGTCCTTCCTGCCTCTTTCAGTACCCCAGGGCATAGTTATTTTGATCTGGAGGATTTGTACTTACCAAGTACTCAGCACTCCTTTGTGATTCCTTTCTTTATCTTGTGTCACTTCCCATTAGCCTTTTCCCTCCAATTCTTTCTGTTTTAATCCATTTTCTCCTTAGCAGAAAAAAAAGAACAGAAGTAAAATAAGAGTTGATTAGTTCATCTCTCTCTATGTTACCTGTTATCATCATTCTTTCCAACCACAAGTGGTATTCTTCCTATACTGCCACTTCTCTCTTTCTTCCAAGAAATAAACAAAATTCAAGTTGTTGTCCTTAGGATTTCTCACCAGGCTCAGCTCATGCCAAGTTTGAGTATTCCTGAAACTATGCTTAAATGATTTTGTTACTGCCTGCTTTTTCTTCTGTGTATACCTCTTTAAATGCTAAATTGGTTGATACTTTTTCTTATGCAACAAGATAGATCTCTTTAGTAGGCAACTTCCCTTTACCACACCTCTTGTGATTTTTTTTCAGTGCATAGCACACAGATCCCACAACATAACAGGTGTTTAATAAATTCTTGTTGAATTGAATTAAATTTGCTGCTCATCAGAATGATCTTTCTTTGTGACTTCAGGATTTCTTTCTTAGGGTCTTCTCTTCTTACAAGGAGGACTCCTCCTATAAAAAGTAAACTCATGAGATTCTATTTTTTCTTGGAATCCTTGGGCAACTATTATTCAGAAATACAGGGTGTTCGTCCATCTTACTCTTAGTTTGCCTGGCTTTCGACACCCCTCTTCCCCCCAAGGTCAGCATCATTTGTATTTGAACAACCAGCTCCTCCTCATTGGTGAGAATCAGATGCTAAATAAGAGTTCTCTTTATAACTTCATCAACTTTTTATTATTAATTCGCACATTTTGTCAGAGGGAGAGAGAATTCCTGCGGACATTCACATAACTGGAATTCCCTACCACCACTATAACATACTTCTTTGCCAAGTGTATGGTCTGGTTACCGAACTCATCTATTTTTTTCTAAATCAATATCATTTCACTTCTGTTTCCACTTCCATTAATCTACACCTACATCATTTTCTCCATGATTCTGTCTTCTAGTTCTAGTTATTTATTTGGATTCTTTTGAATTATGAATACTCATTCAGAGTCATATTCCACTTCTCAATAAGTGTCTGTGATATCTATACTGTACCTATAAGTCAGAATTGCCTTATTACTTTAGTATGTCTAGTTGACCAAGCTCATGTAAGTATACTTACTATACTTTGTGCATTTCAATACAAATATCATGACAGACAGTATTGCTTCTTCCTCCTTTGGACTCTTCTGTAAATGTCTCAGCCTATTGAATGCTATAGTATTGTTAAACTATATTACAGCTAGGCAGTTTCCCCCTCCCCCATCATTCTCTTTTTCAAGTTAAAGCTGAACTTATATTTTATTGATGGAAAATTCAAAGATTTTCTTTCTGTGTCATTGAGGAATCTGTTCCTTCTCCTAACCACCCCACTGTCATCCCCAGAATCCAAGTTTCTATTGTAAAACTGCTATTTCTGTTTAATGCTTGTAGGCTAGAATACTTTGAGGTTGAGAAATGGCATTCATTTACTTCTATTGTGGCTAGATTGCTTTTGGATTTTCTAGTTTAACAAGATCTCTACCTGAAATATTAACCCGACATTGTTAGGGACACTTATCCACTCGTGCCAGCAAGCTTCTGTCTTTTGATCTAATAGAGTTCTCCATGGTCTTTACATAATCACAGCATTTCAAAATTAGAAGGAACTTGAGAAGTCAACTAGTACTGAACAATTCTCCTTCCATAAAAATAAACAAAAAACAAAAAAGGAGTCATCCAGCCTCTAAGTGATAATCTCCTGAGACAATCTGTGACTGAAATCAAAATGAAAAGTTACCACTGCCAGTCCAATACAGGTGCAATAAATATTAATTTTTTTCTCAATTTCTGGATGCATGCTTGTGTATTTTATCCTGTAGTGTAAAAGTCTGCCTTTAGACTGTTTTCATGTCAAGGTTTCAATATCCCACGGTCTTCCATGTTTTGAAATTATTTCCATTCTTCCATACTTGAAAGTGGCATATAAATCATCGATATTTTTAAAAATAATAAACAAATAAAATGGTGTATAATCTTTCATTCTCTTCCAAGAAACTTGAATCTTATTACTCTGAATGCTGAGATGTAATCTAATATTATCCATACATACTGAGCAACCTCTGCTTTCTCAATCTGTTTGCATTTGTAATGCAATATTTCTTCAGAAATATTCCTTTAAATAGTCAAAATTCTCCTTTCCTCCATATGGTGATTTAAAGCCATATCTTTTAAAGATAATGAAATGTTGGGTGGGTCATGACTAACATCCATAAGCTCAATAATGCATTTATTTCTTTTGCTACTTTAAAAGAAGATGGCATGTAACAAACTGACTGCCATATCATTACAGCCCTGTGAATGATGAGATTAGATGAAGATTAATACTTGAAAGGCATCCAGAAGGTTACCTACGATAAAACATAATATAACACAGCCTGCAATACTGGAATAAAAATAATCATTATAAAATGATATAAGAAATATTATTTCTGAATATTTCTAGAAAAGCTAGAGATTCTTAAACCTCTTTCTTTTGGATATTGAATCATAGGAGTCAAAATAGGATCTTTGAGGGGGGGATGAGAAAAACATCATCTCACTTAAAAGACAAAGAAACTGCCTAGGAAAGTGGTCAAAAATACATAGTTTGACCAAATATGCACAGCCAATTTAGTAGCAGAGTTGTTACCACTGGAACCAATAGTAATTCCCTTTACTTAGAATTTTGTCCTCTGAATTACACAATGTCAGTTATTGCTATTCTAGTGGGAATAATATGGCATATACACATGAAAATTATTATATACTTGTAGCATAAAAACATTTAGTTTTATAATTTTCACTTTATATAAAATTTTTTACAATCATCATCACCACCACCCCAACCACCACCACCATCATCTATTTGAAAGGACACTGGATTAAAAGTTAGAACATCTAGGTTCAAGTCCTAACTCTGTCATTAACTGTGTGGACAATATTGTACCATAATAGTTTTTAGCCACTTATCATCACTAAAATGAGAGAGTTGCATATGGTGACCACTTATGCTCAAAAATTCTATGCCTCATCATCATCATCATTTAAAAATATATATACTGAACCTCTCAAGTGTTTTAGCCATTATGAGTATTTGTATGTGTCAGGGCTCCTGCTCCCCAAGAACTTACAAGCTACTGATCTTTCTTTTGCCAAGATCAGCCTTTCTACCTGAGATATCTCCTCCCTCTTCTCCCCCCGCCCCACACCTCCCTGAATACCTTCTCTCCACTCTTTTCCATTTTTACCTAGCCTCTTGGACACTCAACATGTCTCTTTCTTTTCCTTAACTGCCCAACTTATAGAAAGATTATCTTATACTTGCTGCTTTCACTTCCTCACCTACTTGCAACCTGGCTTGTGCCACCACAACTTGAATTGAATTTGTTCCTTCAGAGGTCTAATAATACATCCAATAAAAACACTAAATGGTTGGTTGGTTGTTTGGTTATTGTCCTTCTCAAAGAGGACCAAAATGAAATCACTATGCTAGATTCAATGTGTCTGACTGTGGATGATCAGACCAATATAAGTTCAGAATGCTTTATCACAGGTCAGGTACAAATAGTCCATGTAAATATTTGGGGTGGATATTCCAAATCTGTGTGTCCTGCATTTCCTTTGAGCTGTCTCAATTCGGCTTTGCTCCAAGAGCACAGCACCTTCTCTGATGGTGGCATGCAATACTGAGTGGTCCTGTGCTAGCACCTCCCATGTCACACAATCAATTCCAAAGTTCTTAAGAGAGACCTTGAGGGTGTCCTTATGAGTGTCTTATGACCATCATATGAACACTTGTCCTACGTGAGTTCTCCATAAAATAGTCTTTTTTTGGCAAGGGTATGTTTTGCATTAGATCAATGTGCCCAGCCCATTGGAGTTGTGCTCTCTGAAGCAGAGTTTGAATGCTTGACAGTTTATTTCAAGAAAGGGTCTCATTGTCTGGCACCTCATCATGTCAGGTGATCTTTAGAATCTTCTTAAGACAATCCAAATGGAAGTGATTCAGTTTCCTGCCATGGTGCTAGTATACTGTCTAGGTTTCACAAGCATACAACAATGAGGTTTGCACAATGGCACTGTAGACCTTCAGTTTGGTAGTCAGTCTAATACCTCTTCTCTCCCAAACTTTCCTTCAGAGCCTCCACTGTGCCATCTCTGGCAATGCACGCGTCAGCTTCATCATAAACGTGTACCACCCTGGAAAGGACACTACCAAGGTAAGCGAACTTATCCACAGCATTCACAACTTCTCCATTTGCTGTAACTGATGGTTCCACGTATAGATGGTGTGGTGGTGGCTGATGGAGCACCTGTGTTTTCTTGGTGTTAATTGTTAGGCCAAAATTAGCTCAAGCAGCAAAGAATTGTTCCATACTTTGTTGCATCTTAGCTTCAGAGACTGCATTGAGTGAACAATCATCAGCAAACAGAAAATTATGCACCAATACTCCCTCCACTTTGGTCTTGGCTTGTAGCCTTTTGAAGTTGAATAATTTACCGTTAAGTGCATTAGCTGACCTTGAGGCTGCATTCATCCTTGTTGAAAGCATTTGACAACATGGCTGAAAACATCATGCTGAAAAGCATGGGAGCAAGCATGCAGCCTCGTTTCACTCCATTGGTGATTGGGAAAGCAAAAGAACATTGTCCATTATCCAGAACCCAGGCAAACACGCCATCGTGAAGTTGACGTACAATGCTGATGAACTTCTCTGGGGAACCAAATTTTGACGTAATTTTCCTTAAGCCCCCATGACTAACAGTATCAAAGGCCTTGGTGAGATCCACAAATATGTATAGACCTCTGTTCTGCTCCTGGCATTTCTCCAGGCACCAAGCTAAGTGCTAGAGATGTAATTAATAAAAAGAAAGATAGTCCCTGACTTCAATGAGCTTGCAATCTAATGGGGGAAGACAACACACAAAAGAAGGAAGAAAAGTAGGTTGGGAGAGGGTCAATAGGATGTATTTTGTTCTGTGCAGTTGAAAACAACCAGAGTAGCAGATACAGATAGGAGTGAACTCAAGAATTTGGCACTCTATCCTCCAGCCCTCTAATCAGAGGGGGGAAGCAGCTGAGGGAGGTGACTTGAATTAAGGAGAAGCTTGAGTTAGCAGTATGGTGATGAGATGAAAGAGGATGAGTTTAACTGGGAAAGGCATCTTGTTCTACAGAGCTGAAACCAGGAAGAGCCTCAGATACAAAGTATAGTGGTCACTCTATGGCTCCTTTATTGATAAATACAAATATCAAATACCCTTTCTCAGTCCTCATCCTCTTAGAGTCCTCTGAGACTTTTGGCATTGGTGACCAGCCCTTCCTTCTTAATATTCTCCCCTCCTTTAGCTTTTGTGACAATAATTTTGCATGGATCTCTTTTTTTATTACTAATCTTTTGTCATCTCCTTCTATGATGTCTGCTGCTCCTGCTGCTCTGTATAAATGTAGAAGATCCCCAAGGTTTTTTTCCCTATTGGCCAATTGCCTTTACTCATTCTTCTATACCTTCTCCTTGAATAGCCTTTAACTATCAACTCCAAGCTGAGGAACCCAAAATTTGTATATCTGGCTTTAACCACTTCCTTCATCACCAGAAATGCTTCTCCACGTGCATGTCATACATGCCAACTTGGCTATTTAACTAACATTTCCAACTTAAAATGTCCAAAACTGAACTCTTTATTTTACCCTTTAAAAATTCCCTTCATGTGGGCAGCTAGATGGCCCAGTGAGTAGAGCACTTGCGCTAGAGTCAGAAGGATCTGAGTTCAAAAATGACCTCAGACACTTGACACACTTACTAGGTGTGTGACCTTGGGCAAGTCACTTAACCCCAATTGCTCTGCATTCCCCCCCTCCAAAAAAAAAGAAAAAATTGCCTTCACCAAGTTTGCCTTTTTCCCTTTGATGATGAGCCCTTTGAGGGATTTTTCCATTTCTTTCCTGGTACTAAGTACAATATCTTAAACATAAATACTTAATAAACATTTCTTTAATTTGATCGAAACTAGAGTCATTTCCTAATTAGAAATAGGTCTTAGATCTACAATTAGGAGGACCACAAAAGTGATCTTGTCTACATTCATCATTTTACAAATGAGGAAATTGAGGTGTGGGGAGGTTAATTGACCTGCCTCATAGGCAGTAAAGTATATAAATTGTAAATTTTCACATTATTTTGTGGTATTGAAACATAATATTTCTGCATATTTTCATATTGCAGAAGCGGAACTCTAGCAAATGAAGAGTTGCCAAGTCATAGTTTGCACTGTGCCATGTCCTTTCAGTCACCTTCCTTTTTCTAGTAGTGCTTTCTGGTATAAGAGGATAGCTAAATCCCTGTGTGGTTATGTGGGAGCCAGAATCCTGCATCAGATATTTAATGGTCCACCTACTTCCTGATCAAAGGAGATGTTCCAAATCCATTTCACCAACTAATGTGCAGATGCTATCCCCTTTCAAATGTGTTTTTAAGTATCCAGATTCATCTGTCTGCATCTTTCTCTGGATACATGATAACCCTTTTCTGCTGATAAGAATGATTATACCTCATCTGGCATTTCCATCTGATAAATAATCATCCCAAAAATCTAAATCTATGAAATTTGTATATTGTTAGACCTGAAAGTTCCTGGAACCCAGACACTCAGCAGAGAGAAGAGGGAAATAAATCTATTCTTTATCCACAGAGCCCCAGAAAATGTAGGGGTGGAGAGGAAGAAAGAGGATTGTGAAGATTGTTTAGAGTGTTTCAGGATATGAGTTCCATTAACAACCAGAGGAAATGTATTTTGCCTCCATCATGATGCAACCAGGAGTGATTGAGACTCAGCTGCACACAGTGGGGGACAGGATGTCTCTATGGGGGCAGATGGAGCAGTGCAAGCAAGCTATGAAGCAGAAGCTTCAACACCTACTTGGATCCATCCTTTCCTCTCCTTTGCAAAACATCCCAGGGGAGTCCAAGGCACCTACTCTACCATGAATTAGAAACAAGGCTTTAGTTGCATTGTAAAATGCACCATTTGAATGACCTTTCAGATTGGATGTCATTCCTTGGTTTTCTCCTCACTCCTACTTACTCCCAGCTGAATGATCAGTTAGAATAAAACAAAAGGGTACGTTTGTAGAATCTGTAAATTCCTTTAAAGGATATATCTCCAATTAATCCATTTAAGCTGCACCACTCATTCTTTTCATTTTCATGTGTGTTGCTCCAAATCTAGGCCTATGTTTGCCAAAAGTTAGGGGGGATTATCTTTCCCACCATTTCTACTCTTTTTGATTTAAGTCAATTTATTTTGCTTTGATTGGGGGTGATCACAAGCCAAAAGGCAGTCTTGGGAATTAATTGGGAGATGAGGGGAAATGGAGGAACAATAAAGCCCCATGTCTGATGGCTTGCACCAGATCCATAATTACCATATAAGATGTTCTTGTGTAGACAGGTGCAGGTAATTAAGCAACACGTTGACAATTTTTCAGTCCCTGAGCCATTTCCAAGAGAGCTGGGACAATGCCACAGACAAGAGGCAGCTCTTCCTAAATGACACTAGTTAAAAAGAGCTTCCTGCCTCCACCATTCAAACCTCAGGAAAAATCACATCATTTCACCAATGGATTGTCACTGTGCAATTAATCTACCAATGAAATCTGACTGTTCTCATATTTTAAATGCTATCTATTTTAGACGTTTGAGTTAATAATTACATATGCAAGTTTAAATCAGAGAATAGACCGAGTCATAATTATTCTGGTTTTACAGATAAGGAAGGAAAGAAACAAGCATTCATTAAATCCCTACTATGTGTCAGGCACCATGGCAAGTGCTTTACAGATTGTGCTAAGTACATTTTACAGATGATGAGACTGAGCGAGCTTAAGTGATTTAACCAGGATTTCAAAGCTAGTTAGTGTCATGGCAGGATTTGAACTAGAATCTCAGCATTCTTTCCACTATTGCACTTTGTTGCCTAGAAGACATTATCTGACTGAGCTATGGTCCTGAAAATGTTGAAGCCTGATCACTAGATCATCAGCAATATTTAGAACACAAAAATACTGAGTTGGAGGAAAATCTGGCAAAAGAAAAGTAGAATAAATTAATATGAAAATATATATTTCCATATTAATCAAAGTCAATGAACTTGAAGAAAGAATGTATGACCATCACATACCACATAAGGAATTTAGGTAATCTAGAACAGGGCTTCACTTGTACATTGGTAACTAAGGTAGGACTTTCTTACTGTTTCAGAATGATAAACTAAGTCCCTTTGATTGAGCCTTACTAGGTACAAAGCCCCAGGCCCAAACCCCTATCTACTAGGTGCTAAGCCTATGTGGGCATGAAGCCCCCAGGGGCCTAAGGGGAGTTGCTAAGACCAGAGCCAATAGTAGGAGGCTAAGTTCTGGTGGCTCAGATGATGTTTGATGACGTCCGAAGACCATATAAAAAGAGAGAACAGAGCTATTTGCTGGGGCTCTCACTCACTGGAAAAGTGGCATGTGACTGGAACAGACTCTGTTAAGAAATGTTGTAAACTCAGATGTTGGAACTTTGTTAAACCCTGGTAACTATGCCTTGAGATTTGAATTAGATAAGGTCTCTTTGTTGATGTTTGTAATTTGTTTGTATTTGCTCTGAAGTTCAGGATGCTGGCTGTTACCCCTGAACTAAGTGAATGATATTTGTATGTTGGATTGAAATAAGCTTGTCAACCCCTTAACATTGCTGTCCTTAGTAAAGTAGATCAAAAGAATCTGTGCTGGTAGTGTTCTTGTTGTTGGGCTTGTGGTGGTCTTTCACCCCCACAGCAGCTGCTAGCCAAATTGTTGCAACAACTTGTGACCCCTTTTCCCATTTCAGCAGCATTCATTGACATTGCGTGGTGCGACAGCATGTGTGGTGCAAAGTGTGCATGCTTTGTGTTCAGAACCAAGGCTGCAGTGAAGTTGTTCAATGCGGCAGAGGCAAGCGATGCCAGAAACACCTCAGATTCATTACACATTTGATTTTTAATTAATTTTTGGATGTTGCTTAATCATAAACCTTTTATTATTGCCAAATTTTTCATGACCCCACCCACACTGTGAGAAGCACTGACTAAAAGAATAGGAAAGAAAAAATCTAGACATAATAATACCGATGCCAAAATATCAGGTTACTTATTTAGTCAAGCAACACTTCCATTCATCTCTTCTTATAGCAAACTTCTCTATATTGCTCTAGTTTTGAAAAGCTTAATACGATTCAGTTGTTGCTCATTACCAAAAAATTATCTCAAAAGATTAAGTTTTCTTTTTCTTTCAAATGCATACGTTGTTTAGTAGAAGGGATGGCAGGGTATTAGAGAGAATCACAGTATAACACAAACACCCTAAAAAGTATTAAACAATTACTATTTCAATTAAATTGTCTGAGCTAAAACAGAGCTTTAAAGTAGTAAGTTGCTCTTATTAAATATTTTCCTTGTTAATGCTGTAGTAAAGATCATTAGTTCCAATTTCACTCAGTCATTTTTTTTAATGTAGAACTTTAATGCAAAGCACTTCTCAAAAATCCATTTCGTAGAAGAAATTACCACTTTGAGAGGCTAAGAAACGTGTAAGTGCTGACATATCTGCTTGGACATATCTGAGGCAAGATATTAACCCAGGTCTCCTGAATCTAGATCTATTATCATTTACAACTACACCAGAATTATTCCAATTGATTATCTGCAGGACTCTCTAAGTCCATATCTAAGGGATGCATAATATGCATTATATTTTCAAAATACCATATTTAACACCAATATATTAATATCAAGGTTTTAAAAGGTTTTTAAAGACTTTTTAAAGATTTACATATTTTACAATAAAAAATGAAAAGTGACTAAATCACCCTTGAATTTGATCATAGGTAGTCATAGGTTTATACTAGCCAAATAAGTGTGCTACCAGGAAATCTTCAGGGGATGATATTAAGAGCTCAGATTTGAAATATTTTTGAGCTATCACTCAGTCTTTCTTAGTGAAGATAAACCTCTTAACTTAAAGCTCACCTTCGAATTATGAAAAGATTTCTATTACTTCTATAATAGTCCATATTTATATATATATATATTTGTAGAATATATGTAATGTATCCTATACTATTCTATATTTATATTATTTCAATGTCATAGTCTAATATTTTTAATTATTTCTATTTTAAGGGTTTCTAGGCAATTAACCTTGTAAACAAGATGGGAGAGGGACTGTTTAATCTACTGAAAGAACAATCTATTATCCCAGTCAAATACTTAGAAGCAGCCATTTACTTCCAATTGATAAACAAATTTTGTAGTATTCTTATCTAAGCATTAAAGTAATTTGCCAAGGGGATTCTATAAGATAACTCTTAATTAGCTATCCCACTTAATGTATTTGTTCAAAAGGAGTAAAACTACATAGCTGTTTTGTTTTTTGTTTTTTATATTCTCAAATTCATATCTAATCCTGCTAATTCCAATAGATGTTGCTTCCCACTTAGGGTGGATTACTGAGGTTTCACACTATTTATTTGCTTTGCTATATATGTACTCATTGAAAATGCAATAATAAATTCAAGATAATTACCTCAGATTCTAAAATAGTGACATTCAAATAATAAATAGTCAGCATTCTAATCCATAGTCTAAAAATTAATTATAATAACCAGTTGTCCAAGAGAATTGATACTAAAACAAAACTGTAAGAAATATGCTACAATAGGGGGGCGGAGCCAAGATGGCGGCTGGGAAGCAGTGACTGGTGAGCTCCCCACCAAGTCCCTCCAAAAACCTATAAAACAAAGGCTCTGAACCAATTCTAGAGCTGCAGAACCCACAAAGTGGCAGAGAGAAGCAGGGCCCCAGCCCAGGACAGCCTGGATGGTCTCTGGGTAAGGTCTGTCCCACACGGAGCTCCCAGCCCCCAGCTGAGGGGAGCGGAGCTGAGCCCAGCGCCTCAGCGCGAACAGACCACAGGCGGACCTACCAGACCAGGAGACAAGCGGAGAGTGCCCTAACATGCTGAATTACTGAGCTGTGGCATCTACCAGACCTCTCAACCCACAAAGAGCAAAGACATCAGAGAAGGTTAGTGGGAAAAGCTGAGGGACTGAGTTTGCGGTTCGGCCACTGCCCCTGGGGCAGCGGAGGTGGGGCAGCTTTAGAAATTCAGCTGCAGTTGCTTCTGGCCCCAGGCCCACCTGGTGGGAGG
>CM053622.1:155885754-155904224 GCA_028646595.1 Phalanger gymnotis | reverse complement strand
CACACCAGCACTCCTCCTACCCCAAGAACCCCCAACCAGGACTGGACTTAGATCTTCAGCAGGCTCTTCACTCCTGCTCTGATCCACCACTTAATTCCTCCCACCAGGTGGGCCTGGGGCCAGAAGCAACTGCAGCTGTAGTTCTGTAGCTGCCCCACCTCTGCTGCCCCCAGGGTGGTGACTGAACCATGAACTCCTTTTTTCACTCTGTCCCCAGCAGCTTTTCCCACTAACCTTCTCTGTTGTCTTTGGTGTTTGTGGGTTGAGAAGTCTGGTAACTGCTGCAGCTCACTGATTCAGGGCTCTAGGGCAAGCTCCATCCGATTCCTGGTGTGGTTGGTCCACGCCACCCATGCTGGGCTCTGCTCCGCTCCCAGCTCTGTGTGGGACAGACCTTACCCAGAGACCATCCAGGCTGTCCTGGGCTAGAGCCCCGCTTCCTTCCACCACTTTGTGGGCTCTGCAGTTCTTCTCTGTTGTCTGTGGTGTCTGTGGGTTGAGAAGTCTGGTAACTGTTGCAGCTCACTGATTCAGGTTGCTAGGGCATACTCCACCCGGCTCCTGGTCAGACTGGTCTGTGCTGCCCACGCTGGGCTCTGCTCTGCTCCGCTCCCAGCTCCATGCACGAAAGACCTCACCTGGCAACCATCCAGGCTGTCCTGGGCTGGAGCCCTGCTTCCCTCTGCTTTTTTGTTGCTTCTGCAGTTTTAGAATTGGTTCAGAGCCATTTTTTAATAGGTTTTTGGAGGTACTTGGTGCAGAGCTCACGCTAGTCCCTGCTTTCCAGCCGCCATCTTGGCTTCGCGCACCCCCCCCCCTTCGACATTTGAGTTAGTCTATTTCTAAGGTGTTCTTTTCTTCAGTATTTTTGAGGTCTCCTTTAGCAAGTTATTGACTTTTTTTTCATGGTTTTCTTGTATCACTCTCATTTCTCTTCCCAATTTTCCCTCTACTTCTCTAATTTGCTTTTCCAAATCCTTTTTGAGCTCTTCCATGGCCTGAGACCAGTTTCTGTTTTTCTTGGAGGATTTCGATGTAGGCTCTTTGACTATGTTGACTTCTTCTGTCTGTGTGTTTTGTTTTTCTTTGTCACCAAAGAAAGATTCCAAAGTCTGAGTCTGAATCTGAGTCCATTTTTACTGCCTGGCCATGTTCCCAGCCAACCGCTTGGCCCTTGCGTTTTTTGTCGGGGTATGACTGCTTGTAGAGTAGAGAGTACTTTGTCTGAAGCTTGAGGGCCTGTGGTGTTGTTTTCAGAGGTATTTCAACACAGCAAGCTCTGTCACACAAGCACTCCTCCTCCACCAAGAACCTATTTCGACACAGCAAGCTCTGTCACACAAGCACTCCTCCTCCACCAAGAACCTATTTTGACACAGCAAGCTCTGTCACACAAGCACTCCTCTTCCACCAAGAAACACCAACTGGGATTGGGACTCTGATCTTAAACAGGCTCTGTACTCCTGCTCTGATGCCACTTAATTCCTCCCACCAGGTGGGGCATGGCCCGGAAGCAACTGCAGCTGTAGTTCTGTCCTCAGAGCTGCACCTCCTCTGCTGCCCCTGGGGCGGTGGCTGAACCGAGAACTCATTTCACTCTGTTCCTGCAGCTTTTCCCACTAACCTTTTATGTTGTCTTTGGTGTTTGTGGGTTGAGGTATCTGGTAATTGCCACAGCTCATGGGTTCAGGGTGCTAGGGCCTGTTCTGCCCGGCTCTGGTCCTGGCGTGGTCCACACTGGGCTCTGCTGTGCTCCGCTCCCAGCTCTGTGTGACAGACCCTTCCCTTCAACCATTCAGGCTTTCCTGGGCTGGATTCCTGCTTCCCTCTGTTATTTCTTGGGTTTCGTAGCTCTAGAATTTTTACAGAGTCATTTTTATTGGTTTTTGGAGGGACTTGGGGGTGGCGGGTAGCTCATGCAAGTCCCTGCTTTCCAGCCATCATCTTGGCTTCGCCCCACTTTCAAACTAAGTAACTAGAGAAAATTCTTCATACTTTCACATTACTCACATTACGTTCAAATTACTGGAGGATCAATTGATAAGGTGCAACCTAATTTCCTAGGGTCCTTACATGGAGATTTATGGCCCAAATATCATTTAACATGGAAGGGAGAATTTAGAGCACCATAAACAGCACAAGAAAATCTATTTGTGACTTTTGTTGGAAATGCACTCTGATGAGGAACAATCATTTAATGGTGTTTGACCTCATTATTCTAATTGGAAACAAAGACAATGTAAACAATGCCAATGAGGATAGCAGCTTACCAGTATGTTTTTTTTAAATGTCCATAACAGCTTGTGTGCTTCATCAATAGTCAAAAGAGTCAAAATTTGACTCTGTATTGCTTTTCTAGGAGGTTAATGATTCAGAGATATTCTGGTAAATGTTTAATCAGCTCTTTGAAAAATACATGGCTTACTTTTAAGTTTGATTTGCATTATTATCATTTCCTATCACCTTTATTTAGGACAGAAAATTTAAAAAAATAAGAAACTGAGCCTTGATTTGTACTGTTTTGCTGATTTCCGAAATGTAAATGCACATGCTGAAAATTTAACAATTAGCCTTCAGAAGCTGATTTGAGGTGACCAAGCACACCCCTCTAACTCATCCAAATGTTTTCACCCACTTTGTATCTCAAATCTATTAACTTAGTGGGCAAGAAATAGGGGCATAACTTGTAAGATATGGGACCATGTGAAAGAATTAGCCATGACAGAGACTAAACATAGGAGTTCCTTTTAACATATAGTCTCATCCAGCCAAGTCTAATGTAAATGAAATAATTGGCTGCAGGTCATTGCTGTATAATGACTGGCAAAAGTTGTAACATCTTGATAAAGATCATAATCAGTTCTGCTATAATTTTTATTGGAAAACAGGTTTGTTCTAAGACAATTTCTATATTTGGGAACAATCTGAGTAAAATTCAAATTTCTTATTTGCTTATGTACGATTTTGTCATCAATTAATAGTAAAAACAGGACTGCCTGTTCATATGAGTGACAAGATGGAGAAAAACTAGACATTTTCTCTGATCCCCAAACCACTCAAACCTTTCAAAAATGCAAATCATATGCCATAGATAAAGGAACTTCACCTGCCTCCATGGTCTAGGATATCTACAATCCAAAAGAATGTTAAAAAACAAAACAAAACAAAACAAAACATGGAATTATACTTAACCTGAGATCACTCTGCACACTTCCCCATACATCCCAAGCTACCTGTAATGAGGCCGTACTGGAACTTTCATCAAAATGCAAACCCATATTCCATCTTCCTTCCAGATCCTGGTTTCAGGCTCCAGAAGTTTATTTGGCATTTTATCAGCAAGACAATAATCACAATATAGATGATAATAGTCAAAATGCCTATGTGGTTCTATATTACAAAATATATGAGACTCTCCACATAGAAGGTAGAAGAAGTAAACCATTTATTTAGACACCAAATAACCAGATCTCGTAACCAATAAGTCCACGACATCGCAGCAGAGAACCACTCTGTCTCACAACTTTCTGCTCCCTGCTGGGGCCTTCCCACAAACAAACTCACTTCATGACTGTGATGTGTCATCCCTGGACCTGTCATCAACTGAGTTCCGGATGCCAGCTTAATAAAGAACTGACCTCTCAAATAGGACTCTTGACCTCTTGGGACTGGGAAAGCTCTACATCCAATTTTAGCAGGAAAAAGCTATGGAGGATGAGACCTTTGCCCCTTACCCCAAGATTTTGAGCCCCATTCATTCAAGGGAGAAATGATGACTTTGTTTTATATGCTTATCTTATGTTATCCCTCTTATATTGTTGTATAAAGTTCTGCTGATGGCAGTTATCCCAAAACTTCAATTGCCCTATGTAATGGATAAGAAAGATCTTGGGGCCAAATTTAATAGCAATTTAGATTTGAAGATCTTTCCCACCCATTAATAGGCCATGTGACCTGCTTACGACAGTCACAGGAAACCTAAGTCACATTTGGTGGGAGAAGCTTACTGAGAAGAAAAAGAAATTGTGTCACAGGAAATGCTGAGAGAGCACTTACGACAGAGCTGAGGGAAAGAGAGCAGACAGGTGATGGACATGCTGTGGTGGCTGTGAGTGAGTTTGTTTGTGGGAAGGCCCTAGCAGGGGGTGGAAGGTTGTGAGATGGAGTAGTGCTCCGCTGTGATGTTGTGGACTTATTGGTCATGGGATCTGGTTATTTGGTGTCTGAATAAATGGCTTACTTCACCTACCTTCTATGTGGAGAGTCTCATGTATTTTGTCATACAGAACCACATAGGCATTTTCACGATTATCATCTAAAGTGTGATTATTGCCTTGCTGAGATAGGCATTCAACAGCTGGCCAGCACAATGGCAGCCCTTCAGAAGAAAAAACCTATAGATAGAACTGTAGCAGATAACTAGTAGTACTAGTGCTGCAAAGCTCTGGATTTCTGTTGCCAGGTGAGAGCCCTGGGGAACAAAGGGAGTGGGACAGGATAACTGGACAGGAAACCCTATAGGGAGAATGGGGGACTATGGGAGACTGTGTAATATTCCATTTAGCCTGCTGGAAATTGTTCAGCATCCAGCTGGGTCTAATTCTGTTCAGCCAAAAGTTACTTGGTGAAGACACCTAGGCTGCTGAACTGTGAATTGATCATCATAGGAGGAGGCTAAAATGTTTTGATATCATATCCTTCGGCTGCCATAGTAGAAAAAACTCTATATCCTGGGCTCTATCAAAGAGGAAGCCAGTTATTTTTATGCATTTTTCCCCATTTTGGAATGTCAGTTGCAAAGTGTATGCTACAGAAATAGTCATTTAAACAAGCGACATCATCACTAGAATATTGATGTCTTTCAAATAGATTACAAAATATAAAATGAGAGCATTGACCAGAATATCTTTAAGGTTACCCCTAACTTTTAATATATGATGGAGAAGTTGTTTGGAAAACAGGGTTGCTAGAACATAAAGTTGTTGGTGTAGAGAGAAATGAGACTGAAAGGTGGATTGGAACTAGAACATGGAAAACCATACATAGCAGCATAAGGAATTCGCATTATATCTTGTAGAAAGTAGAGAATCATTGAGATTTTCGAGTCAGGAAGTAATATGAACAGAATAACTAAGGCTCAGGCACCTAAAAACACTTGCCATAAATTACAGAATTTGAGTCTTAGATAGCATCCCAGATCACACATTCTCTAGAACATTGCTAACTTCTTCTTGAATATGTTAATCCAACTTCTACTTAAATATTTCCAAGGATATATGAATATAATGAAATAGTACCACACCATAAAAAAATGGTAATGGAATGATTTCGGAGAAACCTGAAAAGACTTGCATGAATTGATGCAGAGTGAAGTTGCAGAAGGTAAGTTAACAAACATTCAATAAGGTTGCATTATATGACAGATGCTGTGCTAAGTATTGGTGATATATTACAAGCAAAAAAAAAAAAAAGACAGTCCTTGGCCTCAATGAATATACGTCCTAATGGGAAAAGACAACTTGTGAAAGAGAGGGCAGGATGGCAAATTCCAGAGAATAAAGCAGGGAATGTTTGAGATCTTTTTTTCAAAATAGAGATTCCGGGAAGAATTCACCGATGGGAGAAAAGGGGCCAGGAGTAGAGAGATAGTGTACCTGAAGCATGATGGCAAAGTCTGGAAAGTAAAACATGGCTGCTGTGGGACTTTCTTCAAAACCTCACAACGGGAAAAATGTATACGATAAAATGCTGTAAATGTTAAAAAATGTGAAAGTCTGAGGAACTGATCAATTTAAAGACCAACCATAATTCAAGAGAACTAATGCTGAAGAATGCTATACACCATCTGAAAAGAGATGATGAATTCATTACACAGAATGAGAAATACATTTTTGAATGTGACTAATTTAGAGATTTGTTTTGCCTCACTATGAGTATTTTTTACAGAGTTGTCTTTTTTTTTCTTTCTCAGTGGGTGGGGAAGAAGTGAGAGGGATAGAAAATAAATATTTCTTAATTAAATCATAATTCATTAAAATAATATCTCCAGGCATAGGGAAATACTTTTTAAAATTATTTTGGATAGTTGCAATTGTTTGGAAGTTTTTCCTTACATTCAGATAAAATCTACACTTCAATCCCTTTCATGCACTAGTCTTAATTGTAGAAAATTGCATTTCCAAGTAGAACAAGTTTAATTCATTTCCTAAATGGTGGCCATTTGGGTACTTGAAGATTGCTGTCATAAGCTGCCAAGTCCTCCTTTTGCTGGAAGAAACACCACAATTCCTTAAAAATTGGTGTCATCTCCAGTCCCCTTAACTTCCTAGTCCCCTTCCTCTGGATCTAGTTTAGCTTGTCAATGTCTTTCCCAGAGTGTACATCCTAGAACTGAGCACAATTCTTCAGATGTGATGTGAGCAGAACATTGCAATGAGTCTTTTACCTCCATTATTCTAACCTCTATGTTTCAATTAATGTGGACCATGTTCATAAGCTACAGTAATGATGATGATGATGATAGCTAGTATTTGCATAGTGCTTTAATATTTATAAAAGCATTTTACAAATTCATCTCAATTATTTGTGTAAGTACCAGAACCACAATTGAGGTTTTCTAACTTCAAATGCCATTTTCTTTGAACTCTGTCACCCTGTTTATTCTAGAGACTTGTATTTAGCTCATATCTGTTTGGGTACTCCTACATGGGGAAATTGTGTCTTGAGCCACTGCTTTCAATATTGTTGTCAAATTTGGGCCTTTTGGACTTAGAATACTGACTCATTTCTATAGTCCCTTATGTTTTATAAAGTGATCTATTCTCCAGAAACTTGGTTCACATTTTGGCCCTGGTTCTTACTATCAGTATGACTAAAAATTTCAGTGGGATATAAAGGTCATTCATTGTAACAATGGGAAAACCTGCCATTTGTACAGACATATTATAACTGTTAGTATAAAAACCTGGCAGAATTCTGGGCTAAAAAACAATGATGTTTAATCAGGTGTGGGTTGTTGGCTTATTATATTTTGCCAACAGCTTTGTTTTACTTGGACTGCATAGTCCTAAAACAAAGCAAAAACATTTCATCTTTGATCCCTGCCATCCATTCTCTCTATCTCTGCCAACATCCTTAGCCTCCCTCCTGTGATGATTACGGAATAGTAAAGCCAAAAAAATATTGCCGAAGATGCTCTCTGAAATGGAGCAAACAGTATATCTTAAGAGTTGGCTTGCTTGAGGACTAAGTGAATGGCAGGTATCAGCCTTCAGATATCTCAAATTGTGTACATTGTAAGATGTTATATAAATGTCAACTATTATAATTTTTGCCTTTCCTGAACCTACGCTGAAGGCTTAATTATAATGAGAAAGTAACTCTTGGTTCTCAAAGGTTATGCCAGTGAAATACAAACTTTGTTACACCCTACCATTAAGACATGATATCACTGTGGCCTTACAAATGATAGTGTGACATCTGTTTGAAGATCGAATTAGGTAGTCAATCAAGATCATCACCTGAATGTTGGTTGAAAGGTGATATATTTATTATTATTAGCCAATCTACTAAAAACTGCATATTAAATCATGAAAGGATTGTGATTTAAGAGAGAAAGTAGTTGCCCATGTAGATAAAACTAGAGATCCTTGATAAATTGAATTATTACAGTTGTTATTTTACAATTACTAATATTATTATAGTAACATACTGTTGTAGTAAAAAGCTAATTTTTCTTCTAGAAGCAATATAGTGGCGCCTTGGTACACATAGTTTCCTTCTCTGAGGCTTTAGATCCATTCAGGAGCAAAGGTAGAGTTGACTTGATTATGATTAAAAGTTCAAGAAGTGGAGAAGTAACAAGAAAATTTGATGAAGCTATGGAAGTGACCAGAGAGAAAAGCATGAAGTGAAGCATGTCCGGTCCTTCCTCATTCAGTGGTCCCAGAGAAACTTTCAACAATCAGGATAGCAGGTGGTGACAGAAACACAATGCATTCATATTTTGATTTCAAATTTACAGAGCATTCTCTTCCCAACGAGGAAACAGAATAGAAAATCCAATTATTTTTAATGTTTTTTAGAAGAGGAAAAAAACTATTTCAAAAAGTTTAAGATACTGACCTAGTTTCAAATAACTCATTGTACCAGTCAAATGATTCTAAGACCACTATCCAGTACACCATTTGCTTTTGTCAAGTTGACTACTATTTTATAAATGGTACTTGCTTTCCTAATCACATGTAAAGATAATTTTTGACATTGATTTTTAATAAGATTTTGAGTTCCAAATATTTTCCATTCCTCCCTGCCCTCTACCTCCTCCAGATGGCAAGCAATTTGATATAGGTTATACATGTTCAATCATGTTAAACATATTTCCACTTTAGGTTGACTATTTTTTAATGGCTCCCTTTAATGTGACGGATTAATACTAATAGTAGTAGCATCTACTTAAAACTGTCCAGTCAATCTCTATCTCTCAATATGCATTAATAATTGGAAGCTCAAGAATATATGTATAGAAAGCACTGAGTAGGAACTTTCCATTGGCAATAATGTGGGAGATACGAAGCAGAAGGATAGATGTCCAGGATATATTGCTGGTTCTGTTCTGAGAAGGTATGAGACTGAGGGTGAGGGCAGACCATAATGAATTAGCTGCCAAAAGAAATACTAGATTAAAAAAAAAAACATTGTTCACTGGGGCCATGAAAACTCACTAAAGGCTTTTGAGTGGTGCTGAGCCAGTATTTGTAATGGAGATGCTAGATCTGTATTTTAGGCAAAATGCAAGGACTTCACTAAGTGTTCCTAAATATTTATGGTCACTATGAGTCAAACCTCTTATGAGGGAAATAGAGCTCATCGGGAAGTATTTTGCCATTTTTTAAAAAAATTAGTTTTCTTGTTAGTTCTTTCCTTGTTTCTTATTTAATGCTTTTGTTTGACTGAGTGTTAACAATGCAGAGGAGCCGTTTCAAATTGACGAGTCAGATTTTTATATTCCCAGGGGAGATCTGGGTTGGGAACATGAGTCATCGAGATTATTATTGGAGAGGACACCTGGGTTGAACCCATTGTGTAAGATAAAGGTGTTAAGCTCACATTCCCCAGGTGGGCTACATAAAAATATGATTGGGAAATAAGCTTAAAGGCTTATTAACAAAATAAATATAAAATTGATGATGTTAATTTGTGGTTTTCTAAGTCAACATATGGCAATAAGGATCCATTTAGATTTGAATTTCACCCCACTGGAGTAGATCAGATCTGATCAAGAGACCAGATCTGACATATAGGTTACATTGGGGGATCCCATCAAGATTCACAATTTTTTAAAGTGGTTTTTATTTTGTACATTGGTCTCTTAAACCATCCAAAGATACTTTATTGAAGGAACGTAATAGTTACCAACACTGTCATAAAAGCTCTAGGTTACTTTAATAAATAGAAAACAGGGAAAACGTATATTTGTCAAAGTGTTTACCAGTGCCACACATCTCATTTGATCCTCACAAGAACTCTATAAGTACTATTACATAAAAGGTGAAGAAACTAAGGCTATATAAGGTAAAGTGATTTAGTTATGGTGATATAACTAGTAAGTATTATAGGTAAGATTAGAACCCAGCTCTATTTTGTTTACAAGTGCAATTCTGGTCACATCCACTGCACCATCCACTACATCTTCTAATGAATGATATTGTGCTGATTCCATTGAACATTTATTTCAGGACTTTTGAGATCCACAGTCACTCAAAAACATCTGCCTAGCAATCTCTATAGAATAAACAAAACCAAGAAAAACCAAACCATATTGCACAGATAATGGCATGCTATTGGACAGATAGGCCCTTGACTTCAATAATACATATATCTGGATAGACACTGCATTTAGTCAATGAACTGAACCTAGAATTGAATAGGAATGAAGTCAGGTTGGATTGTGTTTGGAAAAGTATTCAACATATTCAATAGTATCTGTTAACACTTTATTTAGTCTGTAGTGCTAGATAGCTACTAACCATGGGTTAACCACAATCCCAAAGGAATCGTAGGTGATTTGGCTTCAGGACATTACCAATGATGGTTTCTATTTGAGAAATGACTAAAGCAATACCACGTTATAGACTGTAATACATTCCACAGGAAGAGTACTAGAATTAGGGTCAGAAGATATGGGGTCAAATCTTGGTCTTGCTCCTATTTGAATGACCTAGGATGAGTGACTTCCCTTCTTAGTACCTCAGTTACTCATCTATAAAAATGAGAGGTGGGACTTCTCAGGTCCTTTCCAGCTGTAAACTGAGAATTCCATGACACTATGAATTTCAGATGAGGAAGGTGGGATAGTCATGTTGTAAGAGTAAGTGGTAACAGATTAGGTTCCTGAATTGATATGAAAATAATAACAAAATAATAATTTATAAATACTTATCAGGCCCTGTGCTAAGTATGAAAAAAGGTCTCCAATGCATTGTAGAGATGCATTGCATCTCATGGAGATAAAAATTTCGTGAGATGGAAAGATCTAGATTATTTGCAATCTGGACGGGTAGATAAGAGTTCCCTCATCAATGGGATTACAGTTCTATCAAAGTACTCACCAGGAGTCAATGCTCTGAAATTAATCATTTCTAGTTTCTTGAGTGGATACTTCTTTTTACACAAATACATAAATTGACACTCCCTTCTAAGTTTGCTAAAGTTAAATTGATTCCCCTGAACTTGGTCATCTGCAGTTGGATTTGGAAAGAATGGAACAGTGAAAAAAAGTACTCTTTTTGATTCAAATATTAAGGGGTTAAATTCCTCCTCTAATAATTAATACTCATGTGACCTTGGATAATTTACATTCTTACTTTCTATAACCTCATTTTCCTCATATGCAAAATGAGGAAGTTAGACTAGGCAATCTGAGCTTGTTTGCATCCTTAAATACTAGGATGCTAAAAATCAAAATTTTTGTTTGATCATTTGTTTGTTTGTTTTTCCTAGAATTCTGGGTAACAGACTCTGGGTCTATGGTGACTAGATCAAGCAAAATCATACCATAAAGCTTCAGCTGAAAAAGCTGATTGCTTAATTACATCATCTTAATCTTGGTAGTCATGTTGAGCTGTTGGGAAAGGTTAATATAACCCTGGTGATCAGACTCCAAATCAGTTAAATTTTGGCATGAACTGACCAGTTTGTAAGGCTGAGTAGAAAGACTGCTGGATTTGGAGCCAGAGGGCCTGTATTTGAATTCCAGCTCTGCTGCTCTGTCTGTGTGACATTGAGTAAGTCACTTAAACTCCTTGGGCCTCAGTGTCCTTATATGGCTATTCAGTGTCCAGATATGACTGTTCTCTTCTAGTTCTATATCTATAAGCCCTCATGTGTGTTTTCTCTATTTTTTACTAGGTTCATCATTTATCCACTATCTGGAATTTCTTGATTTGAGAAAGATGTCAACATTATTTTGATTGTGCTATTTAACAAATACTTATCTCAATATTTTTGTAATTATCTTGTGGATAATCATATTAATTCTGAATAAAACAGTCTGAGACATGGCATTTTGTTGCAGATTGTTTCCCTTATTTTTTAAACACACAGGGACACAACACACATAAAAACACCACCCCAAGTAGAGCCTTAACCAAATAAAATTTCATGTGTCAACACATCCCTTTAATGGACCACACCTAACTAGATATTTTAAAAAACAAATCCTCCATAGATAATCTTTCATTAGGACAAGTGGGAAAACTGGTTTGGGTAAAGATAAGAAGCAATCCAAATATTCCCTCAACATTCGGAGTAACTTGAACTACTAAGCTATCGATGGGAAGAGTTGGAAGCAGCTTCAGAGGGGATCTAGTCTAATCTTTATCTACCCAAAGGTTCCCTTTGTCACATCTCAAACGTGTGGACTTTCAGATTTTACTTGTAAATCTCTAAGGAGAAAGAAACCCTTATCTCCTAAGCAAGCCCATTCTACTTCTGCACTGTTCTAGTGATTAGAAAGTTCTGTTTCGTTTTCCCTTATATTTAACCCATCTGATTCACATTTCTTTTTACATGTAACTTGTTTTTAATGTCTTTTTGGATCTATATTTAGGGCCATAGTAATAATGAAGTTCAATGATAACCCTAGATATAAAGCCCTAGTAAATATAAAGATGTCATGTCCTGAGAAAACTTAACTCCCAAATTAAAAGAATTTGGGAAACTTTTCATTAAATCACCTTCCTAGTGTTTGAAGAGTTTATTGCTGCAGGAGAGCAAGCTAATGTGCCTTTTAGTCTTGTACCTCGGTGGTTCTTTCTGAATAATTCATAACCATTAGCTGTAATATTTAAAATTCTTTTTGAAGCCCTCTTATGGAGGTCATTTTGCAGCTATTTTGTTGGTCATCTCTTTGAGGTAAGTAGAAGTTAGTCTCAGTATGATTTAGAGATGGAAATTATTTACCTTGTTAGTATGGACTATGTGATCCATTAAAACATCTATTTTTAAATTTATTTGTCGTGGACTGGAAAAGGAATAACTTTCCTGATCACTAAATGATTACCCATTAATTGCAATAAAACAGTCAAAGTTGTCCATTACATAGGCAAATATTTCTACTGGAGTTAATTTTGTACTAGGATTCCCTCTCTGTTTACATCCGTCTCATTGCCCCACTGATTTCTATAGTATGGTATATTTCATTGGGAGTATTCTGTAGCAATGAAATCATAGGTCAGGACCAGAGGACCACAGGAATAAAACATCAATACCTACAAGCATACATATGGACCTATTAAAAAAGAGTTCTGTTTAAGGAAACATTTATGATAAAAGATAACAAGAGTCAGAATGGAGTGGAATTTGCAATAGTTCTTTTGCCTGCTGATTTCTCATATGTATATACTCTCATCTTGTGCATGAGTATTATGCTGCTTCTTTATGATTGTTGACGTGTAGACCACCTGAGTTGTATCTCCTTTGCAAGGCTATAGATAATATTGAGTATTTGGCAGCTTGGGGAAATGGCAAAAACAGTGCACTTAGTGGGAATCAAGGGCTTCCTGGTAGAATTAAAGCAGAATTGTACTTGGAGTTAGAAAACCTGGGATCGTTAAACTGTATATGAAGAATTGGAAGGGAAGCTAGAAGTTATCTAATTCAACTCCCCAGTTTTACAGAAATGAGGAAACTGAAGCCCCAAAATATTAAGTAACTTCCCCAAGGTCAAAAGGCAATAAATAGAAGAACCAAGATGTGAACTCAGGTCCCATTAATTAAAGTTCAGCCTTCTTTCCACTATACCACCTTTAAATACCCTAATTATTCCTTGGATGATCTTGGGCACCTTACATCTCTGGTCCTCATTTTTCTCATCCACATTACAATGAAATTAAACTAAATTGTTTCTAAGGTTTCTTCTAGTCATAATTATGATGAATAAAAGATATTTTTGAGTCTCACAGTAGTCACTTACTGGAAGCATGAACGAGACACTTAACATTTTGGAGCCTTATTTCCACATCTGTAAAGTAGGCTTCATAAGTTAGCAACCATGTCATTGCCATTCAACCCGAATTCACAAAGCATTCACTATGTCCCAGGGACTGGACTAAACACTAAACACTGAAGATACAAAGAAAAAAAAAACATAATCTCTCCCTTCAAGGTGCTTACGTTCTAATGGAAGAGACAAGATGTAAAAAAAAAAAGTTTATCCATGATGTATACAATTAAAATTAAAGGTAATCTCAGAAGAAAGGTGTCAGCAGTGAAGTAAATGAGGAAAGACATCTCAGAAGATAGAGTTTGAAATAAAACTGGAAGGAAAACAGAGAATTGAACAAGTAGAAGATGGAGCAAAAGCTGGTGCAAAAGTTCAGAGTTAAGAGATGGCGTACTACAGTGAAGAACAAAAATATGTAGGGATGTTGTGTCACAGAGTACATGGACAGGAGGAATATGCAGTAATAGTTGATCTTTGTCTAAGGTATCTTCTAATTCTAAAGCTTTTGGCCTAAAGGCATGTACAACATTATGTAAATCTAAAAAAATTGTATATAAAATTATTTTTGCTATTAGAGTGATCTCTTCTAAATCATATCAGGGATTATGAATGAGTTACACACAGAATTAGAACATTGTTTTTCTTTGATAAATTATAAGTGGTACAAGGTTGTGGTCAAAATCTCTTTTGTTTGTTGCTTGATTTATTCACTAGGATCATTATCATTTGAATAAAAAGTGTACTGAAAACAACTTCAAAGGAACCTGTTATGAGATATGGAAGTCTTTTCTCCTCATTGAAAACAGGGCCATCCTTAAATACAATTCTAGAAATGGAAAGGAGAGAAGGAGAGAGGAAAAGGAGAATAGAAGAAGAGGAGATGAAGAGGAGAGAAGAGAAAGAGGAGAGGAGGAAGAGGAAAGCAGAGGAAGAAGAGAAGAGATGCGTAAAGGCAATCAGTAATGAGAAGGTCTCCATCCCCACCTATCCCCCATTTGAATAGGCTTCAGGTGGGACTCCAGGTGGGGCCAATGAAGGGAGGTCTGATTAGATCTTTGCTCCTGAGTAGGTCCCAAACCCCTAGCTACTTGGTGCTAAACTAGCATGGGTGTGAAGCCCTCAGGACCCTAAGGGGAGTGGCTAAGTACAGAGCCAATAGTTTGTGCCTAAGTCCTGGTCAATCAGATGATATTCTAGTTGATTGGATGATATCTAAGGACTGTGTAAAAAGAGACAACAGAGCTTGGAGAGGCAGATGTGGCAGAAGCAGAAGAAGCTGAAGCAGCAGGTGCTATTGAGAGTAGGGCTGACCCGAGAACCAGCTTCTGGAATGTACAGACCAGAGAGTGCTGAGCAAGGGCTTGAGAACAGTGGGTAATCTTATAGGAGGGCCCTAGCATTTGGGGGAAGCACAAGTATGGTTTGGCTTACTGCCATAATATTGTTATGTAACCTCTTGGTTTCTGTTGTGAGGTGGGCTTATTGGATCTGGAAGGGGCCCTGATACTGAATTTGGGACATTGGTCCATGGGTCTGCTACTTTGGAGCTTGAATAAATGCTTTAATTCCTCTGCCTTCTACTTAGAGAATTCCTTATATCTTGTGATTCCAAACCATGCAGACATGCTCGGGATTTTCTTTGAAGTCATGAATTCTGACTTAATGCTATAAGAGGAGAGGAAGAGGTGAAGAAAGGAAAGGAGAGGAGAGGGGAGGAGAGGAAAGGGGAGGTAAGGAGAGGGGAAGGGAGAGGAGAAGAAGAAGGATGACATTTTAATTGAGGATCTTGATCTTTAAATAGTCAAAGATTTTCAAAGTATCCTCAGAGACCTGTTTTTCATTGTTGATTAGTATTAGTTACTATCTGGTTAGGAGAAAAGGTACCATGTATGTTCAAATAACTGTACACCTCTATCCTGAACACACATAAATTAATTTGCTACCAGAAAATAGCAATTTCATTTGAACAATTTTGGCTAAGCACTGTTAAAGAAAACTATTGAGACAAAGGTAATGGAAGGAAATGAGCTGTATATGCATTTGTTCATTTGTTTGTTCATAAGCAGGAAAAAAAGTGAAAAGACATGTAGTAATGAATGTTTTTCTATAAGAAATAGTCATTTATTTGCACACTCTCTTTGGAAGTAGGAAATGAAACCTGCTTTTTTCCTTAACTGCTTGCACATATATTTATTTGCTTTCAATTGTTGATACTGCTTTAAAAAAAATCTATAGAATCAAAAAAAAAATGCAAGAATATAAAGGTACCTTAGAAGTTGCCTACACTATCATATCACTCTCAGCACACAGTGACTGGAGCATTGCAGATTCTTAATAAAAACTTGTTGATTTATTCTATGGCTGAGAAAACTAAGGTACAGAGAAGGCAGGTAACTTGCCCAGGTCATGCAGTCAGCGAGTGGCACAACAAGCTTTCAAGTCTAATCCAGTGGTCTTTCCAACATATCACAGTGCCATATACCTCTCCCCTCCCCTCCCCTCTCCTCCAACCTCTCCCCTCCTCTTCTCTGAAGGTATTTTTTGATGGTGGTTGGCTGCCCCCTTTACTTTGGGTTTACTGGCTAGATTTCTTTCTCAAAAAACTGAGCCTTAAAGCCACCTCACTCTGGAGCTCATAGATTGGACAATAGGTCCCTGCCCTCCTAGCACAGAGTGAATGTAAACACTATATCCTAACTGTTTCTCTTTTGGCCAAGAGCCCTGAGGGTCTTCCCCTCCCAGTTTAATTTTTTTTTGAGTTTTTGATTAAAGGGGCCATCCTTTGATTAACTTCTTAAAGAGACTTATTCACTGAATAGACCTCTCACTCACAGTGAGCACCTGAAAAGATCTTAGCCTAAAAGGGCCAGGGTCTCCCAATGCATCCTGAGCCATCTCTAGTCTTCCTGGTGAATATCAGGCCACTGGACCCAGATGGCTCTGGAGGAGAAAGTGAGGCTAGTGAACTTGCACAGCCCTCCCTCAGTGGAATAAAGTCAACTGCAAGTCATGTCATCATTTTCCTGATATCATGGTTCTCTTCGAGAATGAAGGATAAACACAACAGTGCCATCACCATTTTGAGGACAGGATATCATATTGATTATAGGAGAATGAAACATTGATTAAAACATTAATGTGAAATTTATTAACTATAGCTTTTGATATAACAAGTCACCTATTTCTAATGTTAGAGTAATTAACTTGAAAATTCTCATTTACAAACAATATTGAATCCCCACTTGGCTAGAAGAACTTGAAAAATTTGGAAAACTAGAAACGCTAATTTTATTTTTTAGCTAAACATGATGGCTTTCAGAAACTGGCTGAAGCCTCTTCGTTTCTTTCAGTTTGCTTTTTTTATATTTGCCTCCTCTTAAAAGAAAACACAAACACACACAAAAAACCACACGCAGACACAAAACATATTCATGTAAAGACCTGTTTATTACTGGCAGATGGTTCCTTGCATTTTTTAATAGTATCTACAGAATCAGCAGTAGAATCTCTCCTCTCTATTCCTTGATTTTGTCATCCCACCCAAAATCGAGGAACGAAGAGGAAAAATTCCACCACTGCTTCTGTAGACACTGTTAAGAAAATGTAAGGAATCATCTGCCAGCAATAAGCAGGTCTTTACATGAATGCGTTTAGGGCGAAAAAGAACAACTTTCGCATATGAAAACAAAATGTATCTAACATTTGAGATTCTACTTCATGATTTTACTACAATCCAGAATATAAAGTTTTTTAGTTATCTGTCTCTAGCGTTTTTGGGAAATCTGTAAATAACACATACACACATGTACACATTCATATAAAGCCTCTTCTGACTGCATACTTCAGTGATTTTATCCTGGAGATATGACAATAACTGAATTTTGTCTCAATTATGTCAATGTGGCAACAACTAATGAATATTAGACATCTGGTTTAGTTTGCGTTTTAACTGGCTCAGTAGTAGGGTCAAAAATCTTACCAGATTCAATGTAAGTAGACGAATAGTCTTCTCCATCAAATTGCTCCCCTCAGAGTTGACTGTCCAAAGTAGAAAATATCATAGAAAAATGACATGTACTTTCAAATGATCTACATAGAAGAAGTAAGAGGGAGTGAAAATTGCTAGCAGCAATTTTTGTCGTTTCTTTATTCTGTTGCTCAGTCATCTTATAATTAAAAAAAACTCATTTAAAATATTTAATTGATTTATTTTGTTTTTGTATCATAGTCATTGCTAGCTACAAGTCCCCCCCACCCCCCACCCTAGATTCGAACTCTCCTGTTAACAAAGCAATGACTTATGATAATGTCTGTAACCTTTTGTCCCTAGTGCCCTTGACTAAAGGAAAAAAGTCACACCACCCTAAAACTATAGCCAGAAGGGACCTTATAGGCAATGTAATCCAACATCCTTATGTTTTCATATGAGGAAACTGAGGCCCAGAAAATTTAAGTGATTTCTCAAAGATCTTTCACATAGTAAGGGTCAGAGGTAACATTTGAATCCAGATAATCTGACCCCACAGCTGGTAACACTTTCTATTGTAGCATATTTCTTTTTTTTTTTAAATTTCTTTTTTTTTTTGTAATCCAATTTATTTTATTTTATGCATTTGACAGCATTATTTTTTTTAATTTGTTTTTGACATGTTTGGTTTTCAGCATTGATTTTCACAGGCATTTGAATTACAAATTTTCTCCCCATTTCCTCCCCGCCCCCACTCCAAGATGGCGTACACTCTGGTTGCCCTGTTCCCCAGTCTGCCTTCCCCTCCATCACCCCATTCCCCTCCCATCCCCCTTTCCCTTCCTTTCTTGTAGGGCAAGATAAATCTCTATGCCCCATTGCCTGTGCATCTTATTTTCTAGTTGCATGAAAAAAAAAACTTTTTTACTTTTGAACATCTATTTTTTTAAAACCTTGAGTTCCAAATTCTCTCCCCTCTTCCCTTCCCATCCACCCTCC
>CM053622.1:155864824-155885254 GCA_028646595.1 Phalanger gymnotis | reverse complement strand
TTGATGACAAAGAAGACCAAAACATACAGTCAGAAGAAGTCAACAAAGTCAAAGATCCTACAACAAAAGCCTCCAAGAAAAACATGAACTGGTCTCAGGCCATGGAAGAGCTCAAAAAGGATTTGGAAAAGAAAGTTAGAGAAGTAGAGGAAAAACTGGGAAGAGAAATGAGAAGGATGAGAGAAAACCATGAAAAACAAGTCAATGACTTGCTAAAGGAGACCCCAAAAAATACTGAAAAACATACTGAAGAAAATAGCACCTTAGAAAAATTGACTAACTCAAATGGCAAAAGAGCTCCAAAAAGCCAATAAGGAGAAGAATGTCTTGAAAGGCAGAATTAGCCAAATGGAAAACAAGGTCCAAAAGACCAGTGAAGAAAATACTACCTTAAAAATTGAATTGGAGCAAGTGGAAGCTAGTGACTTGATGAAAAATCAAGATATTATCAAACAGAATCAAAGGAATGAAAAAATGGAAGACAAATGTCAAAAGAGCTCCAAAAAGCCAATGAGAAGAATGCCTTGAAAGGCAGAATTAACCAAATGAAAAAGGAGGTCCAAAAGACCACTGAAGAAAATACTACCTTAACAATTAGACTGGAGCAAGTGGAAGCTAGTGACTTTATGAGAAATCAAGATATTATCAAACAGAACTAAAAGAATGAAAAAATGGAAGACAATGTGAAATATCTCACTGGAAAAAACACCAATCTGGAAAATAAATCCAGGAGACATAACTTAAAAATTATTGGACTACCTGAAAGCTATGATCAAGAAAAGAGCCTAAATATCATTTTTCAAGTAATTATCAAGGAGAACTGTCCTGATATTCTAGAACCAGAGGGTAAAATAGAAATTGAAAGAATCCACCAATCACCTCCTGAAAAAGATCCCAAAAAGAAAACTCCTAGCAATATTGTCCCCAAATTCCAGAGCTCCCAGATCAAGGAGAAAATACTGCAAGCAGCCAGAACAATTTGAGTATTGTGGAAATACAATCAGGATAACCCAAGATCTTGCAGCTTTTACATTAACAGATCGAAGGGTTTAGAATATGATATTCTGGACATCAATGGAGCTAGGATTCAAACCAAGAATCACTTACCCAGCAAAACTGAGTATCATACTCCAAGATAAAATATGAATTTTCAATAAAATAGAGGACTTTCAAGGTTTCTCAATGAAAAGACCAGAGCTGAATAGAAAATTTGACTTTCAAACACAAGAATCAAGAGAAGCATGAAAAGATAAACAAGAAAAATCACAAGGGACTTACTAAAGTTGAAATGTTTTGTTTACATTCCTACATGGAAAGATGATGTGTATAATTCATGAGACCTCAGTATTAGGGTAGCTGCAGGGAACATACATACACACATACATACATGCATACATACATATATATATGTATATATATATATATACATACACACACACACACACACATATATATATATATATATATATGGAGAGAGAGAGGGCACAGGGTGAGTTGAATATGAAGGGATGATATCTAAAAAAAATCAAATTGTGGGATGAGAGAGGAATATATTGAGAGAGGGAGAAAGGGAGAGATAGAATGGGGTAAATTATCTTGCATAAAAGTGGCAAGAAAAAGCAGTTCTGTTGGGAAAGAAGAAGGGGCAGGTGAGGGGGAATGAGTGAATCTTGCTCTCATCGGATTTGACCTGAGGATGGAATAACATACATACTCAATTGGGTATCTTACCCCACAGGAAAGAAGGAGGATGGAGATAAAAAAGAGGGGACGATAGAATGGAGGGCAGATAGGGGGTGGAGATAATCAAAAGCCAACACATTTGAAAAGGGACAGAGTCAAGGGAGAAAATTGGATAAAGGGGGATAGTATAGGAAGGAGCAAAATATAATTAGTCTTTGACAACATGAGTATTGTGGAAGGGTTTTGCATAATGATACACATGTGGCCTATGTTGAATTGCTTGCTTTCTTGGGGGGGGGGGTGTCTGGAAGAAAGAGGAGAGTGAATGTGGAACTCAAAGTTTTAAAAGCAGATGTTCGAAAACAAGTTTTTGCATGCAACTAGGAAATAAGATATACAAGCAATGGGGCATAAAAATCTATCTTGCCCTACAAGAAAGTAAGGGAAAAGGAGATGGGAGGGGAGTGAGGTGACAGAAGGGAGGGTTGACTGGGGAACAATGCAATCAGAATATATGCCATCTTGGAGTGGGGGGGAGGGTAGAAATGGGGAGAAAATTTGTAATTCAAACTCTTGTGAAAATTAATGCTGAAAACTAAAAATATTAAATAAATAAATGATTTTTTTAAAAAAAAGAACACGGGCAAAGTGAAAACTCCTACTCCTAAGAAAGTTCAAAAATTATGTGTAGAGGTAGAATATATATACTTTATGTTCCTTGGTGCTATTCAAGGAAATTCCTTCGAAAAATGCCTATCATGAAGTTCAACTTTGCTTTAGCTTAAAAACTGATTTTTGGTGTGATTTCTTTTCTTTTTTTAAAATTTCTATCTGTAACAAACCAGTTTTTCATTAGACTCCATGACTTGCTATACTTACACTGTACCTGCATTAGGACTCTTGGGGAGCTTCATTACCCATTTTATTACTTCACCCCATGGGCCAGGCACCTCAGTAATTAGGCTATAAGACACAATAGGCATTGCACTTCTGGGCACAGCTTGGGTAGTGCCGTCAGATCACTACAGTGTTGTAAGGTGGAGAAATGAAAGGTCATTGTCTATAAAGTACACTATTAAAAAATACACCGAATCAATGCCTTCTTACTATTATTTACTTTGATTCATTCCGAAAAATAAATGAATAAAGGTGGATATTCTTGATGCATTGATTTTAGATCAGAATATAATTATACTCCAGTTTTAGATCTCTGTGCTCCTTGCACTTCTCTGAAGGACTGAAGGCCTGGTTCCAGCTGTGTTTACTCACTTAAAGCCACATCATAATCGCTGCTGTAGCAAAGAGCCTCCACTCTTAGTGCTATGGAAATCCAAAACATTCACTAGTTCAATTCAGTTTAAAAACTTAGCTGACTACAATGCTTATATATCTAATCACACTTTACTTCCTGTCCATCCACCCATGGTGATTGTTTTCTCTCCTTCTACCAATCCTAATCTGTTCATCTCTTGATTCCCTCCATTCTAGACTAAATTTCATTAATTGCCTGTCTTTTCCTACCTCATCTCCATCGCAGCCCAGGCTTTTGAACCTTTTATTTGTGTGTTTGTTTTGTCCAACAAACATATTGCCCCAGGCTCTTCAATGGCACTTATATTCTGAGAATATAAAAAAGGCTAAGTTACTGGACAATAGCAGTCAGAAGTCAGGTAAAGTTTCAGGCTGAGCAGAAAGTAAAGCACCCCGAAGGCAATTAAAGTTATTTTTGTTGGATACCTCTATGTTGGTACCTCTTTGTTATCCATCAAGATAAGTATTGATTAATATATCTCTATCCACAAGGAAATTACAGTAGATCAAATAAGAATCAGAAAGCAGAAATATTGAAAGATTCACTAAACTCTTACTCTCTTCTTATCTATGATTCTTTGGTTTCAAACTAATATATATCACTGAGGAATCCTGGAAAAAAATGTGATAGTAAATGTTTAACAACCAGCTCTCCAAAAATAAAAAGAAAATATATGCACAGCACATTTTTAAGTTTAATCTACATTAGAATTTGTTCTTTCTCTTTAAATCTAGATGATGAACAAAACAAGAAATCAATACTTGATTTGTAGCATATGCCATTTTCTGAGCTTATACTGAAAATTTAGTAACCCACTCTTATGAGCTGGTTTGATTTGCCTCTAGCACATACCTGAATTCAGATTTCCTTTTATCTGACATATATAGTATTGTAAGTTATTCAAAGCACTTTATATACATCATTTCACTTAATTCTGTAGTAACATATTTTTTTCTTATTTTAAAGATGAAAAAACTGAGGCTGAAAGAGGTTATTTGAACAAGATCATATACTAATAAATGTCCAAGACTATATTTGAATCTAATTCTTTCTCGGTCCATGCTCAGCACTCAGGGCACTATTCCATGATGCCTTTTGCAGGGTAAGTTTTATGAGGATACAAAGAAGGGGTAAGGCTACCATTAGAGGAAGTAAGTCAACTCATACAGTAAATCTGAGGGACAAATAGAATTATAATGTATTTAACATTTAAATAATTTAGCAAAAAAATCTATGCAATAAGTGGATGAAAATATTACCATCTCAAACAATGGAGAACATGAGCTATAAACATAATTTACTCAATCAAAATAGGGACCCAAGAATTTTCATCTTAGAGATGAGACTTTTGACCAGATATACAAACTCCATTCTCTTAATTCCTGATTGAAACAATTTAATATGGTGAATCTTTTTTTCCACAGCTTCATATGTAAAACCCCAAAGAGAAATTTATTAACATTTGTTTCAGATAATTCTCATTGCTTCACCAGCTAAAGAATATTATTCTTTTCAGTTTCTCCTCTCTCTCCCCCATTTAAATGATTTTCCTTTGATGTTTCATAAATTTGTCTTTTTCTCTTGAAAAGTAAGTTCTGAATGTTGTCTCTAGTCTATCACGAGGAAACTATCAACTTCTAAATTGAGGAGAATTTGCCTGTTCTTCTATCATTGTTAAAAATTGGAGAAAAAATTTATGGGAAAAGTTTGTGGATTTTTTCTAAAGAACTCTTTCTCCTTTCATTCGTTTGTGATAAGAACATCACATATGTTTATAAACTGGCCCACAGGAAGCCTAGTGTTTTGAGAAGGAAGAAATGATAACCCACAACAGTCTTTCTTTGTATCATTTTCTATATGAATGAATGTGTTCCCCAGAAGATCCTTAGAATGCACAAGATTGATGAGAGCAAATATAACAAAATGGTAATTATTATTGCATATCATGTCTATGAAACTGCTTTATTCATTGAAGGAGAAAAAAAACTTTCATGTGTGATTGACTTTTGTCGAAAGAAATAAACATTAGGATAGACATGAGTATTAGTACTCTTCCCATTTCTAAGGGAGACAGACTTCAAGTGTTTTGGTCACTAATGTTTCTAAATTAAGTATTCCCTATGAGACATATGGCATAAAGATCCCAGGATATTTCAGACAACAGGCCTTGTTGAATCTATAACCTTATGTTTCTCTTTATTATACCAGTATTATACATATTTATTATTTCTCTTTATTATACCAATATTATACATATTACTTGTCTGGTCAATTTTTGGTTTGTACATTGTAAATTTTAAGCAAAATCCCCACTTTGCTTTGTCACAATAAAGCAATTAAATCTTAACCTTTTTTTTCATGGATTCAGATAAATTCAACACGCAGTCATTAAGTGACTGTTATATAAAAGGCACTTTGATGGTTTCTGGGGGTAAAAAAAAAATAGAACAAAAAAGAATACATTACCTCAAGAAGCTTCCATTCTACAAGATAATGTCAATACTGATGAAGTTGAATGCTTTGAGAAGATTGACTATCTAGTACTCGAGGAAAATCAAGTTATAATTTCTTAGAGGAGGAGCATATGGTGAAAGTTTTATTTGAAAATCTGATTTAAAAATCATCTGAAATTGATAACTTTATCAGTGTCTAAACTATGATTTTTCACATTGCACTTTATCAGAACACAAGCTCATCCATTAGGACAGTTTAGTTCATCTTTACTCTTTGCATAAGGGTAAAGATGTAAGTAAAATCTCAGCCAGAATACAGAATGTTATTTGAAATATCAATTAAAAATCTTTCTCATCTCCAAGATGTGGGCTCAATTTCAAAATGACTCTAAAATGTTGTTAATATGTATTAATATGGAGAGAAATCTATCCTTTCAATTAGATAGGCACTAAACTACTTAGGCTCCAAAATCTAGCCTTTCATTCAAATTAGTATCAAAGGATATGTTTGGAGTGGAGAATTCATAGAATTATATTTTCTCCTCATCATATTGCCTTGATCCTTTACTCGTTGCCTCTTAGCTATGGAACCAAGTGCAAACTCTTGTTTCACACCCAAGGGCTTCAACTTATTTGACCAAAACTTGCATGGGTTGATTTATAGCTGGGCAGGACCTTAGAGGCCTTAGAGTCTAATCCCTTAGTTTTAGAGATAAAGACACTGAAACTCAGCAAAGAGGAAAGGAACAAGGATATATTAAATGCCTATTATGCACCAGACAGAAAGGGAGTATGCAATGGCAGTTCAGTATACATTTAGTATCCATTGCAATCCTGTAAGAAATATTGATGTCTTTTCATAGTAACAATTGGGGAAGTTAATCAGTTTTCTAATTCACTCCCCAACTAATATTCACATAGTATCTTTCCCTATTATGAGTGTATTGGACTTTCTAGAATATTAGACACCCCCATATTCAAATTAAATTTAAAAATCATGAGAAGTCATCATCATTCAAGAATTTTACAGAAGCAATACTTCGTAAACAAATGATGTCGTACTTTGTTGCAAAAAGTCTTCTAACAGCGATTAAGGGAGTCATCTATGAGGGAGTTCAGTGCTATTTCTAAGCTAGACCAAATGATGAGAAGCTTCGCCAGGACACCATAGAGGAAAGAACACTGGATTTTGAATCAGAAGACCTGGATTCAAATTCATGATCTATTGTTTCCTTCTTGTGAATGTCACTTCACCTAAATCAGCCTGTTTCTTTATTTTAACCTGTAGAATGAGAGGAATAGTACTGCTTCCTACAGATTATTTCCAGTATCACTTCCAGCTCTAACCTCTATATTCCTATCTACGAAAATTCTAGTGCCCATTAATGGATGGCAGGCAAATAGCATTCCACTCATGTATTTCAATCCTGTGAGATGTTTTAAACCTCCTTAAATTCTGCAGTGCCTAATTATTGAGGCAGCTAGGTGGTATAGGGGATAGAGTGCTGGTCTTGGAGTCAGGGAGATTCATTTTCCTGATTACAAATCTGGCCTCAGATACTTACTAGCAGTGTGTTCTGGGGAAAGTCACTTAAACCTTTTTACCTCAGTTTCCTCTTCTGTAAAATGAACTGGAAAAGGAAATGGCATACCCCTCCAGTATCTTTGCAAAGAAAACCACAAATGGGTTCATGAAGAGTCAAACTTGACTGAAAAACAACTGAACATTTAACTACTGATTTGTTTCATTCTTCCCTCCTTTTCTCTTAATAACTTTTTCTAACCCCTTGTACCCAAAAGACAAGAACAATGTGCGCTCATGCTAAATTAAGTTTATGAATTTTAACAGTAATAAAAGCCAGACAATATTTCACAATAACATTTAAAAACCTCTTTTCAAATAGATTAAGATGTTAAATTAAAAAATCTATCTTATAATACAAAATATTGTAAGTACACAATGGAAATGACAATTGCATGAAGCTTAATTTCAGTATTGTCTGATTTTTTTTTTAAATTCAAAATTCAAAGCTCAGCACTACGTTAATAGTTTTAGATGTAATTAAGTACTTGGAGCTCTACTCTGCCATTCTGTACATGCGAGAGATTTCTAGCATGTTTGTTGTAAGTATAAAGTTCAGGGGAAAGAAAAACAGAATAATGGTTAATGAATTTCTGGGGAAAACTCATGTAGTTATTGTATACATAATATTTAAACCAGTTAAATTAAATGCTAATAAAATCAAGTAGCTGCATTGCATAGTAGATTGGATGCTAAACTTGGCAACAGGAAGACCTAGGTTCAAATACTACCTAGCTGTGTTATAGTGGGTAGATTATTTAATCTCTCTGAGCCTCAAGCTATGTAAATATTAGTGGCACAAAGGAAAAAACCAAGGAGCAGCTAATACTATTTGAATTAAAGAGAAAGCATAAGAGGTAAATACCAAAAAAAAGTGTATGTAGGGGTGGGAGGTAGAAGACAAAGAGAAAAGACAGGGAGGGAGAATTTGCTAGATTCATCAAGAGAGAGGACAACATATCAATATGTATGTCCAAACAATAGTTTGATGGCTTTAAGATTTTAAAGTTCAAATTAAAAATTGGGAAATCAAATGCACTTGAAGAAAAAAGAGAGAAATTCAGTATGCTTGACCTAAATACCTCATGTCTGGTAGTCTGATTCTATCGTAGTGCACACCTCTGTTCTGTCTACCATTTAGAATTAGGGACAAGAATGCACACTTTTCCCTCTGAACACAATCTGGCTTAGTTTAGATTTAGTAGTTTCATACTGTTATACGAGCAAACTAATTTGGTTCTGTTTCGTTTGAACTATAGGCCTAGACCTAATAAACACTTTCTTGTACTCTAGTTTAACAGCTTTCCAAGTAATAAAAAGGGTTCTGAAGACCCAGAGGTTACCTAGAGGAACTCAAGTGTGTAATTCTTGGGGAAGTGTACAATTTCTTTGGTTTCAAGTTAAAAAATGATTTGTCATGTTTCATATTTCCAAATCAATATGCCTACCTCATGTGGTTTGCATCTTAGCTACACTGCAAAGAGGAAGTAAAATGTCAAGCTGTTTATTTCTGCACAATTTTCTTATCTTCAAATAACACCAAGTTCACATAATCAGATCTGTCTTCAATAAAAGTCAGTGGAATTCTTTTGCTGGCCACTGCTCTCCTTTCAAAAAATCATGAGATCAGGAAAAGGAGGAGTTAAATCTTTTTTGACAACTTTGTCAAAATCAAAATAAAAGGAAGAAAGTTAACTGTAACAGCAGCCCTCTTTTCATCTGAAAGAAGTGTTTCTCCTGACCTCATCCCACACTCCACCTTCTTTTAAATGCTGTTTCGTTGTAGATGAAAGGCAAAGATAGGAAGCTACTCCAAAAGACACCTAGAAAATCAGACTTCCTGATCATAAGCTTTCACTTAGTGACATGTGGAAAACCCAGTTGCTGATGTCAGCAGTTTGGGCTTTGACTCTACTACAATTTTTCTCTTTTGTCAAAGATCTGATCAAAGTGTGATGTCTAAAAGCAAGTTGAACAGTCAAATGTTTTTGTTGTACCTTACAGACCTTAGGCCTGATTTCAAAGTCCAGAAGACTCACTCCTGCTTAGAGCTTTGAAAATTATTCAAAACCAGCATATCAATGTATATTTCCCTTTTTCGGTCCTATTCAGAGAAGTCCTTTCTCAGATTTTTTTAAAGGACTCTTAAAATCTACTTCATTTTAGTATTACAATAGCATAGCAAGCATTTCACATTCATCTAGGGTTAACAAAGTACTAATTACAAAGAAAGCAGGTTGGCATGAACTCCTCTAGTCAGCATAAATTTAATTGAAATCAATAGGTCAAATTTATATATTTTCACAATTTACAAAGTATTTGTTTGCCTTCCACACACTCTATATGCGTGTATATAGAGCTATTTACATACATTCTGTCTCTCCATTAGTATTTAAGGCCCTTGAGAACGGGGATGATTTCTGGTTTTTTTCCTTGTATTCCCAGTTCTGGCACAGTATCCAGCAAATAGTAATTTGCCTAATACATTTTTACCAATTGGTTGATAAATATATTAATTATTTAATTTGAGTCTCACAGATTCATGTCACCATTGGGTGGATGAGGAAAATGAGTCTTAGAAAGGTTAAATGACTTACCCAGAATTATACTGCTACTATGTTTCTGGAGCAAAATTTGAATTCAAGTCTTTCTGATTCCAAGTCTATCCACTATTCCACACTACCTGGAAAGTCATACCAGTTGGGTAAATTCTGTAATCATAGATCTGCAAAAAAGACATGCTGTTGAATAAAATATCACATCAACAGAAGGTTGGCTATTGGATTTTTTTTTAACCTCTGCCTATTTTTTTCCAAAGAATTCCATACCATCCTACTACCACTACCCAGGGAGGAAGAACTCTTTCCAGGTGAAGAAACAAACTAACATGGAGACATATAGAGTTGGGCTTGATGAAGAGATGAAGAAAAGGAACCATTGCCTGATGGAAACACTAAGGAGAAGATAGGTTAGAGTAGCAGGGAGCCACAGTCCATAGCAATTACTTCACTGGCACTATAATGGATTTAGGGTTACTAGACTCCCTAATGACATCAAGATCTGTTCCCTTGCAGAGTGCCCACACCCAGGATAGAGCAAGTCTGAAAGTTAGGTCCCTGAGGAAACTGCGAATCCTCCAGAAATGAAAATGGAGTTATCTCTAACTCTTTACAGCCTCATGTGAAAGGCGCATGCATTTAATAATGACAAATAAAAGGTGCATTATTATCCTGGATTCTTGCATTGTGAGAAGAGACAAACTCTGATATTCCTAGGGGAAACTGGCAGGGATAAAATGACCCCAAAATGTGATTATTGAGTAATTCTCAACATCATACCGAGATTCCACATGAACTCAGAGTTTTGATTCAGACTTGGTTGTGTATATCTGCATAAATACATAGATTGAGTACATCTATACACATAGTGTACTTCTATTATACATATGTAGATATGTACATGTTACATGTGTGTATATATGTATACGGCAAACATCTTTGACTCTTATCTTGGATACCTTACCAGATCCTTGTTTTCTTTGTTATGATCTGATCCTTTATGCACATAAATCATGCCTTCTCATCCTTTCTAATTTTTCTTCATGCCTTATCATACATTCTCTGGGAGGATCCACTAATGCACTAGACACTGCTCATTATAGAGTTAAAAACAAAATGGGCACTTTAAAAAGCAATATGCATCCTAGGGTGTTTGCTTTTCTCTGGTCCTTTGTCCTTTTCTGAAATGTTTTTAACAGTTACTTAAAGCACCAAAGGTATTTATGATAAGCTGAAAAAGCAGCTACTGGGTCTGCTTTCAACACCTCTTTATTATTGTTATTATGCATTATTGAATTATGTTATCAATGGTGTACAAGCGTGCAGTGTTCTCATAGAACTTAGCTCCTAAATGAATCCTGTCAATCTAAGTATTCTTAATAGGCAACATCTGGAACTGTAGTGTGTGTATTGACACACTGTTTATCAATGGTTTCAATCATACTCTAAATTTATGCAGTGATATGATACATTCTAACAACCTCAAACTCAAATTTTGGGGGTGGTGGGAAAAGCACCAGGGCACCTTCCCTTCTAACTTTCTTAAATTATTCTTATATATCCACCCAAGTAATAACATCAGTAATGTTTTATATAAACACATATGTGACTGTTCTGTGTATATTAATAGTAACTCACAGAATTTACTCAAAATACTTTTGTTCCTTACAGATACGCCCGACCCAGTTGATTAGCCTGAAAATGAAATCATTGCTAAACTGTGAAAATCTCAGTAACTCTTCCTCCATTTAGTGAGCTTTTAAATATTGGTGTTCAACCACCCTTTTCAATGAGTAGCAAAAATCTGTGGAAGAAAATGAAATACAAAATGTGCGGGTAATTATATTTTCAACTTTTATTGAAATTCTTGGTTTTCTGAAGTCCCATTTCTTATAGGTCCAGGCAAATTTCTATCAGCCCACAGCTTGTGGTCCTACATTAATTTGCATGACTTACTTAGCAGACACTAAATTTATATAGAAATATGGACATCTCACCTGCAGTGATTGTTTCCACATCACACAGAGACTATCCCAATGTTAGAATGTTCCATTGCCCTTACCCACTCTTACTGACATTTTTATCTGGGTTCTACAGTTGAAAAGTCCCTTATCCTGTCTGCCAATTCATCCCATCAGATATCCATGAAAACAATTATACCTTTCAAAATGTTCAAAACTCATTTATATTCCAACAGTGAGATGGTTGTTTCTCCAAAAAAAGAAAACTTTTTTCTTACTGTGGATCTATTTTAGGACTTAAGAATAATTATAGTCAGTTAAAGACATTATTCCCACTCTACAGATAAGAAAATTCAGGCTTGAAATAAGTGAAATAATGCTTGGCCAATAGTAAATACTTTATAAATATTTGTTGATTGAGTGGTGGTAAAAACAAACCCCAGATCTCTGGTTTCCAAGTTACTCTTTCACTGCTTAATTGGCTAGTACAGCTTTGATGATGAATTGGAAATTCCCACACTTCAAGTGTTTACAGTTTCAAAAGACTTCTTTATTTTTTAACCTAAAGTTTTATGATTAGTTCTGTTGAGTGTTTATTTCACATATCTAAAAGAGAACTTGCAATAACATGAGTTTAAAGTTAAAAACATCTCGTCAATCTCTGGTCCTCAACAAAAATTAGAACAGGCTGAAGCCTTCTAGGACTGTGTCTCAATTCACAGCTCAGTTTGAACCAGTGAACTGATACTGCTAAGGTTTAGATATCTGCTTTACCAAAGGGTCATGCTCAATGTGCTGTTTGTAGCACTACAAGTATAGTACAAGTCTGGAAGTTTTGAATCCTTCCCCTTAATTTTTGTTTCTTTGTTTGAACCTGTGATTTTATTCCTGTAGGAAACAACTCTCTTTAGAAATGCTTACTGGTAGATACTCTGCAGTTTGGTTTCTTAGAGAATCACCTGTGGTGATGAGAGTTAAAGTGACTTGTACAAGGTCAAATAGCCATGATATGTCAAAGGCAGAATTGGAACATCCCCAAACACTAAATTACGGTGTAAGTTAACCTCTCTGGGCCTCATTTTCCTCATTAAAACCGGCAGTATCTACTTCACAAGGTTGTTGTGAGACACAAAAGAACGTAAATGTGAATCAGTGATTTGCATGCCTTATAGTACTAAATAAGTGCTATTTATTGGAAACTGTTATCAGGTAAATTTCGCTTATTATATAATAGTGGTTCTCAAACTTTTCCAAAATAGAACCCTTTAAATAATATTTTAGAATAACTCCTATAGTAAAAACCTCCAAAATATTATTTTAATTCCTATCAATAAACAACATAAGGTTCATTAACAAAAAATAAATTTAAGAAAAATTTTGGAATGTTTCAGGATGTCTTACAGCAAAGTTTGAGAAACAATGCTCTATAAAAGCAGTTGTCAAACTTTTTGTTCTCATGTCCGCTTTATATTCTTAAAGCTATTGAGGAGGAATATAAAATTATATGACTTTTGCATAGTGGGTCATAACTATTGATATAGTATTAAAAGGTCTTACTGTGATTATGAAAATAGTTTGACCTTTAAGGCTCCCTGAACGGGTCTTGGGGACCTGGATCCCATGACCACAATTTGAGAACCACTCCTTTATAATATGAAAATTCTGTGAATCCCTGAAGTAACCAAAATGAAGCTAGATATAAACCAAAAGTCGTGATTATATAAATAGTAAATACAAACCAGCATTTTAGAAATTAAAGTAGCATGGCACCTTTTGTCTCATGACTTTAAAAGAAGTAAATATCAGAATTTAATTTTGATTTCTCAAATTGTTTCTAGCTGAGGAGAGTATCTTCACACAGAGCTTATTTTAAATATCAAAGAGTCTTGAAATATTTTTAAAATTATGATATAAACCCACTATGGTCAACTTTTATAAAGTTTTCAAACTCTTCTTTGTTATATTTTTATCATGTGATTAACCTGTAGTTTAGAGCCTTGTACTTCTGAGTTTTCCCACAGTGCTCGGCACTCAGTATGCAAGATCTGAATTCCTGAATTCTTCTTTCAATTTTAGAAACAACAAGATTGCCCCCAGCCTCAGCTTCAGTGTTCACCAACCATGCTGGACAGATTAGGCCTCAAGTGAGGAGGAAACTCTGTACTCAAAAAGTAAACCCTACTATGCAAGAGCTTCACAAATATCCCCAAACCGACTAATGCATACAGGCTGGCTTTCAAGCCAGTCCATATCAATCTAGGTAATGGTTTTAAATGCTGTAAATATTCATTTGATACCTTTACCATAGTATAAACAATTTCTAACCAGTCTCATATACTTCTGAGGTTTCCAGAATACCATAAGGATTTATTTACTTCCTGTAAAACAACAGGAATCCTTAATCCTGTCAACAGATTATGGAGCTATTTTCTCTTTGGGGGTAACAGAAGAGAAAAGAGGCCTACTGGCCAGGCAGCTCCTTGCCCCTGGAGTTCTTTGTGGAATACTGCCATCTAGAGAGTATAATTCAGCATTGCCGGCCCTGTTGCAAAGAGGAAAACCACAGGACTGATTACTTCACAACGTGGTTAGTTCAGTAAATGAAGCAGTTCTTGGTCAATAAACAGGAATATAAATTATAGCATTGGCTAAAGCAGAAATGCTAGAAACACCAAGCTGGCACTGGATACCACCACAGAGATTCCTTGGATTCAAATGAATTCTACTGGCAAGCAGGCATCTGCCTGGAGCTTTGATCTGGTTTTCTTTCTCTGGTTTTTCACACGCATGCACACACCCACATGGATACTTTTCCCTCAAATGTAGCAATGTTTTTTTGGAAAACGCCTACCTCCCTCTTCTACAGACATACACACAGACATATGAACTTACACTCTGAGTTTTCTCTATTGTTATTGTTTTTGTTTGTTTATTTTTTTTAATGTAGGAAAAGAAATTCACCTTTCCTCATAATCTCCTTTATTTAGTTTCATGTGAAGATACAGGAGAAATAACTGAACTTCCTAAAGTACAGAGAAAATAATTAAATATCTCAGTATAGAAGGCATATAACTGAGTCAATCTAAACTTTGATATCCAGATTATTATCTTAGAAAATCTGTTTTTTTTTCTTTTTTTCTTTTCCTGGGGATTGGTTAATGCTGCATGCTTTTAAAACAAGAATAGTTCTTGTTTTAATAGTTTTTATGAGTTTCCATATCTCTAATGAATTCGAAATAATCATAAGATGAACTGCAGCTGTATGTTTGAAATCTATAGCTTAGGGATATCACTGAAATTAATCTGGTTCCAAAATTTAACTTTTTGATTTTTTAAAAAATTTTTATCTATCTTAAGGAACAGTTCATGGATTATCAAATGTCAAAAACCCTCAAAGACATTTGGAATTCTTGAAGGTATTTCATGTCAATTCCTATTCCCCCAAATAAATAACCCTAAATATCTGCCTAATGAAATTTGGGTTTGGAGAGGCCAATTTCAAATGAGCTACATGTAACTTGATGGGGTTTCAAATAATAAATTTTAAACAGAACACTCATTATAAACAATGATAGACACGTTGGAGACATACCGTTTTCTGTCAGGCCACGGGCAAATTCAAATAGTTTGAATTAAAACATGAAAAAGTGTGAAAAATGAGTCCCAACAATATGAGGAACAAGGTAAAACAAACTTGCTGGAGAAGTCACTGTGATTTCTCTCCTAGAGCACATTTCCCTATATCCTTGTCTTTTAGTATATGTTTGGGAGTCGCAGGGTTACAGAGAATATGTCTATTTAAGCCCTCCTTGGATACTTACCATAGAGTATGAATGATTCTCTTAAAATCTTTCTTCCTATTAAAATATTTTAAGAATATAGCATTGGTCTATTTGTCTCATAGGTTCTACAGTATGTTTCTTTCTGAATAACACCATAAAGAAAAGCATGTTTCCTTTAGAATCTCTGATTACTGGTGTGGTAGAGTATATAGACATATGTGAACCATAAGACTCGGTTTCCAATTTTGGCTTTGCCATTAACAGGATTAATCCCCTTGGTTTTCAATTTCCCCATCTGTAAAATAAAAGGATAAGATAATATTTAATATTCTTACTAGCTTTGAAAACATTATAAAGTGGCTTTCTCAACAAATGTCAATAGCATTCTATAACCATGTTACCACATTACCAACACAGTACTTTGGACAGAGTAATAGCTTACTTTTATAGGGTTTTTTTAAATAATTCATTAAGAGCTATAACGCACTTGTTTATCACAAGAGAGGTGAGTGAGGCAGAAGTTTAACTTACATTTTACAAATGGGGAAACAAAGTAAAAGACTTTAAATGTCACTAACCATAGTGTACTGTAGTAAACAATCAATGTGGATTTGGAGAAAGTGGCTTCAATACCTGGTGCCACCACTTACTAGCTTTATATCTAGTATAGCCCTGGTCCTAGAGCGACTTCGTCACTTATCAGATCTGTGACAATAGGAAAGTCACTTTATCTCTCTGGTTATCAGTTCAAACATCAGTAAAATGAGAGGACTGAACTCATTGTCTCTAAGGTCCCTTCCAGAAAACCTATACTCTTTAAAGGAAAGGGGCTATTGTTTTCTTTTGAGTAGCAAGTCCCAAAGCGGGACTTGCATTGGTTAAGGTGGGGTGGGGGGGGGGAGGCAAAATTCCTTAAGATATTTGTATTGTTTGTTAAGAGCTTCCCTAAGTAATTTCATTCTTTTGCCTTACATTCTTAATCTGTTTGGAAGATCTGTATTGATCTCTATTGCTAATTGAAATTGTTTTTAGGACTTCATTCTTGTAGATTACATATTTACTATCCTGAAAAGAGTGAAGAAGGATGAGCTACTGATTGGATTCTCACAATCCCATTTTAGTAATCAGTACCTTTGGAATTCCTGGGAACTAGAGAAAAATTAAACATCTTTACACCATAAAAAGGACACATTTATATAAAAAGGAGAAACTGGTGGTCTATCTTGAGAGATGTTTTGAGCCAATCTCTCCCATCTCCTGATAACTGAGATGAGGCAACAAGTCATCTCCTGTTTCTGCAACACTCCTGAGACTTTCAGGTGTTACTAATATCTGCTCTTTCCCACTAGCACCTTGTGGAGCTACTGTCTTTCCCTTCTACTAGTCTGTGACTCTGAGAGCTAGGGGATACTGAACTTAAGACATAAATATGAGGAGGACCTCATTTTATCTACAAACATCTTAGATCTGTACTAACTAAAATGAAAATCCTGCAATAAAACTCTTAGATTGTAAATGTAGTGGGTGTAACCTATTTCTTCCTCCTTATAGATGACAATGAGGTTATCACAAATCACTTATTTAGAGGAAAATTGCCATTAAATGTAAAGGATAGTGCGAATAGGGGTATGATCAATCTTCCTGTCAGTTACATTCTTTGAACTTTTAGGCACTAAAATCAACATGTAAAAATTGTACTGAAAGGAAGAAAACAAACAGCTAAAAATGAATATTGTCTATTAGCATTATGTAACAAGCTTTTATCTTCCTCAATAATGGAAATGGCTAAGATTTATAAATATATACCTATATTACATAAAATTTTATTCATCCTCACAACAAGATTGTGAGGTAAGTATCATCATCATTATTTTGTAAATAGAAAAATTCTACTGATGTTAAATGATCAATCCAGGGTCACACAGCTAGTAAATATGTGAGAAAAGATTCAAACCCAAGTCTTCATGGTTTCCAGTCTGGTACATAATTTACTATGCCACCTAACTTCAATGAAATCACTGTATAGTCATTCATCCAGTCAATAAGCATTCATAAAGTCCTTAGTGGATAGAGCTCTGGGCCTAGAATCGGGAAGAACTGAGTTCAAATTCAGCCCCAGACACTTACTAGCTGTGCTACTCTGGGTAAGTCACTTAACCCTGTTTGCCTCAGTTATCCTAATCTGTTAAATGAGCTGGAGAATAAAATGGCTAACCACTCTAATATCTTTGCCAAAAAAAATCCTAAATGAGTTTACAAAGAGTCAGACGCAGCTGAAAGGACTGAACAAAAACAAATGGTAGGTGCTAGTCACTGTGCTAAATGTTGGGGATACAAAAAAAGTCAAAAGACTATCCTTCCCCTCAAGGAGTTCTTAACCTAATGGGAAAGACAATAAGCAAACAAATATATATAAACAAGCTACAAGTAGGATAAATAGCAAATACCTAAAAAAGTGGAGTCACCAGAATTAGGAAGTGTTAGGAAAGGCTCCTTGTAAAAGATCACGTTTTATTGGAATGTGAAAGAGGCCAGGAAATAGAGTTGTGGTGGGAGAGCATTCCAGGAAGGCAGCACAGCCCAGGAAACGCCTGGAGCCAAAGTATGGAGTAGCTTGTTTGCGACACAGCAAGGAAACTAGTTTTAGTGGAACAAAGAGTATTTGACAGGGAGTAAGATTCAAGAATGAAAAGGTTGTGGGGCTTGGGAGACTATATTATTAAGGGCTTTCAATGACAAACAGAAGATTTGCCTTTTGATCCTGGTGATGTTTTTTGGCCTCCATTTTCAAAGAGGACCAGTGGCATCATGGGATGAGGTCGTGAAATGGGCCTGAATTAGATTTAAGTGAGGAAGAATTGTACAAAGTCATCAGCCTCACTCTCTCTTCCAGAGACATCAAAGTCCAGTGGCAAGACAAAAGCCAGTGTGATTAGAAATGGTCTAGGATTCAGTGGGTGACCTGGGCATCTTCCATGTGTGGCCAAACTTTATGCACTCCACAGCTCCTGCTTCTGCGCCTTCATGCCCATTGGAACAAATTGTTCTCATCTGCCCATTCTACCATGGGAAGTCTTCACATACTTGGGGTAGACATCCCCCTAACTCGGGTTTGAGGCCTGTCAGTTACCCTAAACCTGGTTCATCCTCTCTGCCAAGATGGTTTTAATGGTATCTGGCCACTGCACATCCAAAAGCTTCTTGGAGCTACAGGTGAGAGTTGAGTGAATCAGGTGAACACCAAAGGGTAGCCCTAAAGAGGGCTTGGAAAGCCCTCCTACCAAAGGTGTTAGTGTTCCCTTAATACAGTATTCAACACTCCTTCCTGGATGGTCTTTTGACTTTTTTTGTATCCCACAGCACTTAGCATAGTGTCTACAATATACTATTTGTTTTTGTTCAGTCTTCTGATAAGGCTCTTGGTCTTTCTTCTAGAACACAAATTCTTCACCTTGTGTTTGTGTGTGTGTGTGTGTGTGTGTGTGTGTGTGTGTGTGTTGGATCCCTTTGGAAATCTGACGAAGCCTACGAATTTTCTTTGAATAATGTTTGTTGCCTACATTCATCAATAGGAATAATAATAAATATTAATAATAATAGCATGTATGTAATACCAATTATGTGCACTATGCCAAGACATTTACAAATCTCATGTGATCCTTACAACAACCCTGAGAGTTAAATGCAATTATTATACCCATTTTACAGTTGAGAAAACTAAGGCAAATAGAGGTTGAGTGATGGTTACCTGGGGTTAAACAGCTAGAAAATGTCTTTGTATTAAACATTAAACTTCAGGTAGAAGCTAGTGAAAACAAAGATATATTTTTCCCCATTCAAATTCACAGTCCCCTTGAATTCCATCCACAAACCCCTAACGGTTTAAGAAACCCTGAAGTAGAGCATATTGTTCCTCATGTAAAGCTTTTTAATGAATATGTGCATCCTAAAGTTTGTTACTGGCAAGAGCTTCAGGTGAAAATATGTTGGAAGAACAACAGAAAATGAACAAAAGTAATTCAATTGAGTTGTAAGCAGCTTCAAGACATGAATCACTCCTTATTTATTATTGTATCTGCCTAACACTTGCACCTTGTACTTAGCAGGTCCTCAACAAATAGTTGTTGAATAAATGAATGAAATAAACAGACTCAATCCATGAGCCCAGGGAGTTGGTCATCATATAGTTATAGAATGAGTAAATGACTGAATCAGTGAAAGAAAAAGTTAATGAATTAGAAACCTATATAATTTAGAATGGCTCCTGACTTGAAGATTTATCGCGTGTGTGTGTGTGTGTGTGTGTGTGTGTGTGTGTTTATGTGTGCATGTGTGTGTGTGTGTGTGTACACGTGCTGAAATTTGAGTCAGACGAGAGAATAAATGAAATGCTAGGAAAATAAATTTAGTCATGAGTAATTTCCAGATTTTATAGAAAAAAAATACTACAGGGTTTAGCTCAAATGTTAGATTCAAATTCAAAGGAGTCTCTTTTCACCTGAAGCTATTCGTGCAAGCTATCATACCTCACACACACAGTTGGCAAGAAGTGACAATCATACTGATCTCTAAACATAAATAAAGTTTAGAATTGGGTTTCTCTGAATGTTTGATCCCTTGCTCACTAAAAAAGTGCAACAAAAACAAAATGAGGGTGCAAGTCAGGGGAAAGAGAGTTGTTATAGAAATTAATTTGTTTTGTAGGGAATACAGTTCATACAATAGATAAATTAGTCGATTCTTATCTCTTTAGAATCTACTATTAAATAGTGGACAGATTTCAGGATCATCAATAGGAAAAATTGTTTAACAGCACAAACTATGTTAAGTGCACACAGAAATAATGGAAAAATTAGGTATTTATTACTTTTAAAACAGGATAATCAAAATATCTTGTTTGACATTTTTAAATAAGTTTTATTGATGTATTTTGTTTTAACATTGTCAACATTTACCTCAATGTCCCTCTTTCCCCCTTCCAGAGAGCAATCACACATAAAACAGAATTTTTTTAAATTTATTTTTAATATGTTTGGTTTTCAGCATTGATTTTCACAGGCACTTGAATTACAAATTTTCTCCCCATTTCCTCCCCCCCC
>CM053622.1:155838486-155864324 GCA_028646595.1 Phalanger gymnotis | reverse complement strand
CAAGTTTTTGCTGCGGTGGGGCCTAAATAAATTTCTTGTTGTTTTCTCCTTAGAGAATCTCTCATACCTTGCGATTTCGGACCATTCAAACATATACATGATTATATTTGAGATCATAAATTTGGCCTTCCTACTACAACATCTGATTGAATCTCTCCTTCCAGACAGCTACTGCCCTAGTTCAGACTCTTCTTCCCTAGATTGTTCCTATGGTCTCTTAATTAACCACCCTACATCAAGTCTCTTCTAACTCCAGTCTATCCTACTTAACTGTAGTCAATGTAATTTTCCTTTAAGCATAGATCTCGCCCTCTTACTTTCCCATTTACTTTATTCCCATAGCTCCTTATTATCTCAGGGATAAAATAATAACTCCTGATTTTAACATCCTAAACAATCTAGCCACATCCTAACTTTCTGGCTTCACTGAACGTTCTTCTCCCACTCACACTGATGATCCAACCAAACTGGCCTCTGTCCATTCTTCATGTAATACCCTTCATTCCCTATCTCCATTCCATTGCAGTGGCCACCTCACATGCTATAATGTATTCCCGACTTACCTCTGCTATGCAGAGTTCTCTTTCTTTAAGACTCAGTTTAAGCACCATGTTCTACACGAAGGCTTTCTTGGCTTTCCAAAAGTGGGGTGCGTGTGTGTGTGTGTGCGTGTGTGTGTGTGTCTAAATGTAGACACATAGTAAAATTGGAGGTAATAAGATGGAAAGGGGGATTCGGTGTGGGGACAGAATTAGGAAAGGTTTCTCCCAGAAAATGGGATTTGAGATGAGTCTATTTGAGATAAGGCTTGGAGGAAAGGGGATGGGGGTGGGGTAAATAGAGAATCTAGGAGGTAGAAGTGAGGAAGGAGACAGTGCTCCAGGCGTGGAGCCCATCCAATGCAGCGGGGGAGGGGAACGGAGCTAGATAAGTAAGTCACTGTGAGATCTTTAGTGTATGTGGACTGTAAAAAGACTGAAAAGGAAGGAAGGAAGGAAATTACCATTCATGCAACTTCCACTATGTGTGGGTGTCCCTGAATCATTCTGGGTGTCCCTTAATATGAGTCCTCTTTCCACTCCCTTACCTGGTAACTTAATCTGTTCTTATGGGTTTAATTATCATCTCTATGTAACTGATATCCAGATCTGTATATTCATCCCCCATCTCTCATCACCAGCTGCCTAATGAATATTTTGAACTAGATGGCCTTTAGACATCTCGAATTCAATAAACCTGTTGAGGGTTGAGGGAGATGAGGTCCAGAAATCCCAAGATTGGAGTTCTCAGATGGAGTCATTGACAGGGAGTGCCCCTCAAAGACCTGAGTACTGCAGAGTGTCAGGGCCAACTGGAATGAATTCATGATCTCAAACATTCTTTAAGTCAAGGTGGTAAAGATTTACTATGCTTTATAGCAGGCAAGAGTTCTTAGGGAACCTGCAACCTTACAGGGTGACAGGGAAAGTTTAAATATGAGATTTGAGGGTGAAACATATCAATTAGGTGTTTTGGGGTGGGGTTAGGAAGTGGCTAAGAAGTGGTCAGTTAAAGGAACATGCAGTTTTTGTACATACTATGCAGGTATCTTACCCAGAGTTCACTGGGAAATAGCCCAAGGTGGGGCTACGTGGGGGTGTGGTTTTGACCATGAAATGTCACTAAGTCAACCAGAGGTCAGGGCTGGCTAGAGATATCCAGGTTGCTTCCACCAAATGTCTTGTTAGACAACATGGATGTTAGGGAATATACATTTGACTATATCTAGGATACATATCAGGAAGGTCAGTAAGTAGTAAATATTGCTGTGTCCCAGTGCACAGCCAATTAGCAATACATAGGTAGCTGGACCAATAAATTCTATGTGTGCAGCTGTTCGCAGTATCAGGAGGAGAGATAAGTGTTTTGCTAAGGAATGCTGCTCTTGAACTGGAGAGAGACTATTAGGGCCAATGATTTGAAACTAGGGAGAGATGTGATTTTAGAACTGGGTTCCAGGCACAGGCACCCAAGCAGAGGCTAAGGAGAAATGTGATGTTAGAATTAGGGTCCAAGCACAAGGACGTCAGTATCCATCATACCCAAATAGAACTCATTATCTCCCCTCACCACAACACACTCATCTTTGGAACATCACCATTGTTGAAGACCTCAACATTTTCAAGTCACTCAGGTTTACAACCTTGATGTCATCCTCCACTCTTAATTCTCACTCATTGGTAGTGAGTCAGTTGCCAGATTTTTATAATTTCAATCTACAAAACAGCCTTTACATGGATGATAGAGATAGCAGTCTAATTGCTATCTCTGACTGGATTTCCCATTCTTTATAGAGGTTGCCAAAGTGATTTCCCTAAAGCAAAGGTCTGAACACATCACCACCACTACTACCAGCACCAACACCACCCTATTTATTGAATTTCAGTGGTTCCCAGTTGCTTCTAGGACCAAATAGAAAGATATTTAATATTTGACATTTAAGGCTCTTTACAACTCGGCACCTTCCAGTCTTCCTTTATTATTCCTCTTCATGTATTCTACAACTCAGCCATACTAGTCAGCTTTTATTTCTCATACATGATGCTCAATTTCCCATCCCTATGCCTTTGCATTTCCTGTTCCCCCATGCCTGTAATGTCCTCTCTTCTTCACTCCTACTCCTGTAATCTCTGGTTTCTTTCAAAATTTAAGTTCCACCTTCTACAGAATGCCTTTGCTGATCCCCTCTGATGTTAGTGCCTTCCTTCCCCTCCATCATTATTACTTTGTTTATGCTTTCTAAGGCAGTGAGGTGATGGAATGGGCAGATGGAATTAGGTTTAGAGACAATAAAACCTGAGTTCAAATCCAGCCTCAGACACTTAACAGGCTCCTTCCTTCCTTTCTCTCTTTCCTTCTTTCTTTCCTTCTTTCCTTCCACAAAGAGTACCTGTGGGTACTCTGCCCAAAGGGATTGTAAATTTTGATCCCTGAGACTTTTTTTTTCTTTTTCCTTTTCTCTTAAAGTCCAGCCTTAATCCTAGATCACTGTGGCTCTCAAAATCACTCTAGCTCTCAAAGATGAGACAATAATAGGTCCAAGGCCAGGCCCTATTTGGTCATTGTTTGGGCCCAGATTGGCTCAGAATGAATGTAAATAGAAATTGTTTCTGTTTTGCAGAAACCCTGAGGGTCTTCTGCTCCCAAATCTTTTTTTTTTTTTAAAGAGGCCATTGTTTGCCTCTTTTCTTATTAAGCCTTATCATGCAATAGGCTTTGCCTTAGTCAAGCTGAAACCTGTTAAAGACCTCAGTCTGAAAAAGCAGAGGTTCCCCACTACATCCTGGGCCACCTCTAATTTTCACGATCCTTATCTGGCCACTGGACCCAGATGGCTCCAGAGATTAAAAGGGAGGCTAGTGACTTTGCACAGCCTTCCCTCACTCAAATCAAACCCACTTGCATGTCATGACATCACCTCTTCAAGAATGAAGGACAAATGGCAACATACAGCACAAGTATAAAATGAATATGTAACATATTATATGCTTTTATATAATAAATATATAAACATATTTTATATATTTGTGAATATATAATAAATATATGCATATAATATATTTAATATAATAAATATACTATATACTTATATTTATGTAATATATTATATATTCATTTTATATTTATGCTACATGTATTTTTACATATGCTTCCTACGCAATTCTCCTATTAGAACATAAGTTTCTTTCTAATAGGAATAGTTTCATTCTTAGCACTTGTACTTGTATCTCCATTTCTTAGCATACAGCCTATAATGTACTTAATATCCATGTTTTAATTGATTGTTTGATTCCAAGGCCTGTATCTCACTCCAGAAGGAGGTATATATGAGTCTCCATCTCTTTGGGGAAATAAAGAACCATAGGCACAATACCTTAGGCCTTAAGAGAGGCGAGTGATCATGTAAGAGCAGGAGGTAAGACTGTTGTTTATTATCTTGGATACATAATGACTCCTACTGCACAATACTGCTTCCATGTGTTAATGCTTTCTTCAGGAGATGATACTTCTAATAGCAAGGGACAATATACAAAGATAAGGATGGGGTATGACCTACAAATGAAATAACTTATGAGAGCTAGGAAAGACTTCAAAGTTGACATCTCTACCCTCAGAAAGGATACAGAGAAAATAAAGGATGAAATTAGGGCATAATCCATGTACTGGAGAAAAAAATTGAGAATAGACTTGAAAGGGTGAGAAATAAAGACAAAAGAAAGAAAATTTTAATGAAAAAGAGTACCTGCAAAATATTGTTGCTTTGCCTTGAGATTACTTGTCCTTAAGATTGAGAAAGACAGAAGATATGGAAACATTCACTTAATTGGGTTGGGAAGATAGTGGCCAAAAATAGAAGAGACCTAAAAATAGACAAAAAGAAAAAGAAACAGATGTGTAATTTAAGTAAATTCCAAAAACTTGAGGTAAAATATGTAGGAAGAAAAACTAGGGGGGAAGCCTGTGGGAACAAAATAGTATCAAAGGAGAATAAGCAAAACTAGCCATGGGGACAAAATACTACCTGAATATAGGAAAATTATAAAAAGCAATAAATGGGGAAAAATCACATTCTAAGATGTGAAGGACTTTAATAATCCAATAAAATGAAAGTAATGGATGAGAAGAATTTTTTTAAACCTAGTAGACTTCTGGATCTAGACATATCTAGAGTACAAAAGAATAAAGAAGAGAGGCTGGAACAAAATTGAATGCATCAAGAAATTTCAAAAGAAAAAAAAAGTCAGAGGTTGCAACAATGCTATTAGGCAAAGCAAAAATAAAAATTTGCAATGTCAAAAAAGATAAATTTGGAAACTACCTTAAGCTTAACACTTTTACAGACAATGAAGCAATTTCAATTCTAAACAAAGGAGAAAAAGGTAATATAAAAACTCAGAACAACTAGAGAAATAATAAAGCTTAAAGCCTGCTAATTTAAAAGCCCACAAAATTAATAAGCCTTTATCTAAACTCACCAGATAGAGAAAAATAGAATTAATATTTTTAAATAAACAAGGTAAAATCATTATCCCTGGAATTCCCCAGATCAAAAAGCCTTTACTCTGGCCACTAATATTCTTGACTTCTGTTGGAATCTCTCAAGCTTCTTGAGGGCAGGCAACAGATCTTTTAGTTTCCTTTTTTTTTATTTGTATGCCCAATACTTATTTGAAGGGATAGTAGTTTGATAGTTCCTATGTACTCTACCCTGGCAGATCATAGCCAAGGTATTGTTTTTCAGTTCTGGATGCCTCCTTAAAGGCAGAACTTTGGAGTATGTCCAAGGGGGTTGGGCAGCTGCAACACCACTAAAAGACCTAAAGATGCTATCATATTGAAGAATTGGTTAAAGTATCAAGGAATACTTAGCATGGAATGAGAAATCATAGGGGTATCATTCTACTTTGATCACCATAAAATACTTGAAGGACATTAATCTTAAAGAGAAATTAAACATTGTATTGGCCTTATTAGACAAAATTAGGAGCAAGTGATAAAAGATTCAGGGAAGTATATTTAGACCTAATAAAAGGGGACTGTTCATAACAATTAAAGCTATCCCAGGGTAAAATTGTTTGCATTGAGAATGTTCCGCACACTACATATCTTCACATGAAGTCTAAATGAATATTTGAAAAAAGTGTTCTAGAGAGAATTATCAGTCAGAAACATGTTAGACTGGAAGGTCTCTGAAATCCTTACCAACTCTAGTATTCTGATTTTGTAAGAGTAGAGGGCAATGGCTTAGGACCCTATAATATTTCAATGGCAGGAGAAGAAAAAGACAGGGAAGGAAAGGAGCTGTCACAGTGGAAGGAGGAGAACTCTGAGAGCCTCGTGTCATGGATGCAAAGCAGGGTTGGACGTAAAGAATATTCTATAGAGAGGTCAAGGAAGATTGAGGAGAAAAGGCCATTGAACTTTGCAATTGGAAAGCTATTTGTGTCCTTGAGAGACCAAAGTCAGGAAGAGTGATGGGAAATGGAATTTTTTTCCTGTTATGTAGATGACCAAAATTATTAAAATTTAAAGTGTTACAGTAACCTTAAAAAAATCTTATAAACAATTAATATTTATATAGTGCTTTAGGATTTGTATAGATCTTAGTATATATTTCTCATTTGATGACACCTTGAATTTACATAAATAGGTAACGGGAGATGTGATCTTTCTTTGCTTCTACCTACCTCACAACAATTTTTCGGAGGGAGAGGAGCATATCTATATCTATAATATAACTTTGGAGATTCCAGTATTTAGTGACTTGCCAAGGATTACACAGCCAGAGTGAGTCAAAGGCAGGACTCAAACCAAGGTTTTAGGACCACAGATTTAGAGTTGGAAGAGACATGAGATCATTAGTCCAACTTCTTCATTTGACATATCAGGCAACTAAGGTACAGTGAGATAATATAACGTGTCCAGGGTCACATGGTTAGTAAGTAGCTGAAGCATGATTTGAATCTAGAGCTTAAATTTAGTCCAGCCTTCTATTTACCCTACCAGGCTTCCTCTCTTCTTCATGATATTAGATAATTTTTAAAAGACATTCAATAATTATAGAATTTGCTTCTCAAAAGGCATTGTAATGCTTTTGATATCTCTGGCAATCACTGATTGCAGTTCACCGACAACAAAGTAATTCACCATGAAGGTAAGTATTTTCAAGAGCTAAGCCTGTGCTAAACCCTTTTGATGATATGCCAGATTAAATATACTTAATTTCCTAAGAGCTAATTTATCTGGTCTGAAAAATATTATAACCGAATGTCTTTCATTCCCATCACAGAGAGGCCAGGATATGACCTAGTGTTTGAGTGGCCATTGCTGATGAAGAAACAACAGATACGCATGAGTCATTATAGTTAAACACCCAAAATAGATCAAAGAAGCATCTAAAAAGATCTGTTATTTACCACTCTGAAGGCAGTCATGCTATTCAACTGAACACAACCTAAACTTTTCCCCAGCTGTATCAAATGAATGTCCAAGTTACAAAGAGCTATTGAGCTTTCAGAAAGGAAGGAAATAAACAATTGGTTTTATTCATTTTGCACATATTCCCAGAACAGAATTTGATCAAACAGCAGAAAAAGTGTTAAATCAGCAATAATTATCTTTTGGCATTGAAGGTAAATTGTGCTTCCTATTACCAGAATGACACAATGGAAGAGTTAATCAATCAATCAACAAATACATATCAATTTACTAAGCACCTACTTTGTACCAGGTACTGGGCTCAGTACTAGTGATATAAAGACAAAAATGAAACAGTCCCTGTCCTCAAGGAGCTTGAATTCTGGGGAACTAACTTCACCAAATATTAAACATTTACATGAACTCCTTATGAATTAATCAAAAGAAATTGGCCTTTAAACCTAGATTAAGCCCCCAAATACCAATATGTTCATACACAAAAAGAAGCCAGAAGATTGGCTCACAGTATAGTTGGTTTTATTTTTGTATCCCCCAAGCATCAAGAAACAATTTCAAGATACCTTAGTTTACTGTTCTTGATATATTTATGATAAGCACAAGGAAAGAATGCTACCATAAAGACAATTGAAGCTAAGAACAATCAATTCAATAAGTATTTATTAAGTACATGCTCTGCACAAAGAAGACAGTGCTGGGTGGGAATACAAAGACAAAATGATAGACAGTCCTTCACCTCTAGGTTCATGCATTCTACTGATAAGGAAAAGAACATTCATGTAGATAAATAAATTTTAAAAAATAATTTAAGGAAGGAGAAAAGAATAACAGCTAAGTTTGAGAAATTATATGAAGAACTCAGTAATTTCATGCAAATAAAGTCAGCCTAGAATTCTTAATAATTACTGACATCGCTGCCAATGGCAGCTGAGTAGCAGATTGAAAACTATCCTAGAAAAATACAGTTATGTCTAAGAAACAAAAAAAATCAAGGTTTTTGGTCTACACAGAAGAATAATACTGTTATATATATATATGTATGTATATATATATACATATATCGAATATATATTATGAGTACTTCTTTCATAAAGAGAGGTCAAAGGTATTGGGCATAACAAAAATATGACATTACACTAGAAAATACAACATTACACTAAAAAAATAAAGATATTTTATCTTAATGACTGCTTTGGAATAATTCTTGATTCAGATTTCTGTATGCAATCAGATCATCACTTAGAGAAAAGACAATAATCAATACCAAAAAAGAAAAACAAAGATGAACGTAAGGAGAAGACGTCAAGCAATTAAAAACTCCATATTGACCTATTCGAACAAGCCACTGACATTGAAAAATGGGAAATGGATAAAAGAAAAGACATAAAGTAATTCTGATGTCAATTTAACAATTATATAGTTAAGACCAAAAATGTCCATAAATTTTCTTGGAAAATAATTAACCAGTGTCTTTGCCAAGAGGAAAAACAACACAGGTTCAGAAAACAAAATAATTTTCAAAACCTTATAGAGAAATATAGTGGGAAAGGATGAATGATATTATCTCCTAAATCAACATGAAGCAGAAGAGGAAGAAATGTTTGCAAAAACCTTTGTCATAAAATTAATCCAAATTCTGATGATCCTGAGACCACAAAATAATACAACTAGGAAGACAACAGAGGAAAACATAATAAATCTGTTTGTATTTCTTTAACGATAAGTGATGTTTATACAGCTCCTTAAAGTTTTCAAATACATATGTATGTATGTATATATGCATAAATGTGTGTACATATATATGTGTGTGTATACATATATATGTATACATACATATACATACATATATATGTTTGTGTATGTAGAATGTGTCTTCAACTTCACAATAACCTGTGAGGAATATACTCCATGTATTAATTATACCCATTTTAGAGATAATGACAGTGAGGCTGAGAGTTGAAATAACTTATTCAAGACCACATAGCTCTTATTATATGTCTGAGGCATGAAAACACATCTTCTTACTTTAAATGGAGCAGTCTACCCATTATGCCATGCTATCTCCCTTCTTCATTATATTCTTTAATGATGCCAAAGCAACCATCACATTTGACATATCAAAGAAGATATGATATAAGTAATAATAATAACATATAATAGAAGTAATAACAAAACCAAAGCAATAATATAATAAGTAATAATAATGCAAAAATAACAACAAATGTTGTTATTTTACTTCCACAACAACCCTATAAGATTTAATTCTTCCCAGTCTAAAATCCAGAATTTCTCTATCATAATCCAGAAACATCTTCATTCCAGAAGCTCACTCATTCTATCCTCAGAATTTACACACTGAAAGTTTCCTCAATCCCTGAAGCCTTTCCGTCTGATTAGATGGCTCTTCCACCAAACCTCTATTTAAGGAAGGACCCAAGTCAGCCCTGTCTCATTCTTCTGTAGACTGAAGACTTTCTATCTTCATGTCCTCTCCTCTTCCCTCTTTCTCAGCTTCTTTTTTATGTGTCATCTTCTCCCATAAGAATGTAGACTCTCTAAATGGTGACTGGAAAGCAGGGACTTGCGTGAGGTCCCTGCCAGGTCCCTCCAAAAACCTATGGCTCTCAACAAATTCTAGAACTGCAGAACCCACAAAATAGCAGAGGGAAGCAGGGCTCCAGCCCAGGACAACCTGGATGGTCTCTGGGTAAGGTCTATCATGCACAGAGCTGGGAGCGGAGGGGAGCAGAGCCCAGCGTGGGTGGCAGAAGGACCAACCAGACCAGGAGGCAGGCGGAGCAGGCCCTAGAGCCCTGAATCAGTGAGCTGTGGCAGTTACCAGACTTCTCAACCCACAAACACCAAAGACAACAGAGGTTAGTGGGAAAAGCTGTGGAGGACACAGTGGAAGGAGTTCGCAGTTTGGCCACCACCCCAGGGACAGCGGGGGTGATGCAGCTACAGAACTACAGCTGCAGTTGCTTCCTGCCCCAGGCCCACCTGGTGGGAGGAATTAAGTGGCGGATCAGAGTGGGAGTGCAGAACTTTTTCAAGATCTGTGTCCGTTCCAGGTTGGCAGTTCCTGGGGAAGGAGGAGTGGTGGTGTAGCAGAGCTGGCTGTATAGAAACAGCTCTGAAAGCAACAGTGCATCCGCTCAAGTTCAGAATGAAGTACTCTTTACTCTACAAGCAGTCCTACCCCGATGAAAAATTCAAGGGTCAAGTGAGTTGGCTGGGAACATGGCCAGGCAGAGATAACAGACTCAGATTCAGTCTCAGACTTTGGAATCTTTCTTTGGTGACAAAGAAGACCAAAACATACAGCCAGAAGAAGTCAACAAAGTCAAAAAGCCCACAGCAAAAGCCTGCAAGAAAAACATGAACTGGTCTCAGGTCATAGAAAAGCTCAAAAAGGATTTGGAAATGCAACTTAAAGAAGTGGAAGAAAAATTGGGAAGAGAAATCAGAATGATGTGAGAAAACCATGAAAAACAAATCAATGACTTGCTAATGGAGACCCAAAAAAATACTGAAAAATATACTGAAGAATGCAACACTTTAAAAAATAGGCTAACTCAAATGGCAAAAGAGCTCCAAAAAGCCAATGAGGAGAAGAATGCCTTGAAAGGCAGAACTAGCCCAATGGAAAAGGAGGTCCAAAAGACCACTGAAGAAAATACTACCTTAACAATTAGATTGCAGCAAATGGAAGCTAGGGACTTTTTGAGAAATCAAGATATTATAAAACAGAATGAAAGGAACGAAAAAGTGGAAGACAATGTGAAATATCTCATTGGAAAAACTACTGACCTGGGTAATAGATCCAGGAGAGATAATTTAAAAATTATTGGATTACCTGAAAGCCATGATCAAAAAAAGAGCCTAGATATCATCTTTCAAGAAATTATCAAGGAGAATTGCCCTGATATTCTGGAGCCAGAGGGTAAAATAGCAATTGAAAGAATCCACAGATCGCCTCCTCAAAAAGATCCCAAAAAGAAAACTCCTAGGAATATTGTTGCCAAATTCCAGAGATCCCAGATCAAAGAGAAAATACTTCAAGCAGCCAGAAAGAAACAATTTGAGTATTGTGAAAACACAATCAGGATAACACAAGATCTGGCAGTTTCTACGTTATGGGATCAAAGTGCTTAGAATATGATATTCCGGAGGTCAATGGAGCTAGGATTAAAACCAAGAATCACCTACCCAGCAAAACTGAGTATCATGCTCCAAGGCAAAATATGGATTTTCAATAAAATAGAAGTCTTTCAAGCTTTCTCAGTGAAAAGACCGGAGCTAAATAGAAAATTTGACTTTCAAACACAAGAATCAAGCATGTAAAGGTAAACAGGAAAGAGAAATAACGAGGGACTTATTAAAGTTAAATTGTTTTGTTTACATTCCTACTTGGAAAGATGATGTGTATGATTCATGAGACCTAAGTATTAGGGTAGCCGAAGGGAATTTGCATATATATATGCATGTGTGTGCATGTATATGTATATATATATATGTGTGTGTGTGTGTATGTGTATGTATATATATATGTGTGTGTGTGTGTGTGTGTATGTGTATTATGTATGTGTATACGTATATATATATATAACACATACACATATATATACGTATATATATATATATAGACAGAGGGCACAGAGTAAATTGAATATGAAGGGATGATATCTAAAAAAAATCAAATTAAGGTATTAGAGAGGAATATATTGAGAGAGAGATAAAGGGAGAGATAGAATGGGGTAAATTATCTAGCATAAAAGTGGCAAGAAAAAGCAGTTTTGTAGGAAGGGAAGAGGGGGCAGGTAAGGGGAATGAGTGAATCTTGCTGTCATTAAATTTGGCCTGAGGAGGGAATACCATACACACTCATTTGGTTATCTTACCCCACAGGAAAGAAGGAGGAAGAAGATAAAAAGGGGGGATGATAGAAGGGAGGGCAGATAGGGGGAGGAGGTAATCAAAAACAAACACTTTTGAAAAGGGACAGGGTCAAGGGAGAAAATTCAATGAAGGGGATAGGTTAGGAAGGAACAAAATATAGTTAGTCTTTCACAACATGAATAGTGTGGAAGGGTTTTACATAAAGATACGCATGTGGCCTATGTTGAATTGCTTGCCTTCTTAGGGAGGGTGGGTGGGGAGGGAAGAGGGGAGAGAATTTGGAACTCAAAGTTTTAAAAAAAGAGGTTCAAAAACAAAAAAAAAGGTTTTGCATGCAACTAGGAAATAAGATATGCGGGCCATGGGGTGTAGAAATTTATCTTGCCCTACAAGAAAGGAAGGAAAAGAGGATGAGAGAGGACTGGGGTGACAGAAGGGTGGGCTGACTGGGGAATAGGGCAACCGGAATATATGCCATCTTGGAGTGGATGGGAGAGTAGAAATGGGGAGAAAATTCACAGTTCAAACTCTTGTGAAAATCACTGCTGAAAACTAAATATATTAAATAAATTAAATTTAAAAAATGACTCAAAAAAAAAAAGAATGTAGACTCTCCTTTTAAAATATAAACTCTTTGAAGCCAGGAATTATCTTCTGCTTGTATTTGTATTGCCAGTGCTTAGCATAGTGCCTATCACATGTCAGACACATAATAAATGTTTGTGGATTATTGACTGAGGAAGGTGTTATTATTATTCCTATTTTATAGATAAGGAAACTGCGGCAGGCAGAGATTTAAGTGACTTTCCCGGGGTCACACAGTAAATGTTATGAGGCTGGATTTGAATTCTTCTTTTCTTGACTGCAGGTCCAGTGATCTATCCATTTTGCCACCAAGGTGCTGCATACATAAGGAATAAATATGGCACTAAAGAAGTGGCACTAAAGAATCAGGACAAGAGGATGAAATACACAGAATACAGAGGAAATCTTTGGAGAGGCTACATAATTGTTAGAATCTTGCATGATGAATTCTCAAGATATCTCAGGAAGAGCAGATAATACACAAAACCAAAAAAAGTTAGTATTTTCATGTGCTGATACATGTAAAATATCATGTACATTGTAAAATACTATATAAAAGAAAGCTAATATTACTATTAATACTACTCAGAATAGGTGATCAGAATCATTCATTGATTGATTCAGCAAATCCTTTTATTGTGTACACTATGTGCCAGGCACTTTGGTGCTAGGAATACAAAGGTAAAGTTAAAAGTCTCTGTCCTCACAAAGTTTCCATTTTGGGGGGTGGGGGAGGAAGGGGGAATCATATGTAAAGAAAAATAAATTAAAAAGATACAAAAAGAAGATATGAAGTAATATCTTGGAGTAGCACTAAGATCAAGGCATGGGGTGAGGAGGTGGTGGAACAGGAAAAGCTTTCTATAAGAAATAATACTTGAGATGATTTTTGAAAAAAGCTTGAGATTCTATGAAGTGGAAATGAGAAGGAAATTAATTTCAGGCATAAGAGTGAAAAGATGCAGATTGTACAAAGGCATGCAGTAAAAACATGGAATACTGAGTATGCAAAAGTAGAGTAGTTTGGTTCAGATGTAGAGTATGTAAAGTTTATTTTTTAAAAACCTCATGAAACAGTAAGTTTGAGCCAGATAGTATGGGACTTTGAATGCTGAATGAAAGACTTTTTGATTTGTTTTGTCCTAGAGGCAAAAGAAAGTCAATGAGGCAACTTCAGCAGGAGAGTGATATGGTCAAAATGTGCTTGAAATGGTTGTAATGGCAAGCAAAGTGTGACTTTTCGCTGTCTTTTGCTTTTGGAGTGCTTCTCAGCACTAAGGCTATCAAGTGCCTTAGACGGAATCTTGCCTTTGTTTCAATCAAGAGTCTTTGATGACCTGTTTAAGTCACAAGAAAGCCTAAGTCACACGAGTTTGAGTCTCATGGTTGTGACTCCCTCTGACCCTGAAGAAGGTATGTATACTAGCATTTTGCTTCAGGGCTCACTTGTTGGAGGAGTGAGCCAGATAAGACTCTGGGTAGCTGTTAAGGAGGCCCCTGCTTTGAAAATTCAGATGTTGTTGCTTCTCTCTCTGGCAACTATGTATTTATTGCTATTGATAGACAGAAGCCCTGTCTGTTGATTTGTTTAGTAATTTCTGCTTGTAATTTCTGTTTGTGTTTTCTCTGAAGTGCAGGGTGCTTTTTCCCCTGAACTAAATGAATGATATATGTCTGTTTAATTAAAGTGAGATTATAAGCCCCCTTAAAGTTGTTTTCCTTACAAAAGCAGATCAAAGAACTTGTGCTAACAGCCTTCCTGTGTGCTGGTGTTATTGGCTTTATACTGTTCCAGCAACTGCTAGTGACATTGGTGTTACCATGGTTCTGTGGAAGATGGATTAGATAAGGAAAATACTGAAGACATGGAGAACAATTAGAAGACTATTGCAATATTCCAGGCAAGCATTGGAGGTATAAACTAAGGGGAAGCTGTATGAGTGGAGAAATTTGCCTATTCACATTCTAGTCAAGGCAACAAACATGTAGTAAATAATTACTATGTGCCAGGCACTGTGATAAATACTGGCGATACAAAGAAAGGCAATAATACTTCCTGGTCTTAGGGAGCACGGAGGATAATGGAGGATACAACATTCAAACAACTATGTTCAAACAAGAACTATACAGGGTAAATTGGAGATAATCTCAGATGGAAGGCACTAGTTTTAAAGGGAATTAACAAAGGATTCTTGTTTAATATGGGATTTATACAGCCCTTGAAAGAAGTCAAGGGAAGCAGGAGACATGAAGAGGTAGAGAGTTGCAGGCCTGGAGGTCAGTCAGTGAAAATATAAAGAATTGGGAGGTGGAATATCAGGCCTGAGAAAAAACAAGTAGGACAGTCTAAATAGAAAGTAAAAGAGTATGATATGGATGATGATTCATCAAAGGAGACATATCAGTAATGACTAAAATAGATGCCTAGTTTTTAATCTTTAAAAAAATCTTTAAAAAAGGATCTTCCCATACATTGAGGGTATCAATTAAAATATGAGAAAGGAACAGGTAGACTTTTCAAATGATATTCTACAAGAAATTAATCTTCATAATCAAAAAGCTAAATAAAAGGTATAAAGAATGAGAGATATATGTGTTTATTGTTTGTTGATTATAAGGAACCATTTGACTCAGAGGAAAATGTATGTTTAAACACTAAACAAATAACCTTGGTTCACAACATTCAAATTACTAACACTCAAACGAAATAAAAAGCAAGAATACATACGCTTGCCAAAGACATTTGCTGTTGTCATGGTCAATATGTGTTGTCTTCACTTCTCTAGGGTGTCATTACTTTCAACTTGTTTTCGTTTAGAGATCTCAAGTTCTTTCACCATCCTACTATAGCAAAACTTAATTAGATGCATCTACATATTCAATATTTAAAAAAAAGTTAGATTCTTGTAGCTGAACATAGTATGTCAGAAGCAGGGTAGCTAGGACAGAGGACAATGCGGCTATTGCTCCATAATCTCTCTCTTTCTGGACAAATCATCTTGGATGATTGTGCTGATTAAAGTGATTAAGTCTTTTTACGGTCAATCATCATTATGATATTTCTATTCCCATTCACATTCGCAGTTATAATTACTAACTGTATTTCCCTCCATCTTGTTTTCTTCTGTTTATCCTTTATTCTTTCTTTTTACCCTTTCCCTTCTCTAGTCCATTTTGTTTCTGACCACTGCCCCTTTATTCTATCTCCTTTTTATCACTCCCCCCTTCTCTTATCCCTTTCCCTTAATTAAGATAAACTTCTATATCCAAATCACACACACACACACACACATACATACACACACACACTTTTTCCTCTTTGAATCAATTCAGATGAGAGTGAAGTTCAAACATTGTCTGCCACTACCTCCACTTTCCTTTCTACTGTAAAAACTCTTCCTTGTACTCTTTTTTGTGAGATGATTTTCCTCATTCTTTCTTTCCCTTCCGCCTTCTCCCAGTGTCTCCTTCTTTCTCACCTCTTCACTTTTTTTAGATCATCCCAACCTAATCAACTCACACCTATGCCCTCTGTCTATGTAGACTCCTTCTAACTGCCCTAATAATGATAAAATTTTTAGTAGTTACATGTGTCATCTTCCCATATAGGAATGTAAGTAATTTAACCTTATTGAATCCCTTATAATTTCTCTTTCCTTTTTATGCTCTTAAGTCTTGTGTTTCAATATCAGATTTTCTACTCAGCTGTCATATTTTCATCAAGAATACTTGAAAGTCCTCTAATTCATTAAAAATCCATTTTGCCCCAGAAGGATTATACTCGGTTTTGCTGGGTAGGTTATTCCTTATTGTAATCCTAGTTCCTTTGCTTTCTGGAATAGCATAATACAAGATTTCTGCTCCTTTAATGAAGAAGTTGCCAAATCTTGTGTGAACGTGATTGTGGCTCAACAAAATTTGCATTGGTCTTTTTACTGGCTGCTTGTAATATTTTCTCTTTGACTTGGGAGCTCTGGAATTTGTCTATAATATTCTTGGTCATTTTTATTTTGAGATCTCTTTCAGGAGGTGATGGATGAATTCTTTAAATTTCTATTTTGCTCTCTGGAGGGAAAATGACTGGAATTTCCCTTTATAATTTTGAAAACATGATTTCTGGGCTTTATTTTTTTAAAGGTAGTTCACTATTTTTTTCAGGTAGTCTACTAATTTTGAAATTTTCTCTCCTGATCTTTTTTCCAGGCATTTCACATTTTCTACTTTTTTTTCATTCTTTTGAATTTATTTGTTGATTCTTGATATCTCATGGAGTCATTAGCTTCCATTTACTCAATTTTCATTTTAAAGGCATTATTTTCTTTAGTATTATGTACCTTTTTTATTTGACAAACAACTTTTTAAGGTGTTCCATTCTTCAGTGAATATTTGTTTTATTTTCCCATTAGGACAATTAATTCTGCTTTTTAAGTTATTATTTTCTTCGATATTTTGTCTTCCTCTTTTACCAAGATGTTGTTTTTTTTTCATAATCTTGTTGCATTATTTTCATCTTTCGCCCCCATGTTTCCTCTACCACTCCTATCTTTCTCTCTTTTTAAACTTTCCCAGGAATTCTTGTTGAGCTTATGTCCAATTAGCTTTCATTTTTCTTTGAGGTTTTAGTTGTAGCTACTTTTACATTGTTGTATTATGAGTCTGTATCTTGGTCTTCAAAACCACCATAGTACCTTTTACTGATCAAGTGGTTTATTGTTGTTATTTGCTCATTTTCCTGGTATGTTTCTTTACTTTGAACTTTATATGAAAGTTGGGATCTGCTCACCTGGAGTAGGGAGGCATTGTCTCAAATATCGTGTGTGTGTGCGTGTGTGCGTGTGTGTGTGTGTATGGTACTCATGCTGCTTTTAGAGCTCATTTTGGGGGTCTGCAAGTTTTAAGTGTTTTCAAGTTTATAGTTTTTGGGGGGAGAGTTGTGGTCACTGCTCTCCTGGTCTGTACTCTGGTCTTTACCTAAGAAGTGTCCCTTTTCCCCTGCAGTCCCAATAGCTCCTTTCTGTCCTAGGACCATGACCCAGATCTGCATATGGACAATAGAGTACCAAATAGTTCCAGGCTCTGCACCCAGTGCCAGCAAAGAGTCCCCTATAATCTCTTTCTGACCAGTGGTCCAAAACCCTTTATTGTCTCTGGGCCAAGAGCTCCTAAAGCTATTGCTGCAGCTACAGCTGCCTCCAAGAACCAAGCTAGTTCTGCTGCATTTGTGCTCTATTGTGGCCCCCAGTCAAGTGCTTTGGACATCTCCTGGTGACCTCCTAAGTTGTCTTGGTTAGAAAAATGTTTCACCCCAAATTTGTGTTGCCTCTACCACTTCAGAATTTAATTTGAGGTATTATTTTAAAGCTGTTTGGAAGGGAATTCTGGGATACTTTGGTTGGGTTTCCACCTCTATTTAATCATCTTGATCTTGCCTAGAGTACCTACTTCTTAAGATGCTTTTGGCAAAGAATTGACTAGAGTTTGTGTATATTGTGCATCAATTATCCCTCATTCTCACTATATGACTGGCCGTATTCTTTTTCTGACCATACAGTTCATCTCTCTGATAATACCCTTTAAATAATTTCTTTTCAAATATTGTTTAATGGTAATGTCTACAACATACTCTAATCGAAGTTGTAGTGACCTTTAACTTTAATTTTTCAGAGACTTGGATGTTTCATGGCTTACTGCTATACAGCATCAATAGAAGACTATAGAAATAGCTCCTACTCATTTACTTGTTAAACTAGATGACTTCTGATATTCCTTCGAACTATGAAAGTCTAAAACACTGTGATGTTAAAAAGTTAGGTTTTGTTTCAGAATAGAAATTGACGGGGGACATCGCTGTATAATTTCTGAAAAACAAAATACCCTGCTCTCAGGTATGAGGTGCACAGTAACTTTGAAAGATATATCTATTGACAGACCAGCTCATGGTATGTTCATTCCAATTGATATGATAGACCAAACAATAAGCTTGGTGTTCCTAATTGGATGAAAATTTTAAAATGATTATAAAATTCATTTACGATGTTCTCCAATGGTCCACAGCTCAGAAAAAAATCTCAATCTCATTCTTGTAGAAAAAGATCTAGAATGCCTAATCATTTAGAGAAAATCCATTTTTAAAATTAACTTTAACTCTTATTCATATTATCACTTTAATATGAGTGCATTATACACACTGCCTGACACTGTTAACATCTCTGCAATGCATACAAATGATTGTTGATATCAATTATTATTCAGTCATCAAAAAGAACTAAATATCTTTTTACAACTTTCAAGTAGTCTCACCTGATATTAATATGTGAAAGATAAATTCTTGGAGGAGAGTAAGGCAACAATTTGCTCTCTACTGAATTGTTTTTAATGGTCTACCAACTATATAAAATGTATTATCTACACCTTTCAAACAACAGTCTGACTACAAAGCTTTAGCCTGCTAAAGAATAATATTTAAAATCTGTACCTTCGCTTCTCTTACCTTTTTATCATGGAGATTTTCAATGTGCATACAGGTTATTCTAATTTTAATTTTTTTAGAAATAGAAATTGATCCATATGGGTTGATAGTTATTGACATTTTTCTATAATGATTTTTAGTAATGACTTAAAGTCTGAGGTTTTTATTTCCCCCTAAATGTTTAGTATCATCCTATTTATGATACGAGAATTATCCTTCCAATACTCTAAAAATTATATCACATACACCACAAATCTCCTCTGTATATATTTTCTCCTATCCCAACTGTTTAGTTATTGGATAGAAGGTTAAAATTGCTCTCTTTGCAAAATATCTTTTCCATTATAAAAAGGCCTTCTTTTCTATAAAAAAGAATAGGGGAGATTATTTTCTAGAAGAATTCATCTACTGTCATTGGCCATAATTTTTGTCATCTTGAATGTTGCATGTATGCAAATTGTTTGCCTAAAACATCTTGAAACTTGCATACACGCATGCACGCACACATGCACACACACACACACACACACACACACACACACAATAAAGTAGTAATGTGAAACCTGTTATTATTTTGGAGCTGTACCTGATGCACAACATCACTAAATATGCTTACTTTAAAAAGTAGGCAAAATGACAAGAAATAGGCCACATTTTTTGCCTTGAAATGAATTCAAATTTATTCCATTTTATCTTAAAGTCTGATTTAAAATATCGTGTTTTGATTGTTGCAAGATTTGTGGCCAAGAATTCCTGATGAGTTTTTAAAGTATACCTTATAGTTGTTCCAGTACCATTTTCTCCAGTTAACAAGGTAGTTTGCTGCCATTGGCCTTCTTTCAGGCCTGGTGCCTGCAAGTGGTCCTTCCAATTGATCTGAGCATCCATATAATAATTAGATAACAAATTGAAATTTCACTAGTGATTTCCTAATTTAACTGTATAATAAAATAACAAAGCATCATGTCTAATGACAAGTGCCCACCCCCCCGCAACCTACTCCAAGAAGTAGCTCATGAGCCCCTACTAATGTGCTCATTTTCTAATCATCCGGAAGACAGTTTTTTGAAAGAGATTTTAATAAAATAATATAGCAAAATAATCACAACTATAGCAAAATTTCCCCCATGTACCTAGTACATATTAACCAACAAATACATAGACCATAAGTAGTAAGGGTGACACATTATTGGAACATGTATGTAGAAATAAACATGTTAGAAATATATATGCATATATAGATACACATACACACTATATATGCATACATACATATATACTACATATAGACATGTATATAATCATATATATATATATATATATATATCAACTCATCTGAATATTATGTGAATACTCAGATCAGCTGGAATGGCAATTTTTAGGCACCAAGACCAAAAACAACAAAAAAATACAATGACAAATTATCCTACTACTCTGTAAACTTGAGGAAATGAGAGTGGAACAACTTTAAAGTGTACGTGTATATGTACATATATATTTTATATAGCATACATTAAAGAATAAGTATATTTTTTTGTATTTCTCTTTTTCTCTTTCTTTTTCCTTCCCTTGAATGCCTATGACACATTGCCCAAATGTCATGAAAAAATGAGTGTGGACTCACTAATCATTAATATCAATCTCCATGAATAGGTAATTATATGATACATAATTATATTATACTGCATCTTGGCATGGAGGTGACTTTGTGTTTTTGAAATATATGCCAGAAGAACACAAACTCTGGGAGGACATACTCAAGCTAAAGAGAGTTTAGTGGAGTGGAGCCAAGATGGCCACATGAAAGCAGCATCTTACTGGAGCTCTCTCACAAGTTCTATCAGATACCACTAAAAAAGTGAATCTGAGCAGATTTGAGAGAGTTAGAAGCTGCTAGCAGTCTGAGAAGGGCAAATTTCCAAACCAGGAGAGTCAGGACAGATCTGTAGGCTGGGAGACTGGTGTGTAGAGCTGTACCAGACAGCACCAAAGCAGAAGCAGTTGTGGAAACCAGCCAGCAATACGGGCTGGGTGAAAGCTGGGCACCCCAAATCAGTGGAGATTCCAGGCCTCCCAACACAGGCCTGGAGTCTGTCTAAGTCATGAGAGGCAGCAGTGCAATGCTTCTGACAGTGAGACATCTACTCCTGAGGCTTGCAGCACAAAGGCTTGAAATGCACCTTCTTGAACTTCTGGGAGACATAACGGCCAGGTAAAGGGAACTAATCTCTCCCTCCCTGACCTAGAGAATTCCTCGGAGAAAAACTCTGGAATAAAGGAGACAAAAGTGGGACTTCAGTGGTCAAGCAGTGGGAGTTCCTGAGTCCCAGAGGGACAGAGCCAGCAGGGGCCCAAACAGTCCTTTGCACAGCCAGGGGAAGTGGCAGACAACAACAAAAACAACAAACAGTTGAGACCATTGCTGAAGAGCAACAGTGCTGGAGAGCGACCCCAGAGGAAAAGGAGACTTTAGGCAGCCGGACCCTTTCCCCACACCTCAGGAAACTGAAAGCTATAATACACAAAACCAGTAACTAGACTCACAATCCCCAGAACCAGAAAACTAGGACAGAAATCCCTGAGCCCCAAAAGCAGAAATCCACTGTAAAGCCAGGAAAAAGCTAACCAACATGAAGAGGAACACAAAAATCTGAGGACCATTGATTCTTTCTATGGAGACAGGGATGATCAAAATACCGATTTGGAAGAGGATAGCATTGACACTATACCCACATCTGATACCTCAAAAGGGAATGTGAACTGGTCTCAAGCCCAAAAAGCATTGCTGGAAGAGCTAAAGGAGGATTTTAAAAAACAAATTATGGAGGTAAAAGAAAAAAATGGAAAAAAAAGCCATTCATGAAATCAAGTCTTTAAAAAATAAGATCAGTGAAATGTCTATGGAGATTCAGAATCTAAATAGAGGAAAAATGACACCCTGAAAGGGAAAAACAACCAATTGGAAAAGGAGACTCAAAAAGAAGACAGCAGCTCATTAAAAATTAGAATTGAGCAAGTGGAAGCTAATGACTCTTTGAGGCATCAAGAAGTGGTAAAACAAAATGGAAAGAATGAAAAAATAAAAGAAAATGTGAAATATCTGATTGGAAAAACAACTGACCTGGAAAATAGATCCGGGAGAGACAGTTTAAGAATTATTAGTCTACTGGAAATCCACGATGAAAAAAAAAGAGCCTTGACAGCATCTTCGAAGAAATTATCCAAGATGACTGCCCAGAGGTCCTAGAACCAGAGGGTAAAATAGTCATTGAAAGAATCCATCAATCACCCCCTGAAAGAGATCCCAAATTGAAAACACCAAGAAATATTATAGCCAAATTTCAGAATTACAAAGTCAAGGAGAAAATACTGCAAGCAGCCAAAAAGAAACAATTCAAATATCATGGAACTATAGTCAGGATCATGCAGGATCTTTCAGCTTCTACACTGAATGACAGGAGAAATTGGAATATGATATTCTGAAGGACAAAGGATATGGGACTACAACCAAAGATCAACTACCCAGGAAAATTGAGCATAATTTTCAGGCAAGGAAATGGACATTCAACAAAATAAGGGAATTCCAGATCTTCCTGATGAAAAGGCCAGAACTCAATGGAAAATTTGATCTTCAAATACAAAATTCAAGAGAGACATAAAAAGGTAAACAGGGAGAAAACTCCCCACAAAACTTATTAATTAATAAGGGCAAATTATTTACATCTTTATGTAGGATTATATCATCTTATGTATGTTATTTATGTATATGCATATGCATATGTATATGTATATGTATATGTATATGTATATGTATATGTATATGTACATGTATATGTATATGTCAATCTTGAGAACAGTACAGTTATTATGACAATTGAAAGGGATACACATAGACTGTGGATGTCTGTATAAAATAACTGATATAAGGATAAAAACATAATAAGATATGTAAAAGGAGGGTTCTGGGAGAAGAGGTAAGGAGGTAGTAGAAAAGGGTAAATTACATCAAATGAAGATGCACAAAACACATTATAGTAGAAGGAAAGAAGGGAAGGAGAAGAGCAGTATTTGAGTTTTAATTTCATCAGATTTGGTTCAAGAAGAGAATAATATACCCCTGATAAGAATAGAAATTTAACTTGTCCTACAGGCAGTAGGAGGGGAAATGGGGAAAAAAGGGAGGGGGCTGGTCAGAAGGAAGGGAAGAAGTAGCAAATGAGAATTGTAAGATAAGGGAGGAGAATCAAGACGAAGGGTAAACTGAGGAAGGTGGCGAGCAAAAGCAAAACTTTGTTGAGGAGTGCAAGGGGAAAGGGAGAAATAAGAGCATAAACAGTGGGGAAATAGGATGAAGAAAAAGATACAGATAGTAATCATAACTGTGAATGTGAATGGGATGAACTTTCCCATAAAATGGAAGCAGATAGCGGAATGGATTAAAAACCATAATCCTACAATATGCTGTTTACAAGAAACACATTTGAAACAGGCGGACACACACAGGGTAAAGGTAAAAGGCTGGAGTAAAATATATTGGGCCTCAGCTAAAGTAAATAAAGCAGGGGTAGCAATCCTAATATCAGACAAAGCAAAAGTAAAGATAGATTTAATTAAAAGAGATAAGGAAGGATACTACAACCTGCTAAAAGGCACCATATACAATGAAGCAATATCATTGTTTAACATATATGCACCAAGTGGTATGGCATGCAAATTCTTAGAAGAGAGGTTTAAGGGAGTTACAGGAAGAAATAGACAGCAAAACTATAATAATGGGAGAACCTCAACCTCCCCCTCTCCGAACTTGATGAATCTAACCTCTTGTTTCACCCCTGATCTTATTTAGAAGAAAGAAGTTAAGGAGGTGAACAGAATTTTAGAAAAGGCATATATGCTAGACCTCTGGAGAAAACTGAATGGGGATAAAAAGGAATATGCCTTTTTCTCAGAGATACATGGCACATACTCAAAAATTGACCATGTACTAGGGCATAAAAACCTCACAATCCAGTGCGGAAAGGCAAAAGTAGTCAAAGCATTCTTTTCAGATCACAATGCAATAAAAATTATTTGTAATAAAGAACCATGGAAAAATAAGTTAAAAATGAATGGGAAACTAAATAATCTAATTCTAAAGAAGGAGTGGGCCAAAGAACAAATCATAGAAACAATTAATAACTTGATTCAAGAGAATGATAATAATTCAACGACATACCAAAACTTATGGGATGCAGAAAAAGCAGTTCCTGGGGGAAGTTTTATATCTCTAAATGTTTACATGAATAAAATAGAGAAAAAGATCAATGAATTAGGCACACAATTGAAAAAGCTAGAAGAAGAATAAAATGAAAACCCCTAATTAAATACCAAATTAGAAATACTGAGAACCTAAGGAGGGATTAATAAAATTGAAATCAAGAAAACTATTGAATTAATAAATAAAACAAAGAGTTTGTTTTATGAAAAAAAAACAATAAAATTAATAAACCTATGGTCAATTTGACTAAAAAAAGAAAGAAGAAAATCCAATTACCAGTATAGCAAAAGGGTGAATTCACCTCCAATGAAGAGAAAATTGATATAATAATTAGGAATTATTTTGTCCAATTGTATTCCCATAAATGTGATAACCTTAAGGCTATGGATGAATATCTACAAAAACATAAATTCCCCAGGTTAACAGAAGAGGAAATAAAATTCCTAAATAACCCCATCTCAGAAAAAGAAATTGATCAAGCCATCAATGAACTCCCCAGGAAAAAAATCTCCAGGGCCAGATGGTTTTACATGTGAATTTTAACAAACATTTAAAGAACAATTAATCCCTATACTTTATAGACTATTTGGGAAAATGGGTGAAGAAGGAGTCCTACCAAATTCTTTTTATGACACCAATATGGTACTAATACCCCAACCAGGAGGAGTCAAAACAGAGAAAGAAAATTATAGACCAATTTCACTAATGAATATTGATGCAAAATTTTTAAATAAAATATTAGCAAAAAGATTGCAGCAACTTATCACTAGAATAATATACTATGATCAGGTAGGATTTATTCCAGGAATGCAAGGCTGGTTGAATATTAGGAAAACTAGCAGCATGATTGATCATATAAACAACAGAACCAACAGAAACCACATGATCGTCTCAATAGATGCAGAAAAAAGCCTTTGACAAAATATAACACCCATTCCTATTAAAAACAATAGAAGGCATAGGAATAAATGGAGACTTCTTAAAATTTATAAATAGCATCTACCTAAAACCATCAACAAGCATTATTTGGAATGGGGATTAGCTAGAGGCATTCCAAATAAGATCAGGGGTGAAACAAGGATGTCCATTATCACCCCTATTATTCAATTTGGTACTAGAAATGTTAGCTGTAGCAATAAGAGAAGAAAAATAAATTGAAGGAATAGGCAAAGAAGAAACTAAATTATCACTTTTGCAGATGATATGATGATTTACTTAGAGAATCCCAGGGAATCAAGTAAAAAACTACTTGAAATAATAAACAACTTTAGCAAAGTTGCAGGATATAAAATAAACCCGCATAATGCCTCAGCATTCCTATACAGTACTAACAAATCCCAACAGCAAGAGACAGAAAGAGAAATTCCATTCAAAGTTACTGTAGACTGTAAAATATTTAGGAGTCTATCTGCCAAGACAAACCCAGGGCCTATACGAACATAATTATGAAACACTTTTCATGCAAATAAAGTCAGATCTAAATAAATAGAAAAATATCGGTTGATCATGGTTAGGCTGAGCTAATATAATAAAATGACAATTTTACCTAAATTAATTTATCTATTCAGTGGCATAGCAATTGACTATCAAAAAAATATTTTACAGAGCTGGATAAAATAACAGCAAAATTCATCTGGAAGAACAGGAGGTCTA
>CM053622.1:155812363-155837986 GCA_028646595.1 Phalanger gymnotis | reverse complement strand
TAGACCTCCTGTTCTTCCAGATGAATTTTGCTGTTATTTTATCCAGCTCTGTAAAATATTTTTTTGATAGTCAATTGCTATGCCACTGAATAGATAAATTAATTTAGGTAAAATTGTCATTTTATTATATTAGCTCAGCCTAACCATGATCAACCGATATTTTTCTATTTATTTAGATCTGACTTTATTTGTATGAAAAGTGTTTCATAATTATGTTCGTATAGGCCCTGGGTTTGTCTTGGCAGATAGACTCCTAAATATTTTACAGTCTACAGTAACTTTGAATGGAATTTCTCTTTCTGTCTCTTGCTGTTGGGATTTGTTAGTACTGTATAGGAATGCTGAGGCATTATGCGGGTTTATTTTATATCCTGCAACTTTGCTAAAGTTGTTTATTATTTCAAGTAGTTTTTTACTTGATTCCCTGGGATTCTCTAAGTAAATCATCATATCATCTGCAAAAGTGATAATTTAGTTTCTTCTTTGCCTATTCCTTCAATTTATTTTTCCTTCTAGTAGTTGCAAAGGATTCTATATAGATGGAGAAATCATACACTTTCTCCTGTCTGTCTGATTTCTTGTTGTATCAAGTCTCAGCATATGCTATGCCCTGCTCAGTGAGATCTATGATAATTCAAGAGAAATTGACTTAATATTCTATGCAGGAATAACTAAATGGATTGCAAATGTTTTTTTCAGACCATAACATGAATTCAATTCCAATACATATATTTGAGACAATAGATAATGTGTTGGGCTCATAACTGAATCAGAGGAAGAGAGCATATTGGATTGTACTTTGGAATCTGTATAGTATTTTAAATGATATTTTTTTTCTAGATAAGTCATATGGGTTATTGTAACAGTAAGGCAAGTGTCACAATAGCAATGGTGACTATGAACATGCTTGTATAGTTCTGTATGATTCAGTACAAGAGATTCTCCATATTGAAGGCAGAAGTAATATATTTATTCAGACACCAGAGAACCAAATCCCCAAACCAATAACTCCAATTCAACATAGCAGTAATTATATCCCAAAGCCAGTAAGCCCATTTTATCATAACAGCAAGGAACTTAAAACACAGTATCACAGCAGGGAGCCTAGCCATCCCACACTCTTCCCCTCTGCTGGGGTAACCCCGGAAATACTCACTCAGAAATCCTAGATGCCTGCTTGCCTTTGTCCTCTCCTCCCTTAGTTCTACCCTCAGAGTATACATACCCTTTTTAGGGCCCAAAAAACAAGCTGCTCTTAATCAAGCTTCCCTTAACTAGCTCCACCTGAGACCTGTTAATGGGATTAATGGGCCAGAAGATCTTTAATCACATTAACACCATAGTTATGAATCTTTATTACAGTCTCTAAAGAATCAAGTGGTGAGAGACTCCCAAGAAAACACACAAATAAAAAATTAACTTGAAAGAAACAGCATGAATGCATTATGATCTCTACTGAACCACTGGAGGGAATAGTCACAAATTCCTTGAATAACAATGTTAATTTATCTAAAACTTTATAATTATTCTGTCAATTGGGTTCAGTTGTCATTTTAGTCAAAATTTGCATTTTTCTTGAATGATATTGTTCCCCATGAAGGTGTTATATATCTGATTGATTGGAATCACCAACCTATATAGTGTCGAAGTTTACTAGACAACTGACACTCTCTAGGATTTGTGGTGTATCAATGGTTATAAGAAAACTTGTTTTCATTGTACATTCTTCTTTGTGTTCCTTTTACTTTACAGTTTATTTTAGATGTTAGAAAAAAAACATCAACTGGGAGAATCTAAGATAGTAGAGAATTTGTCTAAGCCTAGTATATGTGCTGAGGCTGACTCCTACCTGCTCACAAGAATCAATGATTTTATTTTCTGTGTGAGCATTTACATCTTGGAAATAGGCAAATGTTACAAATAAAGGCTGGATTTATTATTTTGTTGATTTTCTAACCTTAAGGATGGCCCCTTTAAGAAGTGAGTCAAGGGGGCCATCCTTTGATTCACTTCTTAAAAAGGCCTATTCACTGAATGAATGTTACCTCACTCCAAGTGAGAACTTGAAAAGGCCTTAGGCTAAAAGAGCCAAGGTCTGCCATTGCATCCTGGGCCATCTCCAGTCTTCCTGCTGAATATCTGGCCACTGGAGCTAGATGGTTCTGGAGGAGAAAGTGAAGCTGATGACCTTGCACAGCCCTCCCTCACTCAAATCAAAGTCAACTGCAAGTCATGTCATCATCTCTCTAATGTCATGGTCCTATTCAAACATGAAAGTCAAGCACAACAACAACAACCTTAAGAATATGATAAAGAAAACACTAATGCACATTAAACTTAAAAGAAAGTCTTACTTGTTTTAAAAAAAATTTTCTGGAGAGCCAGGTGTTAAACATTTACCTTTGGGTCTGACTATAAGGAAAAAAATAGGGTTATTGAAAATAGACTCGACAATTCTGACTGAATTTCACTATGAAATCAGCCATCAATAGAATTTAAGTTTCTTGAGACCAGAGACTATTTAATTTATGTCTTTATGCTGACATCACCTAGAACTCTAATAGGCACTTACTCAGACATTAAAGATGCTTATTTATTGCTTGTTTGATCATTTTGAATTTGAATCTTGTAGTTTTAGAGATTGCAGGGATCTTAGAGATCACTTAGCCCAATTGCCTGATTTTATAGATGAAGGGATTGAGGCTCAGCAAAGTGACAAAATTAGCTCTTCTGAGGCCCAGTCCTGGGCTCTTCCTAAAATACCTTATTTTAAATAGAACTTGACTTTCATATGAGAGTTAGTAAAATACCTCATCCATGTTGACAGATGAATTCCCCTAAAGCTTATACAACACCAAAAAAATTACGTGAAGAAGTGTTTAAGGTCTTAACTATTATTTTTTTTTTAATTTAGTAGAAAAATGGGAAAAATACAAAGATAGTAAAACCTTCCATGCTGTGTATATTTTAAATAATTTAAGTTCAATAGCTAGAATATATATTATATACATATGTGTACATATACATATATACATATATATATATATAAAATCTTTATAACTTGCAAAGCATTTTACACATATTATCTCCTTTATCCTCAAACAAACCTGGGAGATAGGTTCTATTGTTATTATTCCATTTTACAGTTATCCCTTCTACATCATTGTTTAAGGGTGGAGCATCCCTGAGATTTGGAAAATCCACATAAAAAATTTTGGCCTTCACTTCATAGGAGAGAAGAAGTCTGATTTTTTTTCTTTTTTGGGATGTTTACAGTACCTTACTGTAAAATTTGGGTTAACTCTTTGGTCATAGGCTCTATGTCATCTGCTGTCTTCACGTGTCATCTGTGGCTTCTGCAAAACTCCCAAAAAATTCTCATTTAATTTCTTATGCTGACTCATGGTATATTAAAACCATGATGGGGAAAGTGATGATATGGAAAGAATGACTGTACATTTGAGGAAACTGAGTAAGACAGAGGTTATGTGCCTTATCTAGAGTCACAAAACTAGTAAGTGTCTGAGGCCTGATTTGAAGTCAGGTCTTCCTGATTCCAGGTCTACTGTTCTACCCACTGTTCCACCTAACTGCCATTAAAATCTTACTATCAATACAAAAATGGTATTTAGCCAAAAAGAGGCAATCAATAACTTGTGCACTTCTCATTTCCTTTAGACAAAATATAGTCAATGACCAATTAGGAACAAGATGCCTTAGGAAAAATTGTAAGTTATGACCTCTCAACTTGCCACTCAGAAAAGTTCCCTCATACCTAGTATAAAGGAAATATCGCTTTTATAATGCATCGTCAATAAGGAAATAGCCCAACTGGAGCTCAACAATTTCTTCCTGTTCTTTCAGTAAGACAGAGAGTTCCAAGTGTGAAATTAACCAGCGTATGGCAGGTTAGATGGGGAGTTTGGGGAAGAGAGAAAATGGTAAAACAAGCTGTTTCAACTCAGTTTTGGAAGCTTTCTTTCTAACTTCGCTCTGCATTAACTTATTCAGAAATATACTATTGTATATGTCATAGAACCAAGAAATCTGGTTAGTAAAAATGCCAGATTCTTTGATTTGATTTTATTTGATTTCATTAGGGACCATCAGCCTAGCTGCTTAAGTGCTCGACTACTGTTTGCAGTTAAACATTCATTAGGGAATCCCAGTGGGTTCATTTGTTTCACTGAGGTCCAATTACAGTGCCACAAAAGCAGTTTTTGCAGCAATTAGCTGATTTTTCCTGTTTATGTTCTGTCTCTTTAGGAAGAGGACTAGTTTGTGGAGGTCAGATTTTTAATTAGGCACAATTTAGGGCCAATAAGAAAACTGATAATTTACTAAATGGCTGCGGTGGACTTAACTGCTCAGAGCAGAGGTAAATAACACAACAGGGACACCAGGCCTGTGTTCTCCTAGTGTGCATAGCTCAGAGCTCTATAATGTAAGGAATAGATTATGTGTTAAATGGCTGTCATAGGCTCTAGCAGGCTGCATGGCACACCAAGGCTCAACTTCAGGTGCCCCCAAAGTACAGACCCCAGTACCCAGCCTTTCAAGATGGCATGTCAAAAAGCATTGTAAATCTGCTCAATTCATTTTAAAGAATAAAAAAAATTTAATTTTCATTTCTGCTGACTTTAGTCACAGATATTTCTCACAATGCAGTAACATACTCTATCCAGATTACAGAAGCATCTTACTTCTGAAGAGGGCTTCTGGAAAACAGAGAAGAAAGTCAACCATGTTCTCCATTGAATTGACGAAACAAAAGGACAAAAATTGTTATGACTTTAACTATGGCTATTAAAAGATTCTGCCAAGGATATATTAATGAATAATCAAATTAATAATAATGTGATTCTTATGTCCTTGGCAATGCAGTATTTTAGTGCCTCTAATAAGTGTTTGTCAAATTAATTTGAACTTAAATGAAGTAAATCTATACCTATACAAGCTCTTAATATAAAATAAGTATGATACGAATAATACAAAAAGAGACCTTTTTAAACAAAGACATAAAAAAGAAAAAAAGGCAAATCTAGTGAGAAATGAAGACAATTAGAGTTATTGGGTAGAAGGATGAAGAGGGCAATGCATTTTTTGATAACCTTTTACCCAGCAATGAATTGCAAGAAAGACTGGTAGACATGGATAGTATATTACATAAACAGAAGTTAATGTGATTTAATACAAAGACTAATTTAAAAAAAAAAAACTTAAATTTGTAAGGCCTAGTAATTTCCATAACCAGTAAGGAGACTTGACCCATTGTGCAGGCAATTTTTTTTTTTTAGCACTTAACAATTGTAGGACCAAAGGATAATGCAGAAAACACAGACAAGAATCACCCAAGATCAGTAGGGATATATATATATTTGTGAACTGCAGTGTTGGATGTAATACCCACCTTGCTGAGATCACAAATGCATTGGAGTATTGAAGTGAGACTAAACTATAATGGGAAACACACATAAGAAAAGTCCAGCCTTCCTCATTAATGTGGAATGAACAATGCCCTCTAACTGGAGAGTCAAGTTGCCTTAGTGCTAGTCTTGGTCTAATCATTATTGAAACTATTAGTTGAACTACATATAATGAAGTAAAAAGGAGGTAGTAGTAGACCTGGTGTTCTACACAACTGTCTTTGAATTCTACTTCTCACGCTAATTTTCTCTGTAACCATGGCCATGGCACATTACCTTTCTAAGCCTCAGAGAATTCATATGGGCAAAAGGAAGAATGTAATATATGGAGTAACTCCTACAAGTTGTTGAGAGAATCAAATAAGTCATTTGGAAAACACTCTTTAAGCTTTAAAGTATTATATCATTGTCAGCTATCATTATTGTCCATATATATGTAGGAATACCAGTTGCCTATTAAAACTAACAGCATGTGGGGGGGGAGGGCGGAGCCAAGATGGTAGCTGGAAAGCAGGGACTTGCGTGAGCTCCCCCCACCACCAAGTCACTCCAAATACCTATAAAAAATGGCTCTGAAGAAATTCTAGAACTGCAGAACATACGAAATAGCAGATGGAAGCAGGGCTCCAGCCCAGGAGAGCCTGGATGGTCCCTGGGTAAGGTCTATTGCCCAGAGCTGGGAGTGGTGTGGAGCAGAGCACAGCATGGGCTGCGCCCAAACCAATCAGACCAGGAGCTGGGATGAACAGGCCCTAGCACCCTGAATCACTGAATTGTGGCAGTTACCAGACTTCTCAACCCACAAACACCAAAGACAACAGAGAAGGTTAGTGGGAAAAACTGTGGGGAACAGAGTGAAAGGAGTTCGCAGTTTGGCTACCACATTGGTTGCAGCAGAGGAGGTGCACCTACAGAACTACAGCTGCAGGTGCTTCAGGCCCCAGGCCCACCTACTGGGAGGAATTAAGCAGCAGATCTGAGCTGGAGTTCAGAGCCAGGTTAGATCTGAGTCAGGGCTGGGTTGGCGGTTCTTGGGGGTGGAATAGCACTGGTGTGGCAGAGCTTGCTGTGTAGAAATACCTCTGAAAACAACAGTGCAGCCCCTTAAGCCTGGGACAAAGTACTCTCTACTCTGCAAGCAGTCATATCCCAATGAAAAACTCAAGGGTTAAGTAAGTTGGCTGGGAACATGGTCAGGCAGCAAAAAACGAATCCGATTCAGACTCAGACTTTGGAATCTTTCTTTGGTGACAAAGAAGACCAAAACATACAGCAAGAAGAAGTCAACAGAGTCAAAGAGCATACATCAAAGCCTCTAAGAAAAACATGAACTGGTCTCAGGCCATGGAAGAGCCCAAAAAGGATTTGGAAAAGCAAGTTAGTGAAGTAGAGGAAAAATTGGGAAGAGAAATGAGAATGGTGAGAGAAAACCATGAAAAACAAGTCAATGACTGGCTAAAGGAGACCCAAAAAACACTAAAGAAAACAACACCTTAAAAAAATAGACTAACTCAAATGGCAAAAGAGCTCCAAAAAGCCAATGAGGAGAAGAATGCCTTGAAAGGCAGAATTAGCCAAATGGAGAAGGAGGTCCAAAAGACCACTGAAGAAAATACTACCTTAAAAATTAGATTGGAGCAAGTGGAAGCTAGTGACTTGATGAGAAATCAAGATATTATAAAACAGAGCCAAACGAATGAAAAAATGGAAGACAATGTGAAACATCTCATTGGAAAAACCACCAACCTGGAAAATAGATCGAGGAGAGATAATTTAAAAACTATCGGAATACCTGAAAGCCATGATCAAAAAAAAGCCTAGATATCATCTTTCAAGAAATTGTCAAGGAGAACTGTCCTGATATTCTAGAGCCATAGGGTAAAATAGAAATTGAAATAATCTACCAATCGCTTCCTCAAAAAGATCCCAAAAAGAAAACTCCTAGGAATATTGTTGCCAAATTCCAGAGCTCCCAGATCAAGGAGAAAATACTGCAAGCAGCCAGAAAGAAACAATTTGAGTATTGTGGAAACACAATCAGGATATCACAAGATGTAACAGCTTCTACATTGAGGGATCAAAGGGCTTGGAATATGACATTCCAGAGGTAAATGGAGCTAAGATTAAAGCCAAGAATCACCTACCCAGCAAAACTGAGTATCATGCTCCAAGGCAAGATATGGATTTTCAATAAAATAGAGGACTTTTAAGCTTTCTAAGGGAAAAGACCAGAGATGAATAAAAAATTTGACTTTCAAATACAAGAACCAAGAGAAGCATGAAAAGGTAAACAAGAAAGAGAAATCATAAGGGACTTACTAAAATTGCACTGTTTTGTTTACATTCCTACGTGGAAGGATGATGTGTGTAATTCATGAGACCTCAGTATTAGAGTAGCTGAAGGGAATATACACAAGTACAGAGACAGAGGGTACAGGGTGAGTTCAATATGAAGGGATGATATCTAAAGCAATAAAATCAAATCAGGGGGATGAGAGAGGAATATATTAAGAGAAGGAGAAAGGGACAGGTACTGTGGGGTAAATTATGTTGCATAAAAGTGGCAAGAAAAAGGCAGTTCTGTAGGAAGGGAAGAGGGGGCAGGTGAGGGGGTACCAGTGAATGTTGTTCTCATTGGATATAGCCTAGGGAGGGAATAACATACACACTCAGGTGGGTATCTTACCCCACAGTAAAAAAGGAGGAAGGAGATAAAAGTGGGGATAATAGAAGGGAGGGCAGATAGGGGGAGGAGGTAATCAAAAGCAAACACTTTTGAAAAGTGACAGGGTCAAGGAAGAAAATTGAAAAAAGGAGGATAGGATAAGAAGGAGCAAAATATAGTTAGTCTTTCACAACATGAGTATTGTGGGAGAGTTTTACATAACGATACACAAGTGCCCTATTTTGAATTGCTTGCCTTATTAGGGAGAGTGGGTGGGGAGGGGAGATGGGAGAGAATTTGGAACTCAAAGTTTTAAAAACAGATGTTCAAAAAAAAAACATTTTGCATGCAACTAGGAAATAAGATATATAGGCAATGGGGCATAGAAATCTATCTTGCCCTACAAAAAAGTAAGGGAAAAGGGGATGGGGGGAGTGGGATGACAGAAGGGAGGGCTGACTGGGAAACGGGGAAACCAGAATATATGCCATCTTGGAGTGGGGGGAGGATAGAAATGGGGAGAAAATTTGTAATTCACACTCTTGTGAAAATCAATGCTGAAAACTAAAAATATTAAATAAATAAATATGAAGAAAAAATAATTTTCATTTAAAAAACTAACAACATATTCATATATCAATATGTATGTATATATGCATGTATGCATGTGCATGTATATATGTATGTGTGTATGTATATATGAAATATATGGATATATACATATAAGTAGGCTTGTGTATTTGTATGCATGTATATATGTGTGTGTACATGTGTGTTTATGCCTATAGGAGGTAGTTGGGTAACTCAAAGGATAATGTACTGGGCCTGGAGTCAGGAAGACCTTAATTCAAATTCAGCCTCAGACATTTACTAGTTGTGTGACACTGGGCAAGTCATTTAACCTCTATTGGCCTTAATCCACTAGAGAAGAAAAGAGGAAACCATTCTAGTATCTTTGCCAAGAAAACCACAAGGATAGTATGGCCAATGGGGTCACAAAGAGTTAGACATGATTGAATGATTGAACCAAAACAGATATTCCTATACATATTTATATGGTATATATTATATATTATATGAGATATTTTTATATAGGCATGTATTACATAGGTATGAATGCATGTTATATAACATGTACATATATAGACATATGTATGGATATAAACATGTGTGCTTGTATACATGTCATGTATAAGCACATTGTACATATGTATATGTACATAGGTGCACAAATATACATATGATATAATATGTGTGCATATATAATATCTATATCTATATCTATATTTCATATAACATATTGCTAGTAGGTAGCGTACAAATATATGCATATTCATGAATATGTGTGTGTGTGGCGAGAGAGAGAGGGAGGGGGAGAAAGAGGGGGAGAGAGAGAGGGAGGGGGGAGAAAGAGGGGGAGAGAGAGAGAGAGAGAGAGTATACAAATATAGCACCACCTCTGGATCCTCGCTACCCCCCGCCCCCAATTCATACTCAAGGACTTAGGTCTTTCAGAGAATAATTATCCAATGTACAAGATGTTTTGGGGTGTGCAATACTTAAATAGATGCATTTTTCTCCAATATTCAGCAAAAGGACAGAATTGCCTTAAAGCAAAAGTTTTGACTGAAATATAATAGTAAGAACAGTAGCTATAATCCTCCTTTTAAACATGAGGTATCCTCTCACAATGCACACAGTAGGATGAATAGACAGTACATAAAGTTCAAAAGTAGAGAGACACACATAGTCAGGGAATATCTATGGCCAGCCAAAGTCATACTTTTGGCAACAAAAGGCCTAGGATATCTGTTCTCTTTTTATAGTGGCCTTATTTGAAGCACATCAACTCTGCTGGATGCAGAGTTGCTGGATGCTCAACGCCCCTGAGATCTCTCTCTCTCTCTCTCAGCTCTGATGCAAAATTCCACTGATGATGGGGGAGAGAAGAAATCATTCCTCTACCTGCTGCATTCTGAAAGAGAACCAAAAGTCAAAGTGTGATTCTCTCTCAAGAACTCCATCTCTCTTCCATAACTTGCTCTCTTTTTGACTTCCATAAATACCTGGTCTCTTGATCGATTCCTTAAAGGGTCTACAGAGGGTCTATATGACTTTTAAAGGCTATCAGACTGATTCTTCAGCCATCCAATTACTTGTTGTTTTATAATTCCTTAAAGTTGATATGATATTTTCTTTATAACTCCTAAAGGAATGATGAATATTAAAGACTTCTTTAAATTTCCATTATAAACTGTAAGTTAGAGATGTCTACATTCATACATTTTAGAACCTACCAAAAGGACACTCAAGCTGTGAATGACTGAAGTATTCATGGGAAAAATACACAGATCCAAGTATGAAAAAAGTAAAACCTTAACATCTATACCTTGCATTCTATAATTTCCTCAAATGAATTGAGAGTGTGTATGTATGTGTATATATATACATACATGTATATGTGTATATATATACATGTATACATGTATATATAGTATGTATATATGTGTATATATAATATGTGTGTCTGTGTATAAATGTGTATATATGTATACATATGTATATGCATAAAATATATGTGTTGAATATATACATACAATTGCCTATAAAGACATGCATGAAAATTATATGCATATGTGCATATAATATATATGCATATAAACATACATACATTCATGTATACATGTATATACTTGGTTAGTACACTGATAAGTGATATATTACTACTTGTGATATATTAATCAACACAAAAATTGGGAAATTATACTCCCATACCAATACACATAATAGACAATAGACAATGAAATATAAAATAGAATAGGAATCTTATGGTCATCATTTCCTCTTGCACATATAAAAGTCATCTAAATTCTTTTTTTCTTTTTTTCTTTTTTTCTACATGCAAGGTCTTTGGGAAAACATTCTATCTCATGAAACCTTGAAAGACAGAATAATTGGCTCCTTGGTATTGATTTTTAAGTGGTCCAGTATACTGAAGCTATGGCTACTTTCTCCTGCCCAAGGGATACGGAGAATTGATTAAATGGTGCTACCAATTCACAAAGGGAGATAACCATTTGAACCTAAAGTATACAAATATTTCAGGTAAAAGTTGGTTCCATTACTAAATTATGAAAAAAAAACCCTCCTCATTAACTACTTTATTTGATAGTGAAGCCCTGGATTGAAAAATGTAGGAAAACCTGTATTTATTCCTATCATAAGGTAAAATGATTCATGACACCTTAGGTTTTTCCTCTTTACTTGGTGTTGAAAGGATTATATTTTCCAAGCAATTCTATTCCTCTTGTCTCTGACTGAGCAACGAAACCATTTTTTTAAAGTTAATAACTATAAGGCATTTGGAGGTCATATGGAAATTCAAGACCATTTTCCATAGTGCTAGAGACTTTACAGGTGCTTAGTAAATAGAAGAAGGTTGACCGAATGACTGGTCTACTTCAAATCTATTCTAAAGTAAAGACCTACTCTACCTCAATCTTGACAAGGTTTGTTAAATCTATTGTTTATATTCCTGTAATGCAAAAGATCCCCGGTTTCTTCTGTGCGGACTCCCATCTCTGATGCTGATCATCATCCTTAAATAGACGATTTATAAATTGTGACAACTAAAACAATTCAGCACCTAGTGTTAAACCCTTTCAACAGTTAAGCAGGCTTAACATAGAACAGACAAACAGTATGCTGCTGACTCTTTATCCCCCAAACTTCTAAGTCTGATAGAATCTACATGAGCTTGTGTTCTACCAGCAATCAATTAATAAACATTTTAAAATACCTGCTTAATACTAGACACTGTGGTAAGAACTAGAGATAAAAAAAGACAAAATTAGTACTTGCCCTCAAAGAGCTTACGATATAATGGGGTAGACAACATCCAAACAAATATATACAAAGCAAGTTATATAGATGATAAATACGAAATAATTAACAGAGGGATGACACTAGAATTGGGGGTGGGGTATGAGTCTTCTAGAAAAAGATGTAATTTTTGTTAGGACTTAAAGGAAGTCTGGATGGTCAGTAGGTGAAGTGGAGGAAGGACAGCATTCCAGGTATGGAGGGTAGCCAGAGAAAATGCCCAAAGCCAAGAGATAGAGTGTCTTGTTCTTGGAACAGTCAGGGGCCAGTGTGACTGGAGTGAAGAGTATGTGTCAGACATTAAGGTAAGGAAGGAGTGGGGCTAGCTTATGAAGGGTTTTGAATGCCAAACAGAGCATTTTGTCAGTAGAAAGCCTTTGGAGTTTAATAAGCGTGAGAAGATGCGAGTAGGGAAATGATGAGGAGGAGGATGGGAGGAGGAAGAGGAGGATAGGGAGAAGGAGGAGGAGGATGGGGAGGAGGATGAAGAAGAAGAATCCACTAGGATGGATCCAGACTTACTTATTCCTTCACAAAATTTAAGTCCCAAATAAGATGGATTCCTCTTCATTCTTATCCTGCTCTTTTCTATCACCATATGATTGTTGAACTTTCTTCTCCCATCTGCTGAAGCCCTTCCTTTCCTTTAGAACTCAACTTAGTCATCACCTGTTCCACAAAGCCTTTACTGAAGCCACCTGATGAAATTCTCATAACAGCTGTGCTTGGACATTTCCTTTGCATTTAAATCACACTTGTTATATTACATTTATTGGGGTACATATTACCCCTTCCTGATTTGAATATAAAAACCTTGTGAACAGAGTGTGTTTTGTATGCATTTTTCTTGCTCCAGATACTAACATGGTTCATGGACCATAGTAAGCACTTAATAAATTTATGTTTTAATTGAATTGACATGATTTTTCATGAATTCATGTCAATTAAATTCAACATGTATTTAAATAGCTATTGTACACAAAGCACTGTGATAGGCCACTTTAAATAAGAAGACAAAAAAGATTCAGCATTTATATCACCAGATTACACACCCTAGTGCTCTTTTTCCCCATCACCTCACAAAGCAAACTATTTTACCTAGCTCACATGTTTATTACACTTGATTGTACATTTTAACTATCTATATTTGTCTTATCTCCCAGACTGCCATATCCTCTTTGTTTCCCAGTCTTAGCATGGGAATATTGATGTTATGAAAAAAATGGACTTAGGTGGCAGAGAACAGCTTAGAATAATTGAAATTACTTTTCCCTTATTATATGGAATGGCACTCTGAGATGGTGAAGAGGAAGAATCAATTTGTATTGGACTAGAAATTATTGTATTCTAAAATCAAATCAAATTTTACTTTGAAAAATGAAAATGATTTTCCAGATGAGATCAGCCTGATATTCTACCATTTAATTCTATGTCATGCACATAGTGTCTGTTCAAGACATACATGCAGATAGAATAATTCTTTGCTTCCAAGTGCCTATCAGAATCTGTGTAATATGAATTTTTCATCCATTTGGCTTTTCTTGGGTGGATAGTTATACCATTCTCTTTTTTAGTTATTATATGTTTTATTTAAAAAGGCCTATACAATAAGAATACCACCATCCAAAAAATAAGAGAATTTATAAAATTCTTACTTTAACAGTAAATAATTCCATTTGGACAAGGCATCTTCCATGACATGGGCAAACACCTAGGATGAGTATGTGTTATCCTTTACACAAAATATAATGAATACAATTTAATCTTTTCATGGATGGCTAGGATAATCGCTGTCATGTCACACTGTTATAAAATGCAATAGTGTTCTTGAGTATTACTTAAATTTGTAGATATATTTCTCCTATACAAGATGGCCCTCAATATCAGTTTCCTTGGATTTTTTGAGTTGCGGTTTACTTTTTATAGTAACTCTTTCTCTTCCCTTTCTGTCATGTTATCAGTTGCCTCTTCTTGCTTTTGTCAGTATGTCTGTCTTTACCTCTAACTTCTAATTTCCTGGTTTTGATTTGCTTTAAGCTAGAAAAGGAAATATCATGTGCTTTTTTTTAAATAACAGTAATTGAGAGCCTCATGGAAGCACTCCTATGAGAAAAAGACATAAGCTATTTAGGGTCTTAAGGACATCTACTAAAATTTTTCTTGTGTCTTTTTTGCCTGCCTTTTGGTTCTTACTTCTCTTCTGGATAAGTGAGGTTTCTTGAGAAGTTCTCCCACTCGGAAAAATGACTTATACAACTTTGAGATAAATGTACATTGCATTACTCTGGTCCTATTCTCTCAGGGCCAAGTATGTTACATTTCATACCAGGGCAGGTTTGTCTCCTACCCTGAGAGGGGTATATGTTATTCTGCCTTTGGCTCAATCCCTAACCACCTATGTTCTCACTATTTAAAGGGCCTAGTGACTATGACTACAGTTATATTTAACTAGTTAACACGAGAGTAGCTTTAACAAAGAGATATAGCAAGGACAAATGCCCATTTTCCCCCTAAATCTGTGGAGCAATAACTCACCCCCTCTAATACCACCTCAGGTTCTGGGGAGAGGAGAAAGAGGCTCACAATTTAGCTCAATTCAAATCCAAACCTTCAACGTAAGCTCATTTGTTAGAATGCTGTTCCTTGGGGCTTTGCAGCCAGGGTGGTTACAAACTCCAGCTTGGATTCCTAAGCTCCTGGATCTCCGTGACTCAAGTTCTGGGCTGGATCAGAGACTCTACTCTCTGCACCTACCATGGAAAATAACAATGAAGAGTACAGAAACTCAAATCTGTTTCTTAGGGCTACATGGCCTAAAGAGGTAGATGGCAGGGAAGGTGTTCAGATGATCTACCATACTATATGACATGAGTAAAAACACCAATTGAGAATACAGCAGAAATCATCAGAGTTGCCAAATCAGGCCATTTTAAAGATACTGACATTTCTAGAAACATAATTAATGGAAAATAGTACTCCCAACTATTGTTGTCTTGTTCAGCCATGTGCAACTCTTCATAACTCTATTTGGAATTTTCTTTTTAAAGATACTGCAGGGGTTTACCATTTCCTTCTCCAGCTTACTTTACAGATAAGAAAACTGAGGCAAAAAGTACTAAGTGAATTATTTGGGGTCACATAGCTAATAAGTGTCCGAGGCTGGATTTGAACTCTGGTTTCCTCACTCTAGGCAAGGCAGACTAGCCACAGCACCATCTAGCTGCCCCATTCCCAAACACGTAGTAAACCAATATAAAATGAACATTATACTCTACACTATTAGACACATGCTCTATTCTTGTAGGCTCCTGTAAGCAATTCCCCCAGGGCCTTCCAAGGGAATGACACCATCTTAGGTGGTCTAGGCATATATCAAATTCTCCATTACATGTATAACGTATGGAAAGGGACATTGGTCACTAAGCAGTTCTTTTAGACTTGCCCACGTGCACAAACAGCAATTACCATCTGTGATTTTGTACCTAAATATGAAGAATTGACATCTTTGTTAATTAGCTTAGAAATGGAATTTCACTTGGAGTCCAGCTTGACACCCAGTAAATCCTGCATGGTAATTAATAATCAGCCACCAAAGTAGCATTATACAAATAAAGTCCTGTATTAAACTCTCCATAGACTTAACACAAACATGTGGTTTGCAGGATAAACTCAACCGTCAAGTTAGAAAAAAGGAAGTCAGATGCCCCCACCACCACCTCCAAAATCCTGTGGGTTAGTTTAAAACTTTATTTGGCCATTGGCTGGTTTACTTCTTTTGTTTCAAGACTTAAGTTGGAACCATTTTTATTACCACAAATTCAATAATTTCACTTCATGGATATTCTTGGCATTATTTTATATCATTTATAAACAAAAGTTTCCTTAGAAAAATAGTGGTTTTACAAAACCTGCTCTTAAAATGTGGTGTTCTTAAACAGAAACCATGGTACTTTGAGCTTTCCAATAATGCTTAAAGCTGATGCAAATGTGAAACACATTTTCAAATATTTTGCTAGTTTGTGTGAGATATAAGCAACCCTTTTTAATCCTGGTCTTATCTGACTAACCCCCTTCCTGTGACAGACATGTAAGGAATTATATCTCCTCATAACTATCAATTCTACCTATAGCCTCAATAAACTTTTTTCCAACAAATATTTAAACAAAGGCCAAAGCGTACATGAAGGATGTATGATATTAAGTGACTAAATTAAAATGACCCCTTAATTTATGAAAAAGGACTCATCATTTTAATTTTGAATACATGATGTATTGATTGAACTGATATTATTTTTATAATTACGAGAAATAGAACATACAATCTGAATTCTTTATTTAGTAACCAAATCAAATAAGAAAGAAATCTATCACAGGGACTGAAAGATTTTTTTTCATGTCCTGTAAAGGTTTTTCAATCACCTGAAAGTCAGGGATGCAATACAAACTTATATAGAAAATATTCCTAATTCTTATAAAAATGTTGAAGTTGTAATCATTAAATTTAAGAAAAATAAACAGCCTAACAATTTTATGTTTAGCTTCTTTCCCCCACTTTTGGGTAATGTTCTCACTTTTCTCTACAATATCTGGAATGCTTGCTATCATACATCAAATTGTTAATTCTGCTATGTGTATTAAAACTCATGTCAAACTTAAAATATAATTGATTTTTTATTTAGTCTGTACTTTAAATATCAAATGATCCAATAACATGTTCTATACAGAAATCAATCAATTGCATTTTTAAATAAATAAAACTCACATTGAATAAAAATCAAATTTCTAAGCCAAAGTATCATATTTTTTTTTTTTTTACAGCCAGCCACTGATCTAATCAGTCAGCCACTATTATTCCCAATTTGCATGGTATGGTGCAGTCAAGGCTTCTTGAACCCCTGTTTGAAGAGGTAGAGTCAATGACACTTGTTTCTCTGAATTGCAAATATGTAAATTATGCAGCAACTTTACCTGAGCTAAGGAGTTCAATAAGCTTGCATGGTACAGCCTTGATGACCAACCAAGGTAGATGTAATCACTTTTTTTTTGCTTCATCCTTGCTGCATTTTGGTGAAAGATATGGAGTGACTATATGTACTCATTCCACTCTCCTGAAAAACATGTTAACAAAAACCAGAGAAAAAGAACCAGCTAACCAGATTTGTCTAAAGTGAGAATACCATTGAGTTGTTAAGCAAGAAAGAGCAGTTTAACCAAGATAATAAGTACTATTTTAGTGAACTACTTCTTAGTGACTAAATTTAAATGTTGTCTTTCGTAGTATGGTAGAAAGGGCATAGGATTTAGAACCAGGGATCCTTTACTTATTACCTGTTTGATGATGGGCAAGTCATTCCTCACTCTGGTTCCTAAGTTCTTGTAATTGTAAATTATAATAGTAATAGCTAGTGTTTATATGGTACTTTATGGTTTACAAAATGTTTTACAAATACTATCTCATTTTAGCCTCACAACAATCCTGGGAAGAAGATACTATTATTTTGTCTTTTTTACAGGTGAGGAAACTAATGTCAAATGATTTGATCAGTCACAAAGCAAGTAAATGTCTGACAGAGCATTTGAACCCAGGTTTTCCGGATTCCAAATCCTATGCTCTCTACTGTGTCACCTCTGTGATTTCACCACCAAGTAAAACTGTCTTCACAAAAAACTAAGAGCATGAAGAAGATTATATACATACATATATACATATATACATATATACATATGCATGTATATATATGTATATATATGTCATTTTCAAACCATTATTCATTCACTAGGTGATTCAGCCAGGGCAGATACAATCATACTCTCATTTTCTAGTTTATTTTTGTGAATTCACTTTGGCAGCTGACTCAATAGGAGGCTAAGAACTCATTCTAGTCGTCCTGGGAAGGTATTGGGGGAAGGAAAAAATGTTTCAGGAAAATTTTTTCCCTAAAAAATGAAATAAAGATATTACCAAGTTATCTTCCTAAATCTTTGAGTTTGGCAAAGAAAAAGAAAAGAGAAAACTCCAATTCTAAAATGACAATATATGCCCACAATTCCTTGCCAATTACAAAGTCCCCAACTCTAATGGGACAATGGCAACAGACTATTATGAGGTCTCTCTATCTCTAGTCTTTCTCCAAGCCACCCTTCACATGGAAGCCACAAAAATCATCCTTATGCATAAATCTGGTCCTGCTACTCCTTTGCTCAGAAATAGTAATTGGACTACTGAGTTAAATTCAGACTCAGCTTAACATTCTAGTTTGTCTGTTATTTAGAAACACGCAACCTTTCCAGCTTTATCTTGTATTTTTCTCTTCCTCACTCAATGTTCCAACTGGATTCGTTATTATCCAATTCCAAACTGGATTGCTTATTATCTTTCTTACATGCCTAAATACTTTCTGGTATTAGATCATGAAGTTTTCTGTGCCTAGAGTGCCCTTTGCCTCTTTTCGTTAACACATCTTAAAAATCACAATTCAAATTCCTCGTGTTCCAGTATGTCTCCCAAGGTGCTCTCACTAATAAATTACATTTTCCTCATTGGATCCTACAAAGCTCTTGTATCAACTCATGTTTATCTTTTTTTTTAGATGGAGTCATTTGTATTTTTGCCTACTAATTTTCTCCTACTAGACTATAGGATGTGATCATAGAATGTTGGGATTTGGAGAATTGGAAGTGACTTTAGAGTTTGTACATTCCCATGCTATTTTCAACTGTCCATTTTCTTTAGCCTGCTATCTCCTACTTTACTTCTCCTGGTCGAGATTTGGAATTGCTTTTGATCACCTCTATCACATTCCTGCTTCAAATTCATCATCTTCTCTTTGTTTGACCTTTTCCCCTTGAGTTTGAATTATTGGTACATTAACATACTTAAGCTATTCTTCCCATACCTTTCCATCACATTGTGAATATATGTCCAAGGAAGACAGAAGACTTCTCACTGTTAATCTCATTGTTAACCTCAAGTCAACAAATAGTCATTTCCATACTCGAAAGCAAGGACTTAGAAATCACCATTATGTGATTCTTCCAACTCATATGAGATGATTTCCTTCCCTATACTTCACATGGACCCACAGCATGTATTGGAGCCCAGGGAGTTGATTCCTCATCACAAAGTAGAGCCACACCTTCTAGAGATAGTATCTCACACCCTCTATCAAGTATATAATGATCTTTCTTTACTTGTTTCTCTATAAAAACTTTTAAACCTTGCCTACCCTCCCACCCCTGTCAAGCTCCTTAAACATGTTGTTGATCACTTCTGCTTCTTCAGTCTTTTTTAAAGCCCTGAAACCCCTCTTCCAAAAGAAGAGAGCATTTCACTCTTCCTGATATCTTAACGAATTGAGCCATTACCTTCTCTTTTAGGGCCAAAATTATAGATATGCCAAAGACTATCTACAATAAGCTATTTAGCTTGTCAAAATAAAATAGAGACACTGTATATAATGTGAACATTAATCCCAAAATCCTCTTTCTTCTTATGTTTGTTCATAGTGTTCTTGCTGATTAGTCTTGTGTCCAATTCTTATGCAAAAATGCCATGACGAACTCCTTGGGGGCCACATGTTTGCCTTGGTGGAAATTCTTTAATGTCATTAATTATTTATAGTTTTATCACCTTTTCTTCTAAGAGAATTTTAGCTTGCTCATGTGCTTTTAATTGGCTATAGCAGACTTCTAGAAAAGACTCAATGCAAATACAATTGGACCCCATGGATGTCTATGAAGGAAGGAAACAATTTAATTTGTTAAGTGCTTATTATGTGACAGACACTGTGCCAAATGTTTTATAAATATTATCTCATTTGATCCTCAGAATAACATGTGAGATAAGTGTTATTTTTATCCCTACTTTACAGTTGAAGAACTGGAGGCAGACTACTAGTGGTAAAGTGATTTGCTCAGGGTCATATAGATAGTAAAAGTCGGAGGTGGGATTTGGACCCATGTCTTCCTGATTCCAGGTCCAGAGATCTATCCACTGAGCCACCTCAAGCCATTTCACACTTCTTATACCTCATCTTTCCCTTTACAAAGGCCAGTTTTTAGAAAACTTCTTATATCCTACAACTTATCTAGGAATACAAAATTGTAGTAGTAGTAGCAGTACTGTGAGAATGATAAGCAAGCGGTTGGTGAGAACAATACTAACTCAGAGAACTCCAAAATCTCAGAATTGGAAGGACCTTCAGAGGTCACCCAATTCAATTCTTAAATGACCAAGAATCCTTTCTGAAATATTCTTAACAAATGGTTGCCTATTTGTGAAGTTCATTTCTTAATACAATATAAGGTTATTATATTTGTACTATGATTAGCACAGTGCTTAACACATAGTAAATGCTTAATAAATATCTATTGACTATTTGTCCCAATTAAATTTAATTTTATTGGATTTAGTCCCATATTCCAGCCTAAAAATTTCTGTTTTGGATCTTGACTGTCCTACAATATATTAGTCATCCCTCTCAATTTTGGGTCGTTGGAAAATAGGATGCATACCACCTAAGCCAGTACCCGATGATAAATGTACTAAACATAGTGACTCAGAGCCATTTACAAACTATGAGGCATCAAATTACAAACCTCTCCGCAAGTTGACATTGACCCAACCATGAGTAATCTTTGCATCTGGTCATTCAATTTCTTCCAAAGACATATACCTATTTGATTATCTAGTCTGAATCTCTCAATTTGTCCATATGAATAGTATGAGGCACTCCATCAAATGATATACTCTGTTCTAGCTGTATGTACAGCAGTCATATGATTTGCCAAAATAATTCTCCTATCAAAAAAAGGAAATGTGTTTGGTTTTGTATGACTTGTTCTTTTTTATTATTTGTATTTATTTATATTTTTTATTTAATTATTTTAATCTTTTTAATTTAGACAAACTTAAATACATAGCAAGAAAAGAAAAATAGTCATATAAACCTAAATGTTATACTTAAATATAAAATAAGAAAAGAAAAAATGTCAGGTGCATAGCAGAATACAGGAGAGGATTCAGAATGTATAGCAATAACTTTCCATTTCAAGAAAGCCTATACATTAAATATTGCATGTTGAAAGGTGTCCATCTTTTCTTTGTTTCCTTGTAGATTTTCTTTATTTTGTTCTTTTTCCCCCTTTCTTTCCCTCCCCCTACAATTAGGGCTATAATTAAACATGGATATATTTATATACAGATATTGATATATACTTATATATGTGCATACATTCATACATATATGAACATATGCTTTCCCTAAAAGACTCTACTCCTAATCTGTATGTTTGTGTGTATCTCTTTTTTTTCCTATTTCTCCTAACTCCTCTACTATACTTCAACCTGCTACATTGCCCTCCTGTTACTTAACCTACTTCGCCCAGCAATCCCTCCCTTATTCTCCCCTTCCCATATAACAGGTGATGATCAGTGGATTATTTTCTATTACTATTTTCCCTGCTTTTCCTAATGCTTCAGGACAATTTTCCTTAATTATTTCTTGTATTACCATATCAAGATTCTTTTTTATTATAGCATTCAGATAGTACAATTATTCTTATGTTTGCTCTTCATCTGTTCTCCAGATCAGATGTTTCACTTATGAGATGTTTCACATTCTTTTGTATTTTTTTCATTCTTTATATTATATTTTGTTTTGTTTTGTTTAAATTTCTTGATCTCGTATAACTTCACTGGCTTCCCCTTGTCCAATTCTGATCTTCAAGAAGTCATTTTTCCCTTAAGATTCTGGATCTCCTTTTCTAATTAGTTGACTTTCTTTTCATAATCTTGTTTTTCTTGATTTATTCTTATTTTTCTTTTTGGTTTTTCCTCAATTTCTCTCATTTGATTTTAAAAGTCTTTTTAAAGTTCTTCAATGAACTGTTTTTGGGCAGGTGACCATCTGACATTACTCTTTGTGGTAGAAAAATGTTTTTTTTTGCTTCAGAATCTTCCTCTGAAGATGAACCCCAGTCTTCTCTATTCCCATAGTAGCTCTTTATGGTTGGACTCTTTCTCCTTTGCCTGTGCATTTTTTTGGTAGTAGCTTGGTTTTCATAATCACCTCTAGTCCTGGGATATGGGGATAGTGCCTCTGGTCTCAGATCCTCTTTAGTTCTCCCATCTGCCCTTGAACTCAAACCAAGACCTCCAGCCTCCTATAAGTGCCCACAGTCAGCAGTGTCCCAGCCCCACTCCTTCTGCACTCACCAGGGCATGTGCTGGTTCCTTCTGGCCCCAGCTGCTCTCTGCAGCACAACTGGGTCTGGCATTCCTTGTCATGAAAGGTTCACTAGATCTTCCCCAGCTCAGACACCCAACTCCCCTCATGGTCCCTGGCATAAAAATTCCTGTTGCTGGGACTGAGCCAATCACCCAACACAGCAAACCTCAGGGTTTGCCACTTGTTTAAGCAGCTTAACTCTTATTGTTAAACAGGACCCTAGCCTACAGGTGTTTACTCTTCACTGGGAGGAAATCTAGTCCAGGTATTTTTCTTCAGATCTTCTCTGATTGTCCCAGGAGGACTCCTGTTCTCACTTATTTTTACCCCTCTATGTTCACCCTGAGGTACTATTTTTATCTCTTTTGTGGAGGAAAATCTTGAGAGCTTGAAATTTTCTGACCTATTCTGCCATTTTCCCAGAATCCTGTCCTTATGACCTGTTCTTAAAGAAGCCATGCTGACTGTGATCACCACTTTCTTTTTTAGATTCTCACTACCAGGCCCTTTACAAATATATTTCAGAATTTTCTTCTAGAATGAAAACTCAAGCTCATTGACCTATGGCTTGTAAACTGCTATTGTCTTCCTCCCCACCAGCCTCCTCCATCCCAACCAAAAAAAAATCAGGACCTACATCCCTTTCCCATCAAGAAGCTACAATAAATATGCATTAGAAATTCACTATTGTTAAGGAACTTGTGTTGTTCAGTCATTTTTTTCAATCATATCCAACTCTTTGTGACCCCATTTGTTTTGAGGAAACAAGCAGATAACAAATCCTTTAATTAAAACACAAATTTCAGAACATTTCCTTGAATATACAAAAATTTTACGGAGCCTGAATATTATCAAAGCAGAACCATTGCCAACAATCTCCATGATGTGACACTGATCCATAAAAACTTAAGAATAATGTTGTAACGGACATAGCTGTACCAAATACTCTATCAGTAAGCTATATGGAATGAAAAGTTTTCAAAATATAAGGAACTAGCTTAAGAAGTAGAAATGTTGTGGGAATATGACATCATATGTCAACATTGTTGTTGTTCTGCCTACTACTAAATTGTCCTAAAAATATTTTCAGTGATCTTATAGAAAATATGCTTACTTTCCAATATTTATTCAATAAATGAAATGCACCTGTTTTATCTACCTTTACAACCATCTACAAAACAATAAATATAAAAGAGCAAGGGGAAGATACTGATATGGTTCATGCTGCAGTAGATAATGTGGCTGGAGTCAAGAAGAGATGAGGTCAAATACAGACTCATATACGTATTAGCTATAATACCTGGGCAAGTCACTTAACCTCTGCCTTGGTTTTCTCAACTGTAAAAAGGGGAAAATAATAACATCTATCTCACAAGGTTGTTGTAAGGTAGTATTTATAAAGCATTTAGCACAAATACTTGTTCTCTTATGCCCAAAGGGCTACAAAATTGTGCATACCTTTTTGATCCAACAATACTTCTTCTAGGTCTGTGTCCCAAAGAGATAATAAAAAAGGGAAAAGGACCTACATGTACAAAAAATATTCATAGATGCTATTTTTGTGGTGGCAAAGAACTGGAAATTGAGGGGATGCCCATCAAATGAGGAATGGCTGAACAAGTTGTGACGTACGAATGTAATGCATTACTATTGTGCTGTAAGAAATGATGAGCAAACAGATTTCAGAACCTGGAAAGATTTATGTGAAGTGATGTTAAGTGAAGTGAGGAGAACTGGGAGAATATTGTACACAGTAACAGCAACATTGTTCAATGAGATGACCAACTTTGATAGATTTAGCTCCTGTGAGCAATGCGATGATCTAAGACAATTCCAGAAGACCTATGATGGAAAATGCTATCCACATTCAAAAAAAGAACTATGGACTCTGAAGGCAGAATGAAGCATACTATTTTCTCTTTTTTGTTTGTTTTTTTTCTTTCTTTGTTTTCCCCCCTTTTGTTCTGATTCTTCTTTCACAACATGATTAATGTGGAAATATGTTTAATACGATTGTTCATGAATAGTCTATATCAGATTGCATGCCATCTTGGGGGAGAAAGGAAGGAGGGGGAAAATTTAAACTCAAAAATCTTATAAAAGTGAATGCTGAAAACTATAATGTTAATAAATTTTTAAAAGTTTAAAAAAAACCTTTGGTTTTGGTACTTGTTCTCTTCCCTATCTTACATTTATATGTGAACTCAAATAAGATAAGAAGGAAAGGAATAATAATAAGTTTCTTGTAGCACTTTATGGTTACAAAGAGCCTCACATACATTATCTCCTTTGATCATAGCTTACATTTACATAAGGCCTTATTATTTACAAAGTCTTTCACATCTATTATCTCTGTCAAGCCTAATACCAATTCAGTTAGGCAGTGAGACTATTTTTGCCCAGATTTACAAATGAGGAATGAGGCTTAGGTTTGCCCAATATGGCATGTATACTTGGTGGCAATTAAGTATAAAAATTCCAATAGTTTTTCAAAATTCTTAAAGATGGGAAATCACGAGAGGTTCGATTTTTTTTAAGTAGATAAGTTCTTTGGAGCCAAATATGATGACTTTTCATGAGTAGCAATATTAATATGATTTTCTAACCCAAATAGCCTAAGGGTATAAATCAATTAGATTGATAGGAGGTGTAAATGGTTTAGGGGTTGGTTGGTTGTTGGTTGTTGTCCAACATGATATCACTATGCTTGAGTCAAGATTCAGTGTGTCTGACTGTGGCTGATCAGGCCAATATGAGCCTGGAATGCTCTACCACAGGTCGGGCATAAATAGGCCATGTGAACATTTGGGGTGGATACTCCAAACTTGTGCATCCTGCGTTTCCTTTGAGCTGTTTCAATTCTCTTTGCTCAAAGAGCACAGCACCTTCTCTGTAGTAAGCACACCATGCTGAGGGGTCCTATGCCAATGTCTCCCATGTCACACAATTCCAAACTTCTTGAGAGAGAACTTGAGAATGTCCTGGTATTGCTTCTTCTTTTTTTTTTTAATTTTATTTTATATATTTAGTTTTCAGCATTAATTTTCACATGAGTTTGAATTACAAATTTTCTCCCCATTTTCACCCTCCCCACCACTCCCGTATATTCTGGTTGTCCTGTTCCCCAGTCTGCCCTCCCATCTGTCACCCCACTACCCTCCCATCCCCTTTTCCCTTCCTTTCTTGTAGGGCAAGATAAATTTCTATGCCCCATTGTCTGTGTATCTTATTTTCTTGTTGCCTGCAAAAACTTTTTTGTTTTTGTTTTTTGAACATCTATTTTTTAAAACTTTGGGTTCCAAATTCTCTCCCCTCTTCCCTTCCCACCCACCCTCCCTAAGAAGTCCAGCAATTCAACATGGGCCACATACATATCATTATGTATAACCTTTCCACAATACTCATGTTATGAAAGACTAAC
>CM053622.1:155792403-155811863 GCA_028646595.1 Phalanger gymnotis | reverse complement strand
AGAATATCATATTCCAAGCCCTTCGATCTCTTAATGTAGAAGCTGCTAGATCTTGGGTTATTCTGATTGTGTTTCCACAATACTCAAATTGTTTCTTTCTGGCTGCTTGCAGTATTTTCTCCTTGACCTGGGAGCTCTGGAATTTGGCAACAATATTCCTAGGAGATTTCTTTTTGGAATCTATTTGAGGAGGCAATCTGTGGATTCTTTCAATTTCTATTTTGCCCTGTGGCTCTAGAATATCAGGGCAGTTCTCCTTGATAATTTCTTGAAAGATGATATCTAGGCTCTTTTTTTGATCATGGCTTTCAGGTAGTCCAATAATTTTTAAATTCTCTCTCCGGGATCTATTTTCCAGGTCAGTGGTTTTTCCAATGAGATATTTCACATTGTCTTACATTTTTGCATTCCTTTGGTTCTGTTTTATGATTTCTTGATTTCTCATCAAGTCACTAACTTCCACTTGCCCCAATCTAATTTTGAAGGTAGTATTTTCTTCAGGGGTCTTTTGGACCTCCTTTTCCATTTGGGTAATTCTGCCTTACAAGGCATTCTTCTCCTCATTGGCTTTTTGGAGCTCTTTTGCCATTTGAGTTAGTCTATTTTTTTAAGGTATTTTCTTCAGTATATTTTTCAGTATTTTTTTTGGGTCTCCTTTAGCAAGTCATTGACTTGTTTTTCATGGTTTTCTCTCATCCTTCTCGTTTCTCTTCCCAATTTTTCCTCTACTTCTCTAACTTTCTTTTCCAAATCCTTTTTGAACTCTTCCATGGCCTGAGACCAGTCCATGTTTTTCTTAGAGGCTTTTGATGTAGGCACTTTGACTTTGTTGACTTCTTCTGGCTGTATGATAGGCATCTTAGTATTTTAGTTTTGCTAAACTTAAGTCAAATAAATATCACAGATTTAAAATGACACCTTTTAAAAGCAATTTGGTTTAGAAAAAAGACTAGACCAAGCATGTAAACACATTAGTGAACAGGCTTTCTGATCCCAATTCTTTTATTTCATGATGAACCATGGAACTATAATGTGAGAAATTTAGAGGAGAAAGGGACCTTAGAGACCACCTAGTCTAAAGGTTTTTAATCTGAGATCCATTTACTTAATTTTTTAAAGTATTTTGATAATTGAATTCAACAAAATTGGTTTTCTTTGTAATCTTATGTGTTTTATATTATGCATTTAGAAAAGTTGATTCCATAGACTCTACCAGACTGCTAAAAGTGTCCATGACAAAACGAAAAACTAGCAACAAGAAATCAGCTGTCTGTTTTAGCTTCATCATTTAACAAATGATTAAATAGTAGTCCAGAGAGGTTAAATTACTAGAGTGGGATCACAAAGCTAGTAAAAAATCAAGGAAGGGTGTGAACTCACTTGTTCTTAATTCCAAATATCCAGTTTACCCCCTAGCTACCTCTAAGATGTTTTCAGAATAGGCAGATATTATTTCAAACGCAGGTCTTGGGATGCTAAATCCAAAGCTCAATCCAATATACAATGTAGTTAAGAGGGTACTTCTTTTTATAAATTAATTCTCAATTTCTATAATTACTCTTCTTTACCTCTCTAAGAAAATGTCAGTTTCTCAGGAAGCAGACTATTTCATTTTATCTTTGTATCCCCACATCGTATGTACTTGATAAATGTTTGATTTAATCCTATTATTGATTAACTGAAACATAGGAAGTGGTAAGAACACAGAAGTCCCTTTTCAGAAGAAGAAAAAAGATTTTTTTTTAATTCAAGGAGGTAGGAAAGTGATCATTATAGACAAGTTTAGTTGTCTTAAGTCTTAAAGAAGTGTTTTGACTGGGCTGAAGAAATGTCAATATATTATTTTGTTTTGTTTGGTTTTGCTTTGATTGACATGTAATTCATTAGGAAAAAGTCTCCATGGAACATTTAAGTACACACAAGATCAGATATCAGATGGAAAATATCTTGGAACCCATGCATTTTGTGGCTTTTCTTTTCTGATAATGGTACAGAAGGTGGTTGGGAGTGGGAGCATGGAGCTGGAGCAACTGGAAAGAAGCTAGAGTCATTTTGGGGTACAGCCCCCACCTAGAGAAGAAGTACACGCAGGTATTTTTTTTCTGAAGTGTTTGTTTTTCTTTCTTGTTGCCTTCAAAGGGGTCAGAATATCAGTGAAACAAGATGTAAACAGAGTGTGATCTCAGATTACATCGATTCCTGGGGCCATCAGCAAAGCAAACATCAGTTGCCCAATGAAAAATACAACTAAAGACCATTATTGGAAGCTCAGAAACCATGTCTGACCATCAAGCAGCACAGCTAATGATTCTGTTCATTTCTAATACAAATAAACTGAAGAGAGGAAGTGGTCAGTAAAAGCTGAATCTGAAGATGAGATGAGAAGGGAGCTGAAGGAATGAGGTTAATAAAAAAATGCTCAGGGCTGACATTTCTTCTTTATTTGAAACATTCTTGGGAATGACACGATCTTGTTGATACAGTTTAGTAAGCCACAAGCTGGCGCCAGGTTTTAAGGTCTTTCCCACTGTATATTCTTTTGTCAGGTTCACCCTCCTACTTTTCAAAACAAAAGCTAAAATTTCAGAGTTTACCATGATCTGAGTTTACCATGATCTGAGTTTACTATGATTTGACAGTACTGGTAATATACCTGAGAGTCAAAATGGAAAAAGAGGGGTAAAAGTTAATTTTTTTCATATTAATAATTAAAATCAATTAGGATGAGAGAATAATTCTGAGGATTTGAACTTGATTGATAGAATAATAATGTCCTCAAAAGAAGGTTCACCATAGTTGATAAAGATTTTTTGACCACAGCAACTCATGAGTGTGATGTGCTACTGCTTATTTGATTGTTTCTTATCAAAACTATTTCACTAGCACACTGTTCTGTACGTAACAGTCACTCACACTAATATCTGACTTCAAATCCTGCCTCAGACACTTAATATCAGTATAATCTTGGGCAAACTACTTAGCCTCTCTCAGACTCTGTTTCCTTATATGTAAAATGTGGGTAACAATAGCTACCTCACTGGTTCATTTTAAAGACCAAAGGAGATAACATAGATTACCAACTTTTAAATGCTTAAGGCACCATTCTGATGGTGCTTTAAAAAAAAGAGTTCCTACAAATTAACCAAGAAGATCTACTCAGGAAGAGTTTCAATAGTCAGTTCTTACTAGAACTGGATTCAGTTAGGAATTAGAGCACCAGATTGTGTAACAAGGACAGAGTGGGGCCATAGACTCCCCTTCCTATATAGGTATAGTGAAGCAAATATTGAAATAAGTAGAAAAGTTTTCTGAATGTGGGTGAGAAGTGACCTGGAGAACATGAACTGAAAGGGAAGGCCAGTTTATAGATTCCAAGGGAAATTAATTAGTTTCTAAAGCTATACAGTCACAATTCCCAGGTATTTTTGAAGAATTTCACTTGTATGGTTCTATGACCTTCGTAGTTTGGTGTCGTCCATGTTCCTAAAACTTCAAATATGAAAAATATAACTAGATAACTTTTCTTTACTTTTTAATCATTTTTGATTAAATAATGTGTGGTCCCAGACAACTTTATAATAAAACCTCAAGAACTTTCTTTTTTAGCTTTGAGTCTTTCCTTTCTTTTATTTTTAACATTAGTATGTTATCAGTATAGTCACCCTCCATTTCGCTGTGAAAACTGAATAAACCCAGTTCCTCCACAATTCATTACTTACCTTACTTAATCTGAGAAATTGTTGCTGCTGTTGTTTTTCACCCCCCACCCCTATGAATTCCGAGTTATAACCAGCTTCATCATTGGGATGATCTGCCTTATATCTAACCATAATATTATTCTGTTGGAATTTTTATTATTTGTCTCTTATGTCCTCCAGAATATAGATTTTTTTTCTACAGACCTGATCATTATCCGTTGTTTATGAACTCATGAGGAGTCTTTTGGCCTTCTCTTCCTCAGGCTAAATAATTCCAGTTACCTTATCCTTTCCCCCCACCCCTAAATCTTCTTTCCTATCCTTTAATCCTTTTAATGTGCTGATTGAAAACACTTCTGAATCTGTGAAATTGTTTAAGATTCATGAATATAGGCTTGGCCAATCCTGGAATTTTTCAGTAGAACTATAAAAAATAGTCAACAGTTTCCCCTGCTAGTATTTTCCTTCATTGACTGAAATGAAATCAAGAAGAATCAAGCCATAGAATCCCACTTATTTATTTTGCATAAATAACCCCAAAATCTATTTTTCATAAATGTACCAGCTATGCCTAAGAGAACGATTTCAAAATGGTTTATGGTTAAGTCAGGAATTTACACATTCCGTTACACCAATCCCAAAATGTCAAAGGAAAGAATGTTGAGCTGGAAAAGGAATAGAGGTTTGAAAAAGAAATCTGTTCCTTCCTAGCAAATGCTCATGTCATGGGACTTGCTTTATATGCTTTTTCTATATTTGATTATTAATGCTTGATAAATTTTATAACATAAGTATTCTTTCTCATCCCCTTTTGCTCTCCTTCCTCATTTAATATGTGCCGCTTGTCAATTTTTTCCCCATATCTGCTTCTCAAATTGCTGCTACTATATTTTTGTTTGTTTGTTTATTTGGGAGTATGTATGAGATTGTGGATTTCATTGACAAAAAGAAAAAAACATTGCCAGGGATGCAAACAATAAGAAATATTGAAATTGAATTTAATATTTTTCCACAACTTTAACATGTTAAACCTCACACATATGTATACATGTATACATATATATGTATGAAATTACTACCAATCTGCTAGTTTATTCAGATATGAAATAATAGGAAATGTCCATACTTCAAATATAGGCAAATATATGTGTGCTTGTTGTGTGCATGTGTGTTCATAGAAACACACACATATACTCCTAATTACAAATAATGAATAGGTTCTTTCCTCTTGCTACCTCCAGTGCTCTTGTGCTTCCAACCGTAACTCCCAAATATGAGACTCCCAAATCTCCTCCCTTAATTACATTTTTAGCATGGTAAAAAGTTCTTGAACTGGAACTTTTTGGCTTTTAACAATTGCCAATTCTCCTTCCTGAAAGGACAGGATACCTATCCATTAGTACTTTAGACCTAGGTCATTTACAAGTAGGGACTTGAGCTTTGACAGTTCATAATGACTATTTTCTAAATAGTAAATGATCTTTACACCTAAAATATAGCTCATCTGTGTTTTGCATTTGGCTACTGTACCTTTTCAACCCTATGACACACTGCAGTTAGTTGGTGCTGCCTCAAATTTGCATAGATACTAATCTGGAAGAACTGTATACCAATACACCAGAAGAACATGTATACCAGTTTAGAAGAACAGCAATGTCACATTGAGAGAAAATTGTTTTTAGAGTGGTTTTCAAGCCTTTCTTTCCCTCCCTTTCTCTCTCTGAGGCCATCACTATACTCAACCTTGGATAGTTTTCTAACTTACCTGTCACAGAAATAACCTTATGTCCCCAGATCCTGCTTTGCCTTGAGGGCAGGCTTCAGTCTGAACCTAAGCTGCCAAAGGTGGAAAGGTTAATCCAATTGAGAGAAATGGCTCTTTCTTCCTCCTTGTCTCTAATTCCAGTAATGTAATGTAATGAAAAGACTCCCAGAGACAATAGATAATTGTGCCCTGGGTACAGGGACAGTGTCCTTGCAGGAAAAATGAAAATAACTAGCTTTTTTCTTCACTTTACAAAGAGGGAAAGGAAAACAGCCTTGCCTGGTCAATTATGCTTTTTCCTTAAGTTCTGAAATGCAGAAAAGTTAACCAAATCTCAAATCCTGGAAAGGTACAATATAAATTAGTGAGGTGTTGGGACCCATACAAATTTCCTATAATGACTCTATTCTCACAACAAAATATGTATGGGCTTTTCGTTAACTACTAAATTTTAGCTGAAATTATCTGTATTCCATTTTACACAGGAAGTATAACTTACCTTCTTATAACCAGGAGGCAGAAGACTCATTTGTTTCAAATGATCAAAAACTTCATTTTCCAATTCTAATAGAAGAAAATATAGACAATTATTAAAACAACAATAAAAACTTCGTGGAGGACGTCTTTAGGAAATATATACTTCACTAGTCTTCATTTTAGTAAGGATAGGTAGTTTCATTAAACGCTACTTTCTATGCACTTATATTTATAAAGGAATCCTATACAACCTAAATTCCAGTATGTGAGACACTTTGTTTCAACAGACCCTATAAGCTACATTTTGCCCAATAAGTCAAACAACATTTTCTTTAGAAATCAACAAATGATAAATAGAAGTATTTTTATTGCCTATACATCTCAATTGTCACTATAGATAAAATGGAAATTATCAATAAAGAATTTGCTATTTTCCCATTTCACTTGTAATCAGGGATAGCCAAGATAATATGCATCAATAATTTATATAAAAATTTAATAAGTAGGCAAGAAAGTAAGGAAACAGTCAAGCAATCAGTCCACAAATACTAATTAAGCATTTACTGTGTTCCAGGCCAATGCCTGGCTAAGCATTGAGGATACAAATTGAGGCAAAAAATAGATCTTTCCTTAAGAAGCTCACATTGTAAAGGAGAAAACATGTAATTAATTAAACACATACAAGAAATATTCAAAGTAGATGGAAAATAATCTTAGAGGAGAAAGTATTAACAACATATGAGAATGGGAAAAGATCTCTTTTAGAAGGTTCAGTTTGAGTGGGGTCCTGAATAGTAGACAAGGAAACCAAGAGGGAGATGAGAAGAGAGAACCCTTCAAGTACCAGGAGGAGAGAGGTGAGGAGATGAGGGGAAAGACACAATGTAAAGGCACAGAGATGAGAGTATGTTCTTCAAGGAATAGCATTTAATCCAATGTAGCTAGTCTGTAGAGTATATGAAGGAGAGTGGAATAAGAAGACTGTTAAAGTAGAAAGGGGCCAGGTTGTAAAGGGCAGCTAGTTGGCACAGTAGATAGAATGCTGTCCCTAGAGTCAGGAGGACGGGATTTCAAATCTGGCCTCAGACTCTTACTAGCTGTGTGACCCTAGGCATGTCACTTAACCCTGTTTGCCTCAGTTTCCTCATTTGTAAAATGAGCTGGAGAAGGAAATGGCAAACTACTCCAGTATCTTTGCCAAGAAAACCCCAAATGGGGTCACAAAGAGTGGGACATGACTGAAATGACTCAATGACAACAAATGTGAAGTCTACCTGTGCAGTTAATAAGAATTTATGGAGGGTTTATTATGTGTCAGGCACTAAAGAAATTTCTGGAGACGCAAAGAAAAGTATAAGCTATTTTCTTTCGAGGAACCCACGTTCTAATGGAGGAAAAGACATGAAAATAATTATATACAAACAAGATATATTAAAAGTAAAGTGAAAGTAATCTTAGAGGAAAGAAACTACCTTTATAACAGGGATTGAGAAATGCTTCTCACAGAACTTGGATTTTAGCCATGACTAAAGGATGCCAGGGAATCCAGGAGGTAGAGATGAAGAAGGAGAGTATTCTAGCAATGGAGAATAGACATTGTAAAAGCATGCACTGGGAGAAAAGGAAATGGAATGTCATGAAAGAGAACAATTGGAGAGTCTTGTGTGTTGGTAAGCAAAATGGGCTCCTTAGCACTTAGTTCAACCAAGTGTCCTTGAATAGTTTGGCCTTTGTTTCCTTTGAGTAATTCAGTGTATTTCATTGAGTCTTACTAGGTGCTAAGCCCCAGGCCCAAACCCCTATTAGGTGTGGAACCTATGTGGGTGTGGATTGGTGACTGGAGTGGGGCCCAAGGTGGGACTGGCTAAGGGGAGGTGCTAACTCCAGAGACATGCATGTCTTGAGTCTTACTAAGTGCTAAGCCCCAGGCTCTAACCCCTATTAGGTGTTAACCTAACCTATGTGGATGTGAACCTCCCAGGGTCCTAAGGGGAGGGACTAACTCAAGAGCCAATCATAGCAGCCTAAGTTCTGGTCATTCAGATGACATTTGATGATGTCTGAAGCCTTATAAGAAGAGACTACAGAGCCATTTGCGGAAGGGCTCTCACTTGTGCTGGTGTGCTGATGCAGAGAATCTGGGGAGCTGTAGCTAAGGGTCCTCCAGCTTGTAACCTGGATGCTGAGACTTTGTTAAACTCTGGTAATTATGTATTGGGATTTGAATCGGATGAAGTCGGTCTGTTGATGTTTGTACTTTGTGTTTGTTCTGAGGTTCAGTGTGCTGGCTTTTTCCCCTGAACTAAGTGAATGATATTTGTGTGCTGAATTAAAGTAAGCTTGTCAATTCCCTTAACATCGCTTTCCTTAGTTAAGCAGATCAAAAGAACCTGTGCTTTCGCAGGATGCCGGCAGCTTTCTGGGTGCTGGTTGTAGGTCACTCTTACACCCCCACAACAGCTGCTAGCCGGATTGTTGAAACAGCTTGTATAGCTGGGTCATTGAGTACATGATAGGGAGTGTAAGAAGACTGGAAGGGTAGGAAGAAGCCAGGCTGTGAAGCTTTTTTAAATAACCAATATGTGGATATGTTCTAGAGATAATAGGAGGTGAATAGAGTTTATTGAGTTGAAGGGGGTTAATGGTCTGACTTGCACTTTAGGAAACTTAGTCAATAATGGATTGTAGTGAATAGAGACTTGATGCAAGGAGGCCAACTGGAATGCTTTTACAATAATACTAGCATGAGGTACTGAGAGCCTGTACCAGGGTAGCAATTATGTCAGAGTAGAGATGGGTACATACACTAGAGATGTTACAAAGGTAGACTGGACAACACATGGATATGAAGGTGGGAATAGTGAGGAATAGAGGATGATGTCCAGATTGTGAGCTGAGATACTGAAGGACTAAGTGGAAGGTAATGCCCTTGACATTGACAGCAAAGTGAGGAAGAAGGGAGTGATTTTGGAGAATATATAATGAGTTCTGTTTTAGACATGTGGGGTTTAAAATTTCTATGGGACCTCCAGTTGTCAAGGTCTAATAGGCAGGTGAATATGTGAGAGTAGAGGTCAGGCCTTGATAAATAGATCTGAGAATCATTTGCATCTATGAAAAGCACAAAATGCCAAACAGTAGACTTTCTGTTAAATTGTTGCTGTCTTATCAGTGGCCTTTTCAGGGTAATAACATCCTTCCATATTTAATATTAATATTCTCACATTTATTTTATATAGCTACAATGCATGGAACACAGTGATCATAGAAGAGTTCCCACTCCACGTGGCTCAAAGGAAAATGGAAAGGTACACTAGGTACAATGACAACTTATACCTGTGAAGTGCAATAAAAGATGGTACCAAGGGCATGCCTGAGCAAAAACAGCAGGTGGGTCATTCAAGTAATGAGTCAGAGATAACAAAAGGATAACCTAACTGTTATTCAAAGATCCTCAGGGTATTACAGAACTTTATGAGTTATTAGCCCATAATCTGGCATGATTTTTAAAGATAGATAGATACATACATGCACACATTTTTAAAGATAGATTCATACATACATGCACACATACATACATACACACATGCATAACACATACATACACATATATGCATACATATATAACTACTGCAATATAATTAATTTCCTTCATAAACCTCTGTATTTTATGCATATAAAACATTGTTCTAAGAAAGGATATGTAGGCCTCACCAGACTGCTGAAGGGATTCATAACACAAAAAAGACTAAGAACCCATGCCCTAGAGGAAGTTCTGTAGTGGATTAGGTAGAACTCCAGCCAAAGATTTAAGGAAGGACATAGATAAGAAGAGCAAAGGATAAGAAAACATAAATATGTTGCCCTCTGCACTGGCGAAGGAAGAATCCACACTGATCAAATGATGGAATCACTGATGTTTTGAAGTGAATACTAACTAGAAAGTAATTGTTAGCAACACTATTCTCCCGTTGATGTTATATGGCTACTAATCATGGAATGCCACTATCTGACAAAAATATGAATTAAAGGAGACTGAAATGCAATGGAAAGTCATTTTGTAATTGTTTCTAGGATGTAGTATGCTAACAAAAATTATTTATGCATAAAAAACTGAAAGTATATATATGATCAGGTAAGGAGATATTCCTGTAATGAAACTAATGAGACGTCCATCACAAATGGACAGCCCAAGTATTACAGTGGTACTCTTCAGATATTAAAGGAAAGTGACATCAATTCAACAAACATTTATTGAGTGTCTGCTATGCGCCAGGTTAAAGGCTAAGTGCCAGGGATGCAAAGCAGAAAATGAATCAGTACTTGGTCTAAAGTAGCTTAAATTCTATTGAAAAAAAACATACATGGAAAATTAAATACAAAATAAATGCCAAGTAATTTGCATGGAGATGGCAAAGGTCTAATTTGAAGGGTAGTTTGTTAACAATTGAATGTGGGTTTAAATGGGCGTGATGAAAGTGTAGGGTATAATGAGACAGATACCTGGTAGATGTGGAGATATCATTGATCTATATGAGAGAAAAAGGAGTGGCAGTCTCTGGAGGGAGCTTCAGTCTAGGGAAATTAAGACTCAGAATCACAGGGATTCTGAAAGTAGCCATAGAGCAGTAGATTGTCACGCCCTTTTCAGGAGAGATGGTAATATTAATTTGATTGTCAAGTGGAAAGGGTAGGAAAGAGTACATGTGAGTCAGCAGCACAGATAACAAGTCCGTTTAATTGCTGGATCACGAAGGCAGGGGTTTTTGGAATCCTGTGTGAGACTGGTTGTCTAGGGGTCAAGCATATTTGAGTTACTCATCACGGCATCATTAGCTTCATTGAATGCTCAATTGAACACTGCTGTTTTTTCCTATGATTTGTATTCATGAAAAATAGAGTTAGAAAAGAAGCATACACACACATAACATGGCCTGCAGGACAGACTAAGATAAGATGAAAGCTTGCCTATTAGAGCCTAGGCTTCCATGAATTGGAGTAAAAGTTCCAGTGAGAAGAAAAAGAGATGTGTGTGTATATGTATGTATGAAACTAGGTAGCATAGCTCAATGATGGTTCAGAACTAGTTATGTTCAAAGTCATGCAGCAAGTGAATGATAATGCAGAGAAGGAATCCAATAGCTAGTGTTCAGTAGATCTCATCAGGTGACCTAGCTTAGCTAGGGGAATTGGGCAAGCTCACATAACTCCTCTGCACCTCAATTTTCTTCATCTTTTAAAGAGAGATGCTAATACTTACACTATCTGCCTTGCATTAGTATGAAGAAAATGCTTTGTCAACCTTAAAATGGAAGCCAGATTTGTTGTTTCTGTTACTGCTACCAATGTCGTTATAACTCATATATCTTGAACTACTTTACTAAGTTTCTATTCTGAGGGTGTAGTGGTATGGAGACAAAGTTATGCTTGGAGATCTGTAGCAACTGGTTCTCTGCGGGGAAAAGAATGCTTTTAATGTACATTATTAACATTTTCTCTTCACTTTCTTAAGTCTAGACAAACAACAAAATAATAAAGCAAGCCCTGATTTGTAGTGTTTCCCAAATTTCAAGGTTTAAATGCTCACACTGAAAATTTAACAGTGGCTGCGGCATACCCCTTTGTGGTGATAACCCCAGGTTCTCAAAGGCTATGCATGTGGATCACAAGTTACAGCAGAGCATATCTAAAGGCCAGGCTTTGAGTAGGGGTCTAGGGACAGACCATTTGTCAGTGGTCTAGAGACCAGCCCAGATCAGTCTTGAAAGATTCATTATTGAGGTGACCATAGAGTGATGAATCTTGGTTAAAACCTTTCTTAAAGAAAATATTTTGGTTTACAGAGAAGATGTGATCTGTGGCAGGGAGTTAGAGGGAGAAATTATCCAAATCATGGAAGAATGGATCTTTGAAGCATCAAAGTCATTCTCATGTACTCCCAACCAAATGGTCTCTTCTGTAGAATAATAGCTTAGTTGTCTTCCTCTCTCAAAATCAAGGTTTACTTCCATTAAAAAGAGCAAGTGAGTCATCCTCAGGATCAACTGTCTCAGCTCATTTAACCCTACCGTTTGACATCAATGAAACCAATTTTATGAGACTATGGGAAAAAAAGGCATCTTCTCTTCACTCCTCCCAATTCCAAGTTGAAAAACAGAACTTTTTTTAGTCTTGGCCTTAACTAAATCAACATTTCAATTTGCATTCAGATCAAATAAATCTTCCAATGTTAAAAGATTTTCTTTTATTAGTTTCCAATAAACAAAATGACATTAAAGTATATAGTCTCTTTAAGGATAAATCAGAGAAATAAACAACACCATACCAGAAAGGGTAAAACAAAAATAAACTTAAAAACTGATAAGAGAAGAAATGGTAAATTCCAATGCACATTTCCACAAACCAGCTTGAGGTTTTGCCTCATTAGAAGACCATGTTTACTTGAATGACTATTACAAGAAAGATTTTCTAATAGGATCGTGTTCTAGAAAACCTTCAATTAGCATTTAAATTCCCTGTGGTACAAAGTTCACATAGAGGAAAATGAAGAAAACATATAATCCCTATTCAAAAAAGCAAATCATTCTCTCTTCACTGGGATTGAGTACACCCTAAGCCACAAAGAAAAGCCTAGGAACAACTCCCACATTTACTATCTGTTTGACCTTGGGCAATTACTTTATTTCCTTGGAGAACTTCAGTTTCCCCATCTGAAAAATGAGATGGCTGGACTAGATATCTTGTAAGTTCCTGTCTAGTTCTAGACCTATGATTTCTTTTTTGCATTTGCCTGGCTATATTTTCACATATGAGGAAAAGGATAATTCAATCAATTTAAGAAAAATAATCATGCAATAAATTCCCCCTCAAGGCCCCTACAATTACATACTTTAAAAAAAATAACATCAATATTCACATTAATGGCCCCAGAAAAGAAAATATTCTGGAAGAAGGTGTACACACATATACATACACTAACAGAAATAAACCTCTTATTATAAAATGAAGCATTTCAATAATTCATTTTGGATTCACTTCATAACGTCTAGGTCCTAATTAGATTTATTTGATATTCGTGATCTATGATGTATTAGTCCAATTGTTTTAATCATCGTGATATTGGAGCCAACTTTACTGGTTCCATGTCCACACTCTTCATGTATTATGGTATCATAAGCTGTAGACTGCCTCAGATCCTATTCTTTATTTTTGCATATATATATATATACATATATATACATATATGTGCATATATATACATATATACACATACACACATACATCTAAGCAAATATATATTAATAAATATATATTAGCATAAATATATACATACCTATCCATCTATATCTATGTATAGATATAGATATGCATAGATATCTATATCTATCTATCATCTATCTATCTATCTACAACCCAGGAGCATGCCCTCGGATTGAAAGATTAGCTTCAAAAGAAGGGAATGCTAGAATCATTATAAGCCAGAAGTACCTCTGAACTGATGAACTGATCTGAGGGTTTTAGATGGCTCAAGACTCAAAAAGGATCAGCAGTGTGAGATGGCAACCAAAAAAAAAACTAATTCTATCTGGAGCTAAATTAAGGGAAATGCCACTTCCAGGAATAAATAAGTGAGTCCATGGGTGCCTCAGTCAGAAGATATCTAGAATATTGTGTTCAAGTCTGTGCACCACAGTTTACAAAAGACAATGAAAAGGGTGAGAGCATCCAGAGGAAGATAACCAGGAGAGTAAAGGTTAACTCCGTGTCACATGAGGATCAGTATTAGAAGGATCTAGGGAAATTTAGATATAAGAAAGGAAGACACAGGGAAGAATGAGAATGGAGGGGGAAAGGGACATGATTGTTATCCTGAAATATTTGAAGGGTTGACATCTACAAGACAACTCTTCTGTTTAGCTCCAGAAGATTATACTAAAAGCAATGGGTAGAATTTGTAATGATGCAGATTTAACTTTGATATAAGGAAAACAACAAAAACAAAGCAAGCATCTAAGCAATTAAAGTAATTACAGCTACACAAAAGCCCAAAAGGGTGCCTAAGGGAGATACAGAGTTTCCCTTCATTGGAGTTCAAGCAGCAATTGGAGGAATTGAATTACTAGCTACTGAATAGAGAGTGAGTGGTATAGAACTCCAAACGCTATTAAAATGGGGTCATAGAGACATAGAGAACTGGAAGCAACATCACAAGTCATCTAGTTAAATGCTTTCATTTTACAAATGAGGAAACTGAGGTTCATGAAGGTTGTGACATTCCCCCAATCACAAAGGTAGTAAATATCAAACATGGGCTTGGACTCAAGGCCTTGACATTCAAGGCACTATTATTTCTATTGTACCATGCTGCCTCCTTTTGGGCTCATTATAACAAGAAATCTTTTACAATTTTAGGTTCAACTAGATGGCCACTTAGATACTTAGCAGTTCTCCAGTTCTGTGATTCTATGAACACAGAGCAGAGGAGTTAATGGAGTAGAGTGAATGCATCGTTACTATTAGAAGAAGGGGTGGGGAACTTCTAATACATCTGCTAATAACAACATTTAAAATGGTGTGGTTTAAACACTGCAGCAGATATGGTGCTAGACCTGGAGGCTGGTAGATCTGAATTTGAATCCTGCCCCAGACACTTACTTGGCTGTGTTACTCTTAGCAAGTCATTTACCCCTTTTCTCAGCCTCATTTTCCTCATCTGCAAAACAGGGATAATGATATTGGCTCCACAGATTAGTTGTGGGGATCAAATAAGGTAACATATGTGAAATGCTTTGTTGACCTTGGAGAGAGAGGCATGGACTTGAATCCTAGCTCTATTTGTAAGCATTAAGATGGTTAGCACGACAAAGATGATAACAGAGCAAGAGACATTCTTCTACATTCTGATATCAAAACAAAGGAAAATACATGAAAAAAACAAAAATGTTAATGTCCTACTGGTTGGAAACATTCTACCAGAGGAGATGGACCACTAAAGTGTATAAAGCATGACTGTACATGAAATGAAGACATGAATACTTTCATTATGTGCCATGGCATATCATAACAAAATTGGAAACAGGTTTGACCAGTTATAAACAAACACTTCATACAACTTTTTATCAAAAGTGCCCTCAGTTCCATGTTACACCATAACATGCTTCTGACAAATGCAAGGCAAAGATAGAAATATTTTTAAATGGATAAATAGACAGATGTATGAATGAATGAATGGATAGGTAGATGAGTGAACAAAAATTTTAAAAGGAATTAATGAAGAAATAGATAAATTACTTCATCTCTAAGCCTAGGCTAGATAAGTTAAGGGATGACATCCAGGAGATGCTGAAATCTAAACAGGGAAATGTTGAAAGGCTTTAGGTCACTGAAAAGTTTTAGTAAATATGAACTCCAACAATGATAGGTAATAATGAAACAGATGACAAAAGCAACATTAAAGTATCAAGTGATTGTGAGAAAAAGATGAGCATATTTATGCCTGACTTATAAAATGTCCTTTTTAAAAAAAAATTGACGCTATATATCTAACCAGTAGGCTAGTTATATCAAAATAAAATAATTTTAAAATCTAGAATCTCACAGAATTCAATGGTAAATTTGATATGAAACATCTAGAAGACATATAAGGAAAACATTAAAGACCAACTAAAAGGCATCCATTAAGATCAAATAGTTTACTTATATGCATGAAAATTTAATTAGTATTCTTAAAACTGCCATCATTACTAAGGTAGTTTGAAAGGTTGGGGCTGAGTTGTATATGATGAGGTGGTTCTAAAAAGTTGTGTAGGAAAAGGTAAAAGGGAGCACTTATAAAAATTGGGTGTAAAAGGAAGAACCAATACAATGGCATGGAAGCAGGTAGGCATGGAGGACTGGTAATGTTGGAATCTTTAGGGTTGGAATCATCTGGGTTGAAGAGGAAACAACGTGTATATCTGGAAGAGTATAGAAGTCTTCTGAACATGTAAAGAAGTGAGAAAACTGGGGGACAGAGTGGGAGAGAGACTTTTAGAGGGGCATGTGGATTGGAATTTGGGAGGATGGGGATAAAGGAAGGAGGGAGATTTTTGGAGGGGTGTGTGCATTGAAATTGGGGGTAGAGTGAAGGGATTGGCAGGGACTCTTGGAAGGGTACACAAAGTGGGGGTGAGAGAGTGGGGTGGAAAGATAAAGTAACAAAGAAAGGGTAAAAAGAAAGGCTAAGAAAAAAATAGTAAAAATAAGATGGAGTGAAATTCACAAATTGTAATTATGATTTTGAATGTGAATGCAATCTTTATAGCAGCTCATTTTGTGGTGACAAAGAACTAGAAAATGTAGGGATCCCAATCAGTTGTGGAATAGCTGAACCAGTCATGGTGTATGGTTGTGATGGAATACTACTATGCTATAGCAAATGATTTGCTCAGTGATCTTAGAAAAGCATGGAAAGATTTGTACAAAATGATGAATAGGGAAGTGTGTAGAACGAAGAGACAATTGTATATAGCAATAGCAATATTGTTTTAAGAATGACGTTGAGTGACAATGTTATTTTTACTATTTTTACTATTATAAATATACAATTTAAAAATAAAAGACATATGAAGAAAGACGCTATCTGCATCTGGAGAAAGAACTGATAAATAGAAGGGTATATATAATAATTTTACATATATATGTATGTATATATATATATACATACATACACATACACACACTTATTTTTGTCAAATGGTAGCCCTCTCTAGGGTGAGTATGGGGAAGAAAGAAAAAAAGGGAAAAAAAGAAATTTACATGATAACTTCGTTGTATACTTGGAAGGAATAGCAAATTGTACATGGTAGATTTGCAGCTTCACAAGCAGTTATCTTTTTTATTGTACTTTTCTATGGAAATGCTTGTTTTGTTCTGTGAATTGACAATTATTTTTAAATTTATTTTTAGTTTTCAACATTTATTTCCATAAGATTATGAGTTCTAAATTTTCTTCCTCTCCCTCTCCTTCCTCCTCACCAAGACAGCATACAACCTGATCCCTCCAAACACCTGCAAAAAATGGCTCTAAACAAATTCTAGAGCTACAGAACTCACAAAATAATGGAAGGAAATAAGTCTCCAGCCCAAGACTGCTTGGTGGTCGCTGGGAAGTGTCTATCACACCATGCTGGGAGCAGAGCGTAACCAGCATGGGTCACACCAGGACAGCTGAGATTGGCCAGAGCAAGTTGTAGGGCCCTGAACCACTGGGCTGTGGCAGTTACCAGACTTTTCAACCCACAAATGCCAAAGACAACTTAGCAGGTCATTGGGAAAACTGCTGGATCAGGGTGAGAGGAGTGCACAGTCGGTCCTAGTTCCAGGAGGAGGAGGTGTGGTACTGTGGCTGAGAAGCAGGAGGTTCCTGTGGCTGCTTCCAGAGCTCCAGCTGCGGTTGCTTCTGGCCCCAGCCCCCCCCCCCCCCCGTGGGAAAAATCAAGGAGTGGATCAGAGCAGGAATGCAGGGAGCACTTTGCTGGTACAGAGGTAGGGATCTCTAGCTTTGCCCTGCTTGGATCTGGGTCACAGTCTCAGTTAGCAGTTTTTGGAAGAGGAGGATCACTGGTATGGCAGAGCCTGCAGCGTAGAAGTAGTTCTGAAAACAGCAACGCAATGCCCCTGAAGCTTGGGACAAAGCATTCTTCATTCTTAAGGCAGTCATACTCTGACAAAAATCTCAAAGGTCAAGTAGTTGCCTGGGAACAAGAGGAAGCAGTGAAAGACTCAGACTACTAAATCTGATTTTGGTGACAAAGAAGATCAAAACATACAGCCAGAAGAAATGAACAAAGTCAAAGGAAAGTTAGAGATGAAAGATTTCAGTCTGGCAGCAGAGCCAAGATGTCAAAGATGCCAAACTCAAAGAGCACAAATCAAAAGACCCCAAGAAAAATATGAATTCGTCTCAGGCCATGGAAGAGCTCAAAATGGATTTGAAAAGGCAAGTAAGAGAAGTAAAGGAAAAATTGGGAAGAGAAAGGAGAGTGATATTGGAAAACCATGAAAAACAAGTCAATGACTTGCTAAAGGAGACCCAAAAAATACTGAAGAAAACAGCACCTTAAAAATAGACTAACCCAAAAGGAAAAGACCTCCAAAAATCAATGAGGAGAAGAATGCCTTGAAAGGCAGAATTAGACAAATGGAAAAGGAGGTCCAAAAGACCACTGAAGAAAATACCACCTTAAAAATTAGAATGGAGTAAGTGGAAGCTAGTAACTTTATAACACATCAAGAAATTATAAAATAGAACCAAAGGAATGAAAAAATGGAAGACGATGTGAAATATCTCATTGGAAAAACCACTGACCTCGAGAATAGATCCAGGAGAGATAATTTAAAAAATTATTGGACTACCTGAAAGCCATAATCAAAAAAGAGGCTAGACATCATCTTTCAAGAAATTATCAAGGAAAACAGCCCTGATATTCTAGACTCAGAAGGTAAAAGAGAAATTGAAAGAATCTACCTATCCCATCTTGAAAAAGATCCCAAAAAGGAAACTCCTAGGAATATTATAGTCAAATTCCAGAGTTCTCAGGTCAAGGAGAAAATATCGTAAGCAGCCAGAAAGAAACAATTTGAGTATTGTGGAAACACAATCAGGATAACACAAGATCTAGCAGCTTCTATGTTAAGGGATCGAAGAAGGGCTTAGAATGTGGTATTCCAAAGGGCAAAGGAGCTAGGCTTAAAACCAAGAATCACCTACCCAGCAAAACTGAGTATAGAACTCCAGGACAAAATACAGATTTTCAATAAAATAGAGGACTTTCAAAGCATTCTTGAAAAAGAAAAGACCAGAGCTGAAGAAAAAATTTCACTTTCAAATACAATAATCAAGAGAAGCATGAAAAGGTAAACAGGAAAGAGAAATCATAAGGGACTTACTAAATTTGAACTGTTTTGTTTACCTTGTTCCATGGAAAGATGATATTTGTAGCTCATGAAACTTTTCTAAGAATTAGAAAGTTGAAGGGAATATACATACATACATACATATATACACACACATATGCAGGAAAGTTGGGGGGGATGAGAGAGAGGATGATAGGAGGGAGGGCAGAGCTGGGGAGGAGGTAATCAAAAGCAAACATTTTTGGAAAGAGCTAGGGTCAAGAGGATAAAATTGAGTAAAGGGGGTCAGGATAGAATGGAAGGAAATATAGTTAGTCTCACAACATGACTGTTACAGAAGTGTATTGCATAATGACACATGTGTGGCCTATGTTGAATTGCTTGCCTTCTCAGGTAGGGTGGGTAGGGAGGGAAGAAGGGAGAAAATTTGGAACTCAAAGTTCTAAAAACAAATGCTCAAAAAATGTTGTTTTTTACATGCAACTGGGAAATAAGATATGCAAGCAATGGGGGATAGAAATCCATCTTGCCCTACAATAAAGTAAGGGGAAAGGGGATAAGGGTGGGGAGTGGGGTGACAGAAGGGAGGGCAGACTGGGGAAAGGAGCAATCAGAATATATGC
>CM053622.1:155763903-155791903 GCA_028646595.1 Phalanger gymnotis | reverse complement strand
AGCAAGTGGAAGCTAGTGACTTGATGATAAATCAAGATATTATAAAACAGAACCAAAGGAATGAAAAAATGTAAGACAATGTGAAATATCTCATTGGAAAAACCACTGACCTGGAAAATAGATCCAGGAGAGATAATATATAAAAATTATTGGACTACCTGAAAGCCATGATCAAAAACAGAGCCTAGATATCATCTTTCAAGAAATCATCAAGGAGGACTGCCCTGATATTCTAGAGCCAGAGGGTAAAATAGAAATTGAAAGAATCCACCAATTGCCTCCTGAAAAAGATCCCAAAAAGAAAACTCCTAGCAATATTGTTGCCAAATTCCAGAGCTCCCAGATCAAGGAGAAAATACTGCAAGCAGCCAGAAAGAAACAATTTGAGAATCATGCAAACACAATCAGGATAACACAAGATCTAGAAGGTTCTACATTAAGGAATCTAAGGGGTTGGAATATAACATTCCAGAGGTCAAGGGAGCTAGGATTAAAACCAAGAATCACCTACCCAGCAAAACTGAGTATCATGCTCCAAGGCAAAATATGGAATTTCAAAAATAGAGGACTTTCAAGCTTTCTCAGTGAAAAGACCAGAGCTGAATAGAAAATTTGACTTTCAAACACAAGAATCAAGAGAAGCATGAAAAGGTAAACAAGAAATAGAAATCATAATGGACTTCTTAAAGTTGAACTGTATTGTTTACATTTCCTGCATGGAAAGATGATATGTATAATTCATGAGATCTCAGTATTAGGGTAGCTAAAGGTATGTATAGACAGAGGGCACAGGGTGAGTTGACTATGAAGGGATGGTATCTAAAAAAATCAAATTAAGGGGTGAGAGAGGAATATGTTGAGAGAGAGAGAAAGGGAGAGATAGAATGGAGTAAATTATCTTGCATAAACGGGGCAAGAAAAAGTGGCTCTGTAGGAAGGGAAGAGGGGGTAGGTGAGGAGGAATGAGTAAATCTTGCTGTCATCAGATTTGACCTGAGGAGAGAATAACATATACACTCAAGTGGGTATCTTACTCCACAGGAAAGGAGGAAGCGGATAAAAAGGGGGGACAATGGAAGGGAGGGCAAGTGGGGGGGAGGTAATCAAAAGCAAACACTCAAAAAGGGACAGAGTCAAGGGAGAAAATTGAACAAAGGGGACAGGATAGGAAGGAGCAAAATATAGTTAATCTTTCACAACATGAGTATTGTGGAAGGGTTTTACATAATGATACACATGTGGCCTATATTGAACTGCTTGTCTTCTTAGGGAGGGTCAGAAGGGAAGAGGGGAGAGAATTTGGAACTCAAAGTTTTAAAAGCCGATGTTCAAAAAGCAAATTTTTTGCATGCAACTATGAAATAAGATATATAGGCAATGGGGCATAGAAATCTGTCTTGCCCTTCAAGAAAGTAAGGGAAAAGGAGATGGGTGGGGGAGTGGGGTGACAGAAGGGAGGGCTGACTGGGGAATGGGGCAATCAGAATATATGCCATCTTGGAGTGGGGGTGGGTAGAAATGGGGAGAAAATTTGTAATTCAAACTCTTTTGAAAATCAATGGTGAAAACTAAAAATATTAAATAAATAAATAAATTTTAGAAAATGAAAAATAAAAAAATACAGATAACGCAGAAATTCGTTTTGTGTGACTTGTATGAAATATATTTTATTTTCTATATTTTATTTATTTATATATTTTATTAAATACTTTTTAATTTAATTTTAAGTTTATTTAATTAAAATTAAATATTCATCAAATATACTAATATATATGTGTATATATATATAAAAGGAATATCATCAAGGTTACAAAGTTGGGAAACTGGAAAAACAGTGGTGTCCTCAACAGAAACAAGGAAATTTGTTGGAGAGATGCACTTATTTATTTATCTGATTTTTTGTTTTTTCGTGGCAGTGGAGGTGGAGGATAAATTATATTTTGAACATTTTGATTTGGAAATGTGTTTGAGACATCCAATTTGAAACATCCAACTGGATATTAGAAATATGGAATGAGCACTCAGTAAAGAGATTGAGGCTGAATGTACAGATCTGTGAATAACTTACATTGAGATGATCTTATTAGTAACAATAGCTGGCATTTCTTTATCAAATTAAGATTCAAGAAAGGCTTTACAAAATTACTGCATTTGATCTTCACAACAGCACTGGTAGGTAGGTGCTATTATTGTCTCCACTTACACAGATGAGGTCACAGAGTTAGGAAGTATGTAGCTATATCTAAGGAGGGATTTGAACTCTGGTCTTTCTGACTCAAGATCCAGCATACTCCAGGTTCACTCTGGTACCTAAATGTCTAGAGAAAACCTCAGGACAGGGCTTTGTGGAATATCCACAATTGAGGGCCATAATATAAATTACAATCCAAGAAGAGAGATGGAGAAGAAAAGATCAGACATGCAGGAGAACCAGAAGAGTTATCCTGAAAGCACAGAGGGGAAAGAGTACCTAAGAGAAAAGGATGGACAAAAATATCAAATAAAGCAAAGATGTCAAGACCAATAATGTGCTAGAGCTAGCCAATTATTAAATTTTCAGTATGAGTATTGATACCTCAGAAATCAGCAGATGCTACAAATCAGGGATATTGTCTTGTTGATTGTCTTAAAACTTAAGACTTAAGAAAGTCATGGAGAAAATAATAATACAGATCAATCTCTGTCCTCCCATGCCCTTCAAGAGCCTGTTGTTGCTACTTACCTCCTAATTGAAAGGTGAAAACTCACAATCCAAAATGAGACTTTTTCTGGACATAGCCAATACAGACATTTGTTTTGACCCTCCATATTATGATGGATTGTATGTGTGTGTGTGTGTGTGTGTGTGTGTGTGTGTGTGTGTGTGTGCGTGTGTGTTTGCTTTCATGTGTTCTCAATGGAAGGGGGATGGAGGTGGGATCTATCCAAGAAGACATATCTTAACTGATTAAAACAAAGTATCAGAGAGCCTGATGTTAAACATTTAATAGCACAGTAAATACTCAAGACTATTAACTACAAATCACCTGTAGATCAGCATTGGTAGTGGGAGTTTCTTCATTGAGTTTCATAGACTGATGAAAGCATTGGTCCTATACTAAAAACCCAAAATTTCAAAACAATTCATTACCCAGTACAACTTAAGCTAATTTACTGAAGAGAGTGAGTTGCTGTTACTAGATCTACATGAAAATTATATCTTGAATTATTCTTTTTCCATGCCATAAGTATTAAGTGCTAAGGGTCAAAGTTTCATGGATGTATGTTACCAAGTCTTCCTGGTCCATTTTCTACTAGAAAGCTGCCCAAAAAGTGATGAAAAGACAAAATGAATTGAGCAATAAATGGTAGAAACACATGTCATCAGAAACAGACAACAAACGTTAGTTTTTGCAGTAGGACTATCTCCCCAGATAGCAAAATTTAGATGAGTAGATTAGGCTCCCATCTCAGGTTATGTATGTGAACAACCTGGAATTTTGCAAGATGAAAATCTGTCCCCATGAGTAGAATTTACAATTCCATAAAGTTTTATGACTAGCTTCACTAAACTAAGAGTACCTCTCTCCCAAAGGCAAAGAGAAGACCAGGAAAGAGGGCTCAAAAAAGATAATTTGCATTTCTCCCTGAGGTCGTTCACTTAACATTCATCAATGAGCACTATTTTATTTAATTATTAAACCACTGCATGGGTCTGTTTCAGAGACTAATTTGTCTCTTACACTTTAATATCCCTGCTTTCCTTACTCTTGCCAAGAGCCAATAAACCATCTTTATAAAAGCAATTCATTGAGTGTAGTTTTGTTTGTTTATTTACTTTGAGATTTTAGCTCTACCATCATTTCAGGAAGAATTATAAATATTTATTTGAATAAAATAAAATATAAACTCAGCCCTTCACAAGACCCATCTTACTTGAACAAAATAATTTTTCTTTCTATGCTCTTGCCTAGTATATTAGACTTCTCTACCAATGGAATGACTGTCACCATAAATTTGTTTCCATATTTCAAATTTCCACATAGACTCAATAAATCCTACTTCCCTTAGCCAAACAATGTGAATGAGCTCAAAACTTGCAGTCCTTTTTTAGTGTGGTCAGGAAGTGGGAGACCCAGGGAGAACTGAAAGGATCAAGTTTGACAGCTATCTTTCACAATAGTCAACCCAACATCTGGCTTCTATGCTGTTTTCTATGCTGTTCTTTCAGGGTGTCCTCCTCTTTCTAATCAGTTCTGTATTAGACCTTTATGTTTTCATTATGACCTGGCAGTATGGGCTGACTTAAATAGAAAGCATGAATGAATGAAGGCAATTTTTCCATTAAAAATACATTTCCCTTTGGGGTCTCCAGCATGTTATTAGGTTTTTTTTCTTCCTCCAAGAGTAGAAACCCCAAGAAAACTATCTTCTTTTAGGAAGAACTGCTACAGATAGCATCAAAGGGATTTGCTTTTTTTATAAAAAAAAATCCAGAAAAATAGTCACAAATTTGAGAAAAAATATATATGATATATGTGCAATATATACATATGCGTATATGTATATATGCATGTGTATGTATACATATAAACTGTATGTTCTATTGGCAAATACACAACATAGTTTTCTAAGTAGGGGACTTGGAAAATCAGGAAGAAATGTAATAGTGGAGGGAGATGAGAACAAAATGAAATGGTATTTACATATTTGGGATCCATTGCCCACCCTCTCTGAGATAATGAATGTAAAGCACTATAGGAATGTAAGCTATTGTATCATTATTAAAATATGCAGTAGCTTTCATCCTTGGTTCCTAAGACAATAAATTATATTTCTCAATTCCCTCCTTGTGCCACTACCTCTTTCTTCTGAGTTTCAATTCTATTTTCATGTGTGTAAAGTCAAAACCTAAGAGAACGAATGATAAAACAGAGAATACTCTGAGACAAGACTTGTGTAGATTAATTACATGACACTTGTACAGTTGGGCATAATTTACCTGTTCATCTACTGAGACCATATGGAAATTGCACTCATAAGCACAATAAAATAGATACAGCTGGAGAATAGTCTTTAATGTTTTTGTTTTTCAGAGAAAGTAAGGAAAGGAAGGGAAGGAAGGAAGGGGAGAGAAGGAAGGAAGGGAAGGGAAGGAAAGGAAGAAAGATAAAAGAAAATATTGTCATGTTGATACATTCAGTAGAATTAAATCTGAGAACTACAGAGAGATTTGGCTTCTGTTAATTACATTTTGTTTTCACATATGACAATTACATTTTGATGAGATAGATGCAATGTGGCATAATGGAATGCATTCTGGAGCTTCAAGTTGGGGAGATAGTTTTCAATCCTACCTCCCACTCATACCACAAACAAATCACTTTACATATCTGAGCCTCAGTTTCTTAAACTGCAAAATGTGGATAAGTTAACTGTAATGCCTATCACAAAAAGTTAATATCAGGATCAAGTGACATAATCTATGGCATAGGTTCTATATATTTCAGGAGATCTATACACCAAAATGAGAAAAAATACAATTCTTTAATTTTCACTAACCTCTAATCGAAATTTGACATTTCTCTCAATTATTTAAAAACAAAATTTGAGGAAGGTATCCATCCAGACTGACAAAGGGGTCTCTCCACAATGCGAAAAACATTAAGAGGCCCTGATTTCTGCGAAGAATGTCTCCAACTTCCAAATGCTATACTAGTGGGAGGGAAAGAATTCTTTCCCTCATTTGAGTAATTCCTGCTCTGGACCTTTTTTCACTAATCACAGGTGAACATGCCTACTGAGAAAACTCCAAAACAGGACTTTGTTAAGTGACTGTCCCTGTGATCCCCTTGGCCCTGATTACAAGGTGAAAGCTCCTATACCTTAGACTTTTGGGACCTGCTCACCTCCTGGTCCATTAGGGCCAGCACATATCCAGAACTTCATTGTCACAAGGTCAAATGCTCGGAAATCCTCACAGTCTTAGAATGTTTACTTAATGGCTTGCATTGGATTTCAAAATCACTTTCCAACTACGTAGGGGTGAAATTACAAGAAATAAAAAGTTCTGATAATTTATGTTACCCAGATGTTAAGAAACCCAACAGTTTTCAGTACTCATAAATTTAACAGCATTAAACACCTGCTGACTCTCAGCAACAACTCTTGCCAAAAACAGAGAGAAGGAGCTTGGAGATACATTAAAGTGCTCCTTCCCTTCCTTTCCAAGCCGAGTTCAGGTCCCAGTCCAGCAGCCTCACTATGTGTCAACCTACTGCAAAGAGGGCCTCAGACCCATAGGGCAAGAGCTTAGGAACAGCAATCAACCTACCTTGCCAAAATCCCACTCAGCAGGGAGATGCGGAATTTGAGACATGACTATTGCTGCATCTCTAGGAGCTTTTAGCCTTTAGCACAATTAGTAAATAAGTGCAATATCAAGACTCCTTTGGGATGATAGGAAAGCTCTGACGTTTTCAGCCTGAGTTTATCAAGAACAATGTCCATCTCTCATTTTCCTCAGTGATAGAAAGCAGAAGGTGGTATCACTAAAATACTTGTAGTATTTTTCAAACCTCACTTGAGCCAACTGCTTTAGAATCATAAGATGCAAGGCTACAAGGCGCTATTTAATTCTTCTTCACACTTGAAATTGAAAAGGTTGCTGTTATTGTCTGTCCATTCTGGAAGAGGACCATGATATGAGGAAGATAATGCCATGACTTGCAAGTTAATTAGATTTAAGTGAAGGAGGGATGTGTAAAGTCACCAGCCTTACTTCCTCCTCTGGAGCCATCTGAGTCCAGTGGCAAGATAGAGATCAGGACCACTGGAGACAGCCCTTGAAAGAGTATTGTGCTTCTTCATTTGTCTTTTTTATGTCCTTCTTCTACCATCTAGTCTGAATGAATACTTATTAAGCACTTTTCTATGTACCAAGCACTGTAGTGAATGCTGGGAATACAACATGTAAACCACTATCTACAGTCAAGATATAGCTAGTGTAAATAAGAGATCATCTCAGAAGTGAAGCCCTAGCAGTGGCAATAGGCATGGAAGGAGTTGGGAGATTGGGAAAGGATTCTGCAAAAGGTGAGCTTAGTTTTGAAGCAATAGGTGGATATGAGGAGGTAGAGGATTCAATCAATCAATAAACATTTATTAAGTGCCATACGTTATGCCAGGCACTGTACAAGGTGCTAGGGATACATAAAGAGGCAAGAGACAGTCCCTGTACTCAAGGAGCTTACCATCCTTGGTAATAAGGGGGACAGTCATGGAAAAGGCACAGTCAGGCTACCATGTGGTAGAATGGACTGGTTTGGGGTTATGCTCCTTTTTATTGCTATTTTCCTTCTGTGGAGGTCCTAATGAGTAAAGATAAAAAGGCTATAAAAAGGGAAAGAAAAGAAAAAAGAGACAAGAATCTGGCTTTAAAAAGCTAAACTCTAGAGTTTTTAGTTCCTCAATCACCTTTTCTTTACTCTAAATGTCTGAGCAATCCCCTTTCACGTTTTATTCTTCTCCATATCTATAACCAAATAATCCAGTTCTAGGTCATTGGTCCACAGCCTTCTCCTTTCTGACTTCTCTAGTTCTAGCACTTCTTCCTTGTAGCCAATTTTAAATCACCAAATCAAATCTTCAGTAACTCTATTATCCATAAGATATAAGCTCCTCATCTAGGAATTCATGGCCCCCCATCATGTACCTTCAACCAACTGTTCCAAAGTTATTTCACACAACTCTTGTTCATTCAGTCTATATTCCAGCCAGATGAGGATCTTCCCAAATCTTATTGCAGATCTGCATGAATGCATTCAGGTTGTCCTGAATGCCTGAAATAAGCTTGCTCCTCATCTCTCCTTTTCAAATCTTTCTTTCATAACAAACCCACATCAAGTACCACCACTTCCATGAAGCCTTTTCTGATCTTCCAAGATGAAGCCATATATTTCTCCACAGATTTTCATCAAGCACTTGTATAACCTCCTTTGCATTTGTCAATCCTATCTTGTATCATACTAATTTGAATACATTTTATGCTTCTTCTCATGAAATGATAAGCTCCTTGAAGATAAGAAAGGTGTATTTTTTGTAGCCCCAGGAGTCAGCACAGTGCCTAAAACATACAAATAATGAACAAGTGTTGTTGTGGACTGAGATTTTTAAGAGGTTACCTAGTAAACCACTAGTGTTGGGAAGAAAGATATTTATTGATATGCTACAATAGTTCAGTAGAGCTGTGATCTCATCAGTGTGGGCATTGTCTCTATTGGTTCAGATTGTAACCTTTCCAGACCTTCTTTTCCAATTTGATTCTTCTCCTTGTCCTCTGGTAAATATCTGAAAGATGAATTACCCAACATTTTGGATGCTTTTCTTTAAGGGTTTAAAAATGTTAAGGGCAAAAAAAATTTTAAATGTTAAGGGCACCCAGATGGTACTGGTCTTTCTACCTGCTATTTTTGTTTAACTATATGAGTGGCCCATCTTATTTGTTTAAATAATCTGTAGTGCCAGAGATCAGCCTCAAACTATGAGGGTGGATCCCCCAGAAGGGCTACCCTAGGATTAATGTGTCCTATGTATTCCATTGCATCTACTCGAAATCAGCTCACAAGCCCCTACTGACATGTTGGTGTTAGTAGCCATGGCGCAACAACAATCATTTCGAAGCAAAGGCATATAATGAAATGGAATAGTAAGAAAGTACCTAGACAATATTTGCCCTGATAAACCTAGGACACATTCTCCTATGAAATCATATACCATTAGCGGGAAGAGAAAATACATATAGTTAACACATGTGGGAAGGAACACATGTAGGGAAATCATTTGCAAAGAGCATATAGATATATAGATAGGGGATATGTGATATATACATGTAAACATACTTCACCAAACATAGGGTTTTTAATACTGCTCTATTATTGCACACATAATCTCCATTGGTCACTATCAGTTGCTTGGCTGCTCATTGTCCTTTGTTCTCAAAAAGAACTAAACTATATCTCTAATGTGGGGATCAAAGCACTATGTATCCAATTGTGGTTGATCAGACCAATATGAGCTTGGAAGGCTCCAAGAGTCACAGTTGTTACTAGTCACAGTCCCATTGGACATATGACTATGGATTCTCAATTATTCTAGCTTGGGGCCTCAGCAGAAACTATTGTCTTTGGCTATAGTTTTATCTGTTCCTTATGAGAAGAGTAGGTCCTGCCATGTTTAGCTCTTTTAGAAAAGTCTTAAGAAATGGAACAAGCCTCCTTTGGTTTGTTGGGGATAGAGATCTTGGGTTTTTCCTTAAGGAGTGAATTGTCATATTCCCTTCTATATTTTGGCTCCAAGGCTTTCCATATCCATTTGCCATGCACAACAAATTCATCAGATAGGTGCTCTTAATCTCATATCTGAGAACTTGCAGTTAAAATAATTGATTACAGTATTTCAATATAATTTTTTCTTTTGTAATTTTATTTTGTGCCTTTAAAAACATTGTTTTAAGGTATCCATAGGCTTCACCAGAGTATGAAAGGGTTCTATGACACAGAAAAAACTTAAGATATCTAGTCTTAGAGATATTCCAAGATAAATGGATAATGACCTCAGGGTCCAGTCTGTCTTTTGAAATGAATTTCCAGATCTAGAATTTATGTCTAGGTGTCATCAGCCCTGTTGTAATTTATGGTAAGCTTTCCTTAGCCCTACCAATTTTAATTTTTAAAGGCCAGACTCTACCTAGTTAATATCTGTTTAGTAGCTACTCACCCAACATAATTCCTACTCCCCTGCCTCCACCAAATTTCTCAATTGCAATCCCCTTTTACTTTCTCATATAGATTAGTAGTTGAGAAAAAGACGCACTGCTAAGACTATGAAACAAGGCCCATGTCTTTTCTCTCTGCCTAATCAGTTAGTGGAATCACAGGTAATGGTGGGGCAAATTGTACTGGACCAAGGCAGGGCCTTGCTTCAACCACAGTAATGAGTATCCTTAAGGGGCTGAGCTGTATTCTGACTGAACCCTTTACTGGATGGACACATAAAGTCAATCAATCCTTCAACAAACTTTACTTTACTCTAGCACAGAATGCAATGGAACTTTAGGAATGAACAGCAGACTTGACCCAATCTTTTTTACTGAAATCTGGGCAAAATATAATGGCCTCTTTTTTGTTATTAATGGACCAAAATGGATTGAAGAGATGACCTGAGGCTGATTTGGGGAAGTTAGACGGTACAGTGGATAGAGTACCTGACCTGGATTCAAGAAGACCTGAGTTTGAATCTGGCTCCAGATACTTACTGGCTGTGTGACCCTAGGCATGCCACTTAACCTTTGTTTGCCTCAGTTTCCTCAACTTTAAAATGGGAATAATAACAGTACATACCCCACGGGAGTGAGATAAAAATTGTAAAGTGCTTAGCGCAGTACCTGGCATATAGTAAGCACCGTATAAATGTTCATTATTATTGTTATTTTGTAGTTATCTCTTTTTGTAAAATATCATCCTAAATGCAAATAGCAACTTGAAAAGTCATTAGAAATTGTTCCTTGATGTTTCTTTTTCTCAGCAGATGTGACTACAGGGTTTTTATCATAGGCCAACTTCTTGGTCACTTTAGTCAGTCTAAGCTTATCTTATTACCCAGGTCCAGCTTCTGTGATTGCCCCCCTCTAAAGTAACCTTTTCAGTCATAAAATTATGTCAGAGGACTGATTTCCCTCCTATTGGAGGATATTAGAGAACATGACACAAATAGCCTATATACTCTGAAACAACAAATTAGCTACCTATATATGCAAGCACTGTGATCTTGGGGTGCTATAATTCCAAGCAATGCCTGAGGTCCCCTGAGGTTCTTTGTTGACATACTGTGTTCTTTCATGTGAGTAGTCTGCTACTCAAGCATTACTCCTCTGGGGTGACTCAACAAAAACTCAAAGGGTTCCTCTCCTTGTGCTTGAGGATGCTGCTCCTAAAAAAGACCACGGCTTTCCATATTGAGCCACTTAGAACAATACTTTCTGTTAGGCTAACAGTGTTCACCTCATGACTAGATATTACCATTCTATGGACTTCAATGTCTATAAAGAAGGTGTGGGCACTGGACCATTGAATGAATCCACAATTGAAAGCTGATGATCACTGGTGAAATATGTGTGGGTACTCACGCTAACGATAATGCTGCTCCCCTTCATCAGGCCTTTAACATCAGACCCAACCCATCTTTCTTTCACTATGAAGATTTTAATTAAACTCATTCATCAGCTCTTGTTCATAAGTAAGGGATTCAAGAGCTAATATTCAAGTAATCCCTCTAAAAGGTCTTTCTGTAGAAAAGCCCACAGTTTGTGTATCTACCACTCTGATGTTCTAACTATATACATTGGTCAGTATCTGGCATCCCCTCAAAGTAATCATTATCAACATCATCACCATCAGTAGCCCTCTATTACCTTCATTGCTAAAAAGCAAACCTTGATAAGGGTCAAGTACCACTTCTGGGCAAAATTCTATGGATATTTCAACAGCCCTAGTGAATCTTTGGTATATAAAAACAAGAATATGTTATGCATGGTGACTATTTAACTATATCATTTAGACATAGAACTATAATATATGCTGTTCTCTCTCATATACTCAAAGAGAAAGTTAATAAGAATAATAGCTAGCATTGATATTACACTTGGAGGTTTGCAAAGAACTTGACAAATATCTGATTTTATCCTCATGACAACCTTGAAAGGTAGGTATTGTTGCTTTTGTTATTTTAAGTCTGGAATTATTTTGTTAGCAAATAAGTTCCACTGAACCAACATGAGGAAATGAAAATGGAGTCAGACAAGGGGTTATGTTGAGTCCCAGACTAGAAACCTGGCTTCCAAAAACCTTATCTGGGACTTGTTCAGCCAGGAAATATAGGACTCCATGCAGCAGTGACAGAGCTAAAAATGAAGACAGTCTACTGAATTTCAATTGACAATTATATCATAGTCATTTTAAGATTGATTCTTATGACATATCTTTCTCATCTTCTATGAATATGAGAGATACGTAGTGCATATATATTATGGCAAAATATATACAGTTATTCTATATAAAGCTAACAAATATATACACATCTGTGTATATATATATATATATATATACATATATGTGTGCATTAGCATCTCTATCTCTATCATTATATCTCAATTATCCCCCAACTGAGAGATGATAGAGACAGATAGATGTAAGAATAGAGATGATAGAGAAAGAGATAGAAATTGAGATAGTTAGAAATAACCTATGTAAGGGTTAGATTATATGGCCTGATTGAGGACTATTTATAAGGGTTATATTAATGTGAATTTGTAATTCCATGAGGAAGTCATAGGTATCAGAGAAGATGGGCAAAATTACACTACTATATGTGTACGTAGTATCCTATTCCTTTCTGAAGACTTGAAATATACCTGAAACCATCCCTAAAATTTCACCAATTATGGGGATGAACTCCAGGCAATTAAATGTATTGCAGAACATTTCAAGCAGTTGACTCAGACTACATATGTGAATATTCCAATAATCCATAACTTCTGCATATAAGTTGATAGGAAAATGGAGAATAGTGATGGTAGATAGCATCAAGGAAGTATTGACCCATCAAGCACAAGGTCAGATCCAGAGACCTTTGCTTTTCATTTACTTTTCATGTATGTTTTCAGTCTCCTTTTTGGAAAACAGTATAAATTCCTTGAGGGCATAGACTGCTTGGGGCCTTAAAACTGACCACCATACCTTCTACATGATAATGACTTAACAAATGTTAAACTGTATATATGCATTTCAATATAGTTTCCTTTGTAATCTTGTGTTTTTTATTGTATTCTTTTAAAAACATTCTTCTGAAAAAGGGTTCTTAGGCTGACAACACCGACAAAGGGCTGCGTCTCAAACACACACACACACACACACATATGTTAAGACATCTTGCTATAGAGTCTAGTGCTAAAGAGCAGAAGTATCATTTTAGGAAGAAATTAATCTCAAGAGGTGGTATGTTTTCATTGCATGAGTGTGATCTGGAATACTCACAAGAAATAGGACACAAGACACACAATCCACCTCAAGGACTCTGATGTTTTCATGAATTATTTGGAAAAGTTGTCCTCTGAAAGACACATCTAAAGTTCTCAGCAGAATGAACTGTTTGGCTGTCAATTCCAGAAGCATGGGGCTTTGAAATTCCTATGCCTCACCTTTTTTGGCAGTAAAAAAGATCAGATCTAGACATGTGGACTATAAGACATTGAGCATGAGAACAAAAATGGAACAGTATACCATGTTATAAATCAAAGATGCCCTGTACTCTCTACTAGAAAGCCAGTGGTTTTCAATGTTGGTCTAGTACAGTAGAAACTATCTGATCCCTTTATAAGAGAAGGATGAATAAAAGACAACCTTTATCTGTACAGTTTGAACATATGCCCCAAAGGGATTTATGGAACCTCTATATATTTTCAATGGCTCATAGAAGAAGTAGCCAATGACACAAACTAGTTGGAAATGTTGGTATAATTGAATGATAGCATTTTAAAAATATACAAAAAATAAGAGGAAATATATTAGGTTGCCTAGAAACTGCTGATTAAAAGCTTTTAATTGATAAGTACCAATTCTTCATAACCTCTGTCAAGTATGTGAATTTATTATGTTATAGCAGGGAATGAGGGCTATTCCCCAATTATATCATGTGTTCCATGACAGCTGCCTTTTGCCTTTCTTTGTATCCCCAGTGTTTAACATAGTGCCTGACACATAATATGTGTGTGTGTGCTTCCTTGTTTTCCTTCCCAGGTAAAGGAAAAGAGTTGCATATAAATGCTTCCTCATTTTTGTTTGGCAATAAGTTTGTGGAGACCCAAACATAATGTAAACCTACTACAGAGAATTTTATTGGAAACTGTATTCAATGATATCCTGGAAGATCCATAGACTCCAGATGGAGACTTGCAAGGCAAGTGGTTCCAAGGGTATCAAGCTTAAGATATCTAGAAGAAAACCTATAGAACACTTGGGTGGACCCCATGTAGAGAATTCATGGGAGGTTACAGGCAAAAGTAGCATGAGAATATGAGAACAGCTTGCAATTTCCATTTCGGAGAAATTACCTAAACCAATGGGATAACAGATTTTAAAAGTACATCTTTAAACACAGAACAAAAACCTTGAAATGTACTCTGATGATTTATTAATCTATTTGTAAAATGGAATGACCATTGTATTTTTCAATAAAATATATGGTCTATTTTTTTTTGTTCCACTGAATCAATTTAGCATGGGATGAAAACTGGTCAATATAGGAATATTTAGGGAAATGCTACTACTAAAAAAATTGAATACAAAGAGGCTGCTACTGATAATGGTGTTATTTAATGTGTTTTCCAGTGGCAGATTCTATGTAAATGATCATCATCCATCATTCAGAGGATGGAAGGGATATTGAGAGGGTAAAGTTTGATGAAAGTTTAAGTCTAAGTATGTTTTAATGCATATATTTGGGGGAAGCAGTGGCCTAAACAGCAAATAAAACTCAGGTTAGATGGGTCTAAACAGTTGCTTTTAGAAATTAGTTGAATATTTTAATATTTAATGGATGCTGTAACTTTCGATTCTGAAAGATTTAGGGAAAAAACAAAAGAAAAAAATAACTAAATGCATACTTTAATAAATTTTTTATTTCAGCAAAAATGCATCTTTCAAAAATAAACACGAATATAATTAAGATGGGGAAAATATTCCTTTGCAAAAAAAATTAATAATCAACATAATATAAGCTATCCAGGCTAGGTTCATGTCCTAGAGATCATTTTCTTAGTGATATGTTTTGAAATGGACCAGAGAGAGATGCCTGTGTAAAAGTACACATCCTTGCAAATTCTGGATATCTTACTATAATAAATTCGTAAGAATATATTCTTAGAATTGGAAAGGACATTGGAGGTCATGTGACTGAACCATTTCTGATTTTATACTTGAGGAAACTGAGATCTAGAGAGTTTAGCTGATATGCTTTGGGTGATGAAGATTGTAAGTAATGAAGTCCACATTCAAATGCACTTCTTTCGATTCCAAAATTCAGCAGTCTTTCCACTATATCGAAGTGCTTCATTTCTTTTGAAATAACAGTTGCCCTTATCATTACATTCTCTAAAAAAGAATACAAGCATCCTGAGAGGGTAATATATGAGGACATTTAAAGTGTAGCCTGTATATTTCTTTTCTTTTTAATGAGAAAGGCTGTAGAAAGCATTATCCTGTTGACAAGGATAAGACTATTGGCACATATGAGGGAAAGCTGGGAGAGAAAAACAAGGCAAGGAAGAAAGGAGTAATGAAAAGTGGAAGAGAAAAGGAATTCTGGTTCTTCCAGGGACATCTTTAAATTGGTACAACTTAATGAGAACTGATTATTCAATCACGGTGTGCTTGATCAGGAGTCAAATGATTAAGGTTCAAATTTTGCTCTGTGAATTCTTCATATATGTGTGAACTTGAGCAGGTTACTTAGATCTCTAAGTTTCATTTTCCTCAACTGTAAGGCAAAGGCACTGAACTAGAAGATCTCTGTGATCCTTTAGAGTTCTATCTACTATCAAACAACTTAGAATCCCCAGAGCATCACCCAGGGACCCATTAACATTAGGCGTTAAATAAATGTTTATTGTTTAGTATTATGATGAATAAAAATGATAAATGAATCCAACTTTCAAGTTGAGTTAAATGCATTTAGCTCATTGCATTCTAATATTCTTCCTTTTCTGCACTTTTAATTAGTGGTAAACCACCTTCACCACATGATTTAACAATTCATGATCAGAATTGAGGGAAAAAAATGAATAGCCTGTGAATATATGGGTGAGAATTAAGCACTCAAACCTTAAGTCAAGCTCAGTTATGTCAATGGACAGGTGCTAAAAATCATTCTTAATTCTTTAGGGATGATTCAGATTTGATTTCTGGGCATTAAACTTTTCGAAATGCATGTAGACTTAAATAATAATCCTTGTGAAAGAAGCACTTTTTCAGATTCCCTGTATAAAAAAAAAATAAAAAAAGAACCTGCAGAAATTACCAAGAGTATATTTAACCCTGATCATATGACCTATCTCATTTAATTGTTCTTTTGGTAAGATTTTTTTTTCCGATGTTCACTTACCCGCTTCGTTCCCCCAACAATTAATTTGTTCTCCCAAACCATTGATATGAATATCATAAAATAGAATTTATAGAGTTCATGCTCAGATGGGGAAATGGATAAAAAATTCCTTTAAAGAACTTGAGATTTCCCTTGCTGAATTTTTAATTAATAACAAATCTACAGTAGGAGCTTTAGGCCCTTTAGTGTCATGGCTCTGCTCTAGTTTCCCTTCAGTAAAGGAGCAGAGATAGTAGAAGAACGATCAGCTAAGTTGGCCCTTTTGCCTTTCCTTTTCAAATAGGGCTGATATTTTTTTTTTTTTTTACCTTTCTACGAGTGACTTGTTTGGGTTTGCAGCACATATCTGTGGTCAGGTAGCATCAACTTGGAGCCATTGCCATGAAAACAAAACTAGTACTACTTGAAAGAAGGATAATTTACCATTCCAAACCCAGGTCAGGTTAAGTACCTGCATCCAAAATACACAACAGTTTACACAGCAGAAGTCTGTCTGAGGGAGTCTTAGGAGGAATGCATCTGTGGTCTATAACATCTGCCTCTTCAGTCAGGAATTGTAGTTCTATCATCAGCCTACAAATGGATTGTCCCTCAGTCAGAACAATCCATTCCTAGGTTGATGATAGAACTCCAATTCCTTTCACAGGCTTCCAGTAACCTGGGTTGTTGCCTGCCACAAATCTCCAGAGAACCTAAGGCAGCAGATAAGAACAAGGAATGGCTTTCTCTGAACCTACAGAAGCTAGCTAATGAACTGGCCATTTCCTAATGTTAATTAAAATTAATTTCCCATATATCCCAACCTCATGTTGCCTTGGAAAAAATATTTGTATTGGTCCTATTCATTTCTCCCTGACCTCTTCAGCTCTGATATGGCAAAGAAAGTCATTAATTTAAAGTGTTACTACTTGGTGCCTTCATGAATGAATGAATGTGTGTAAAAGCTTTTTAGAATTTATCATATTCCAAGTCCTCTAACTCTAGATATAGCTCTTTCCACTTTATTCCCTCACTAGTCACATCCTATTAGAGCCTCTCCTAAGATAGTAAATACAATTATCAACACTAATTATATGAAAAATGTTAGCATTTTGCCCAGCCCCAAAATTGGAAGGAGGGAAGACAGGGAGTGAGGAATGTGGGGAGGCAAGAATTAAGCCTAGTTTCCAATGATGTAGCATTTTTTGAGAATTAAAAATGGCAGCTTTCTCTGAATGGATGGGAATTCATGAAACTGTTCCTTGAGGAAAAATGCACCTCACACTGTGACAAAGATCAAACAGCCCAGATAAGCCTGGTAGAAACCAAGTCGGTGTGTGTGATACCAAAAATAATTTTCAAGATTTGATTCATTTTTCTTTAGTTTATTTTCACAGTTTCATCCTCACATTTCCTAGCACTTCAACGTGGCAGGGGAATATTTCTATTGATTTAAATTTATAGAGTGTTTATAAAATCCATTAAATCATTTATTGTACATTTTCCTTTTGCTAAAAGGGATGCACAGCACCTTCTGGCATTTTTAAAAGAAATATAAGATTTAGCCACACTATTTTAAAAATTAAGTCCAATTAAAGACCAACCAAATAACAGGAAGAGGAAGAAGATTTGAGGATTTTGCTTATTGAATTTAAAATATTGGGGAGAGAAGAAATAAGTGAAAAGCATTTTAAAAAGACGTACAGGTTATTCACAATAACTGTCTTATTAAAGAACCAGTCAAAAAACATGAGTTAAGTGCTTGCTGTGTGGGGAACATTAAACAGTTCTGAATCAATCTGTATCTCCTTGTCTCTCTCTGTCTCTGTCTCTCTGTCTCTGTCTCTGTCTCTCTCTCTGTCTGTCTCTCTGTCTGTCTCTCTCTCTCTCTCTGTCTCTCTCTCTCTCTGTCTCTCTCTCTGTCTCTGTCTCTCTCTCTCTCTCTCTCTCTTTTTCTTTCTTCCTCTCCATTGAGAGAAGAAAGAAACCAAATAGAACATAAATGGGTGGAGTGGAGTAGGGTGTTAAACAACAGGCTGAGGAAGAAGAGGAGATGATTTGGGGGACTTCTGTAAGGCATAGTGGTGCTCATCTACTTATAACAAAAGTATTGCCAGAAAAACTACTTTTTAAAGCTTACCTTCATTTCAGAATCCAAAATAAAATATAACATAAAGCTCTTAGTCTTTCTATCAAGTTTTGGTTCCTCAGAAAAAAATATCCCTTTGCACACAATTGATTGCTCAGATCTTCGAGCCAAACCTAGCTGAAGTTCCGATATGCATTTATCATAACACTGGAAATCCAATCTGTGTTTCTTTTCCTTTTTCTTTGTACAAAGTCATTACCAAACATATTGACTTGGAACCCTGGGGACTGAGAACCAGCGAAATTTGGAACAGGGATAATAGATAACAGGTTTTTGTGTGTTGTTTCCTTCTCCCCTCTTGGTAATAACAAGAAGGAAGAGAATGAAATTAAAGAAATCAAAAGCCAACAAAGGGCCGAGACTGATGACTTCACCACTTAACAAATTAACTGGTCACATCCCCATGATGGGTGAAATGTTTAGAATCCAAAGATGACAATAGCATCTTCTTTCCTTTCGGAAAGGTTCATCATTCCTGACAAAGGGTAGTTATTTTGTGTGGCTGCTTTGTGCAGCTGTAACAGCAACCTGACCCTCTACAGGCATTGCTAAATGATAGGTAAAGATTTTTATTTGAGAAATATGTACTAATATCAAGTACTAATATCACCAAAGAAAACTTCTTCAAGTCAGTTGTGTTTTTTTTTTCATTCCAATTGCTGCTCTGTGATCATTCTAAGGTCGACCTGACTGGCAGCTTTGATTCAACGCTTGAGTCAATGTTCTTCACATGCCACGGATTGTCATTCTATTAATTGAGTCACTAGATCATAGATTTAGAATCCCTGAAGGACTTTAGAGATTATTGAACACAACTCTCTCCTATTTACAGACTAATACTAAGAGGTTAAATAATGTGTCATAGGTGGGATTCGAACCCAGGTTCTTTGGTTTACTACAAAGATAGTGTTTTTTTCAAGCTACCACTCATATGGAAGACCACATCTGCCTGGAAGTCTTTTAAGCAGTAAGTTGAGCAGATATGCCTGGATGTGGTCAAGACAATAGAATCCGGAACCACAAAATAAAGGGCTTCAAAGTTGGTTATCATAAATTACCATGGCACAGTGTTTATATGCTGGCAAAATGGTACCTTTGCTTACCTCGCTTCTACAATTTACAGAGATAGCTTTCCCCCTAGAGTTATCTTATTAGTAATCATGAGTGACAGAATAGCTCCCATAGAAACCTTTCGAGAAATTAACTTTCTGTCATTGTTCTATCACGTACAAGAGACTGAACCACTTGAACAGTAGCGGTCTGAGTGTTTCCCTGCCTCCTAATCTCATCATGACCACAATTCTATCATTCACAGAGGCCGAGAGAAGCATACATGCAATGGCATTTAAAGTCGGTTAAGTATTCTCCAACAAGGAGACACCGATTCTATCACTTACACATAAGTACTGTGAAAGTTATATTTAAACATATTCTCAACTTACCAATAGAATAGTTGTGGGCCTTATGAAAAACGCATGGTAAGGAAAAGAAAGCAAAATAAAAAAATTCCTACCGCTCATAAACATGACCCATTGTATAAGAGAGATGGGAAAATGAATCTACCTAAATTCAAGATGCTGAGTAAGTTTGGTAGCTCAAGGAAAGTATAGAATGTCATCTATGACAAGGTTTTTCTTCTGTTTTTGGTTTTGGTTTCAGTTTTTCCTATCTAGAGACACCTATCCTTATGCCTCCACCTGGAGATTTTCCAGTTCACCCAAAGTTGTACAAAACATTGGCCTTCTGGATCTGGTGGAAAAGTGGCTCTTGAAATTTCTTTTAAGATACCAACCATGAGATGTATTCAACCAGGGAGACAGAAAGAAAATCACAAAAATGGGGCATTGGCCTTTAGAATTATTTGAGTGGTTTGGTTTGGGGGTTTTCTTGGGTGTATCTTTTCTCATTTGTTTCCTTGCATCCAAATGATGACACTCCAATTATTCCCTACATGAGAACAGAAGAGAGTTAGAAGTCTGGAGTAGTGGAATGAGAACTAGGTTTGGACATCGAGGCCCTTTGCCTTTCCTAACACTGGGCGAGTGACCTAATGTTTTTGGACCCTTATTTCCCCATCTCTCGAACTGACTGGAGGCTTTGTCTCCAATGTCCTTTCTAGCACAGAGTCTCACAGTTTGTTAAATCTGATTTTCATTCTAAAGGCAACAGGATAGGCTGGAAAAATGATATAATTCTAGAGTTTGGGGGGAGTTTATTTGTCAAAATATTTAATTGGCTTGGTTTTTCCAGTTCAAATTGCCATTTTCCTTGGATAGAGAAATACAGTTGTTATTCATGTTTCAAAATTTATAGAAAATACACATCAATTTCCTTTATTCTAAAGAGCGATTAAACTTTTTAGAATCGCTCTTTCGAATAAAGGAAGTTATGCCCAACATTTAAAAGAATTCATGTGTTTGAACTTGTCTAAACTCCTGAACTTGTCTATAATTCCTTACTTGTGTTTTTAATCTTGTGTTGTGGATTTTTTCTTTCCTTTTTTAAAAATCTGAAATACCAATCAAACCTAACATCAAAGACGATAGTAAACAGCACTGTCTGCTATCTATTCGTCTTCGTATTTGTCCCTGGAATAGCAGGAGGCTTGGCCAAAGTGATGATATCCTCTACTCTCAAGAGGAAATATCATTAGTTTCAGGCTTTAGAGGAGCTTTAGGGTTAGAGTTACTCCAATTAAACTAAATCATCATTAATTATCCCTGAATCCCTTGTTGTTACATATATTCTTCTCTTAGTGTTTGTGACTGCTTAGCTTGGGAGACAGCAAATAAACACGGGCCTGCACTCACAGAATGGATGGTTGTCTCTTATTGTTGTACATTTGGTGCTTGGAGGGAAAATGGAGGCTCTTTCATGCCTTTAATAATAGACATTGTGTTCTCCAAGACGCTCTGCACAGGGCTGCTTGCACCATTTACTGCCTGAAGTGATAGAAGAAGGTATGATTATACTCAGTCTAAATTAAGATGTCTTGAGAGCGGGGAGCTTTAGGTAATACTTTAAATTAAGGTTCTCAAATGTGCATTTAATTAAGATATTTAATTTGAGATGTCTGTATTCTACTTAAATTCCAATTGATTATTAAAAATAGATTTCTTGGAGGTGTAACAAGTATTAATAGAGGAGGATAGGAGGTCGTGGCTTCCAAAAGCTTAAATAGAAAGCTTACTGTGGAAAACAGATGCAATATATCATCACTGCTGGGCACAATGTGGGCTGTTTATTATTTATTTTGGCTGATCCAAAGCTGGAAGATATTTAAACCATTTGCTCTATTATGTTCATTTAAATTGAGAAGCATTATGGCATGTTGTAATGGATAGAACACTAGCCATGGAGTTGGGAAGACATGGTTTCATCTCCTACCTCTAACATACACTGGTTGTGAGAGTTTGGACAAGTCATTTAACTTTCTGAAGCCCCCAGGCAAATAAATTAAATATTGGATACCAATCAGCATCTATAGAAGGAGTTTCCAAATATGAAGTTCTCCACATTGATAAATCCCAGATCTGAATATAAATACATACATAAATAGATACTCTAAAAAATTAGCAATGGGGACAAAGACAAAGCCCAAAAGCACTCCTTTTGATCATTTATTTCATGATTTAAGCTGATTCTCTAAACATGTATGATATTATTGTTTTTGTTTTGAAGGCAATTGGGATTAAGTGATTTGACCAGTGTCACCCAGATAGGAAGTGTCTGAAGTGGGATTCGAACTCGGGTCCTTCTGACTCCAAAGGTGATGCTCTAACCACTTTGCTGCCTAGCCACCCCCATGTATACTATTTTAAAGTCTTCTAGTTTGCCAATGAATTAACAACTATTTATTGGGTTCCTATTTAAACAGTGTGGTACAATGAACTATTCACTGAACAAGAAATTTGGGTTCAAGTCCTAATTCTGACACTTTCTAGCTCATTAAAGGCATCTGCTGGCAAAGAGGATAGAACACTGGTCTTGGAGCCAGGTAGAGCTGATTTCAAATCCAGCCTCAGACACTAGCTGAGTGACCCTGGGTGAGCCATTTGAACTCAGTTTACCTCAATCTTCTCAACTGCAAATTGTGGGTGATAGTAGTATCTAATTTCCAGGGTTGTTGTGAAGATAATATGTGTCTCTTAGCACAGTGCCTGGCACATAGTAGTCACTACATAAATGGCTATTCCCTCCTTCCTATGGACAAATCATTTAATTTGTCAATAAACATGCATTTTTTAAGTACTAAGCATTTACTATGCACCAGGAACATGGCTAAGCACTGTGGATATAAAGAAAGGCAAAACATAGCTCTCACTCTCAAGAAGCCCACATTTTAGTGGAGGAGACATGAACATAACTACATAAAAGCCAGTGTGTAAATTATACACACATATATTCACATATACATATGTGTGCATTTATATACATTCACATATTTATACGTCCATGCTTATGATCTAGTTGGAGGAGATAGAAATATAATGAACAAGACAACTTATCTTTGCTAAATAACTGATAGAAAAAAATAAATAGCATAGGTCGTTGTTCAGTACTTTTCAATTTTTCAGTTGCGTCCAACTCTTTATGACCCCATTCAGGGTTTTCTCGGAAAGATACTAGAGTGGTTTGCCAGTTCCTCTGCAGCTCCTTTTACATATGAGGAAACTGAGGCAAACAGGGTTAAGCATCTTGCCCAGAGTCACACAGCTGGTAAGTATCTGAGGCCAGATTTGAACTCACCAAGATAAATCCTACTGATTCCTAGCCCGGTACTATATCCACTGTGCCATCTAGCTGCCCCAGATAGCATAGGAGGTCAGATGAAAAAGAGACTATATGAAGACTCACAGAGTTAAAGAAGGTGCCTAGAGAAACAAGACGTTGAATTGGATTTTGAAAAATGGGTAGGCTTTGTATGGGCAAAGATGAAAGGACAGTGCCTTCCTTACAGGAAGAAATAGCAGATGCGGGAAAACACAAAGTATGTTCTAAAAGCAGGTTTTGGACCAGTTTGTTTTAACAGAGAGTTCTTATGGAGAATTAACAATAGATAAAGGTTACAAGGGTGAAACTGTGAAGCCCTTTGAAGTCCAAGCTAAGGGGTTTGGACTTTTCCTGTTGGTAATAGGATGTTATTGAAGGCTATAGAGTAGAATGGGTAGGATGAGAGCAATGCATTTTAGAGATTTAGTCTGGAGGCAATGTGTAGGAGAGTCACATTTTACATACAAACTAAAGTATATTAAAGACTTCTCTAGCAAAAAGCTCAGTTATTATCACTTGGCCACTTTTTTTTAATTGAGCACAAACACTCCTTTCTGGCACATACAGCAAAATACCAAAGATTTTATTTCAGTTTTTCTTCAATGCACACACTCTTTCTTCATTCCTAAAGTGACAGCTCTAGGCCACTCCATCATCCTGTTTGACTGAACTGTTGCACTCTTGACAATCATATGAAAGCAAAGTGGTAGAATGAGTCTAGAGTAAAAGGATGGGACGAGGGTTCAAAATGGCGTCTGACATTAGTAAACAGTGCAACTTTGGGCAAATCACATAAAATCTGTAGGCCTCCATTTCCTAAACTATAAAGCCAAACGAGTTAGACCAGATGGCTTCTCAGGTCACTTCTAGCTGTAGAAAGATGATCATCTATGATCAGGCTGTATCTTCAGTAATTCTTTCTCCATTCAACACTTTATCTTCAACATTAATGGCAGTGATATCTTGCCACTCCACTTCTTCCTTCATACAACTGCTCTTCATGAATATGTTACCAGTTTCCTATTGTCTGGAGAATAGAGGCCAAAATACTTAATCTGGTATTCAAAGTCCTCTACAATCTTGCCCTTTGCCCAACTTTTGCTCCCATCTCTTTCTTATATAAACTCTTAATTCAAACTTTAGCCTTTATTCACCATCTGACAAACATTTCTTTTTCTTTCCCACTTCCACATTTTTGCTTATGTTGTTCCTAACACCTAGAATGCTGTTTCCCCACAGTACCTTTTACAGAACACGTATGAATTATAAATAATAAAAAAATTCATCTGGTAAAGTTACTTGGGGAATATCTGAAGTATATGGAATGGAAAAACCATCCTGTGTTTTTATAGTGTTCTCTTTATCTAACATGATCTGGTGGGAAATTCCTGAAAGAAGCATTAAGAAACCTGGTTTATAGTCTGTTTACTAGGTGGGTAATTTTATACAAATCATTCCCTCTCTCTGATCCTCAGTTTCCTTATCTGTAAAATGAAGGAGATGGGTTGTATTATTCCTGGGGTTCTTTCAAAATATATTTCTCTATCAATGTCAATTTTTGATACTCAGTCTCTTATTCTTAAGACCCCAAAATATTGAGCCAGAAACATTAACATTAGCCTAGAGATTGCTTTTTATTCGAAAGGGATAACAACCTGTGATTTCATAGGGATCTTCTGGATGAGGAAACAGGAAGTTCCTTCTACCAATTCAAATCAGCATTTTCTCTACAACTACTAGTCTTAGAGAGTTACCTAAAACAGGTAAATGCCTTGCCAAAAGTCACACAGGTAGTACATGGCAGAGGTAAGACATGCATATCTATTCTTCTATTTATCCACATACACACACGTATATGTATGGATATGTGTGTACATATATGTGTGTGTATATATACATACATATATATATACATATATGTATATATATACGTGCGTGTGTATATACGAGTGGTTTTTTAATTGAAAGTTAAAGTAGAACTAAACACTAAACTTCACATAGTGAATATCTCTTTCTTCCATATGATGCAAAGTACTTGATTTCATGGCCAAGAACTCAAAAGTAGGGATACCATTTTACCACATTTAAGCTTAGAGCAGGGAGTCCTTTTTGAGTCATGAACCTAGACATTAGTGTAACTTGTTTTAGGGAGAGTTTGTGGGTAATTCTAAGGACCCTATAATATCTTCACATATTCCTTTGTGATGCTCCCTGCTCCCATCTTCATGGGTCTGATAAGGTTTATGTAAGATCAGGGTATAAAAATACAACATTCATTCACAGCTGATTTAATGGTGATGCTAAACTATATGGTAAGAAATTACTGTGTCTGATTCTTCAAAAAAGACAAAACCCTCAAATATATTACATATTTCCTGAGGATACAATGCTATACCTTCCTAGTTTTAGAAAGTATAGGCAAGAAATGAATAATAATAGTTCCTAATTATAGGAGAACCTCAAGGCTCTGCCTTTGGCCTTCTCTCTCTATCCTCTCTCTCTCTCTCTCTCTCTCTTTCTCTCTCTCTCTCTCTTTCTCTCTCTCTCTCTCTCTCTCTCCCCCCCCCCCCTCTCTCCCTCTCCCTCTTGCTCTTTCCCTCTTTATATATATATATATATATGTGTGTGTGTGTGTGTGTGTGTGTGTGTGTGTATGTGTGTGTACGTGTTTTGTGTGACTTACTCAGTTATCATGGATTTAATGATCAACTTTATGCAAAACACTCCCAGATCTTCATATCTAGCCCCAGTTTGCTATTCCTGAGTAACAAATTGCCTGTCAGACATTCTAAACTAGATGTCATGGAAATGTTTCAAACTCAACATGCTGCATAGCAAATTTATTATCCTCTCCCCTCAACCCACTCTTTTGTCAAACTTCCCTATTTCTGGCAAGGCTGCCACCATATTGAAAGTCTCCCAAGGTTTTTACCACAAAACTATATTCAACTCCATACTACACCTTACCCTACAGTTATAATCACTTAACAGATCTTGTCATTTCTGAATTCACAATGAATCTGAACCCTTCCTTCTATACTTACAAGTACTACCTTAGTTATACAATCACTACCTCTTATCTTGACTGCTGCAACAGCCCAATTGACCTCCCTGCCTCAGGTCTCCCTCTACTCTAATCTATCCTCAAAAATGATTTTCCTTTTGCACAGATCTTTATCACTCCCTTATTCACTCAATATACCCTAGTAATTCCCTCTCACCTATAGGATAAAATGTAAACCCCTCTGCTTGTCTTTTAAAGCCTTTTATAACCTGGCTTCAACCTCTTTCCAGTTATATTATGAATTACTTATTTTCTCCATGGAGCTCAGAGATTTCCCACTATTTCCCACTTCCGTGCCTTTGTGCTGGCTATCCTCCACACCTGACACAGACTCTCTCCTCACCTGAACCTCATACAGCCCTTCACTTCCTTCATGAAGTCATTAAAACACCACCTTCCACATAAAACAATTCCTGACCTCCCCACCTCTAGACTGCTACTTTCATCTTGACCTATTTTGTTTTTAAGTACCTTATATTTACTTCAAATTTATTCTTTCCTATTAATATTTTTTTTATTTTTAGTTTACAACACTCAGTTCCGCATGATCCTAAGTTCCAGATTTTCTTCGCCCCTCCCCCCTCCCTCCCCAAGATGGCACAGAATCCGATATATCTTCTACATATAACTTCACATTGAACTTATTTACACAATAGTCAAGTTGTAAAGAAGAATTATGACCAATGTAAGGAATCATGAGAAAGAAGAAACAAAACCAAAAAAAAAGAGAGGAAAAAAACAAAAGAAAAAAGAAAGAAAAGGAAAAAAAAGGAGAGCAAACAGTTTGCCTCAATCTATATTCAGTCTCCATAGTTCTTTATCTGGATGTAGATATCTCTCTCCCTCATGAGTCCTTTGGAGTTGTCTTTGAACCTTGTTTTGCTAAGAAGAGCTAAGTCTATCAAGGTTAGTCATCGCAAAATCCATATATCTGTGGTTGTGTATAATGTTCTCCTAGTTCTGCTCCACTCACTCAGCATTATGTCATGTAGGTTTTTCCAGGTTATTATGAAGTCTGTATCTTCCCCATTTCTTATAGCACAATAGTATTCCATTACATTCATATTCCACAACTTGTTCAGCCATTCCCCAGTTGATGGGCATTCCCTTGATTTCAAATTCTTTGCTACCACAAAAAGAGCCGCTATAAAATTTTTGTACATACAGGTCCAAATTTATTCTGTACATGTTATTTCCCCAATGGAATACTAGCTCCTTAAGAACAAGGACTATTTTGGGGTTTGGGAGATTTTGTTTCTTTGTTCATTTGTCTTTCTATCTCAAGCAACTAGAACAGTGCTTGGCATGTTGTAAGTACTTAATAAATTATTCATTGACTGAATAGTGATAATAATAGCTGATACTTTTCTAGAATGTTAAGATTTTCCACTGTACATAAATTATCTCATTTTACTAATGCAACCTTTGTAGGAGGCAGCATCGTGTAATGTAAAGAACATTGGATTGAGTGATATGAAATCCAAGTTTGAGTCTCCCCTCCCACCACTGAATTCTGTTATCTTTTTTTTTTTACTTTTGAACATCTGTTTTACTAAAACCTTGAGTTCCAAATTCTCTCCCCTCTTCCCTTCCCCTCCACCCTCCCTAGGAAGTCAAGCAATTCAACATAAGCCACATGCGTATCCTTATGTATAACCCTTCCACAATACTCATGTTGTGAAAGACTAATTATATTTTGCTTCTTCATAACCTATCCCCCTTTATTGAATTTTCTCCCTTGGCCTTGTCCCTTTTCAAAAGTGTTTGTTGTTGATTATCTTCCTCCCCATCTGCCCTCCCTTCCATCGTCCCCCCCCCCTTTTTTTTTCTTCTTCCTCCTT
>CM053622.1:155745323-155763403 GCA_028646595.1 Phalanger gymnotis | reverse complement strand
CTGGAGTCCTGCTTCCCTCTGCCCCTTTGTGGGTTCTGTAGTTCTAGAATTGGTTCAGAGCCATTTTTTCATAGGTTTTTGGAGGGACTTGGTGGGGAGCTCACGCCAGTTACTGCTTTCCAGTCGCCATCTTGGCTCCACCCCCCCCTGAATTCTGTTATCTTGAGCAAATCACTTTTCTGCCCTGTGTTTCTGTTTCCTATTCTATAAAAAAGAAATCATAATACTTATACTACCAGTAGATGTTTAATACATACATCTTGATTGTTCATTTGATATCCTATAAGGTCTTAGGACAATGAAAATAAGACTTTGAAGGCAGCAATTTGGGATCATCCAGTGCAAAGAGGCTAACTGTGCCTGGTCACCCAACTAGTAAGTAGCTGAGCCAGGATTTAAGCTCAGGTCCATTGACTTCAATGGCAACTAGGTGGCTCAGTAAATAAATCTGCTGGGCCTAGAGTCAGGAAGACCTGAGTTCAAATCCAACCTCAGATTCTCACTGGCTGTGTCACCTTGGACAAGTTACTTAACCTCTGTTATGGCAACCTCTTGCCTTAATCCAAAGGTGAAGGAAATGGCAAACCACTCCAGTATCCTTGAGGTTACAGAGAGTTGAACGCGACTGAAAACAACAACCACTGACCCTGAAACCATTGTTATTTCCAGTACCTCACACTAGGAAGTAAATATTTAATGGATACTGAATGACAGAATGAATTTAAAATTCCACATATAAACTGGAGATAGGAAATCTATAGCTTCTATAATAAGTCTGTAAAATGCCTTCTACTGAAGAGTAATAGGACTTCAGTTCCTTCAGTGAGTCCAGTTCTAGCAGTTCAGTTATCCATTGTACACTATTACCAACTTAACTCTGCCTTTTAGGGAAACTTATTCTCAAATAGGGAGGAAGCAAGGAAGGAAACACATTGTTGACTTTCTATTGCCCCAATGGAAAATTTCTAGAGGTTATTTACAAGAAATGGGCTACTTCAGTCTATAGCAAGAGTTGAAAAAAAAATAGACTCCTAATACCCCTGAGTGTATTTCACTTATAATCAATTACTTACTCAGTGATAGCATACTGAACGATGTGGTGTTCAGATTTCTCATTGGATCACAGACTTAGAATTGGAGGCCACCTCAAAGTCACTGAATCTAACCCTTTCATTCCTGAAATGAAGAAACTTAGATCCAGAAACATTTAAATGACTTGTCCAGGATCACACAGCTAATATAAATATCTGAGGCAGAATTTTAATCTAGATTACCTGATTCCAAATTTGACATGAAGTCTTCTTTTATGTGAACAGTTTGAAAAGTACAATCCGATGCTTTCCCTGCTATCTGAGAACTTCTATTATAAAGCAAACAAGAGACTACTCTCTCAATCACATTTCCTTTCATTCGTTCATTTATTTATTTATTGCCTTGGTTTAATTTAGGTTTTATGTTTTTTCCATGTGAAACCTCCATTATTTTTGACTCCTCATCTTCCCTTCCATTCTTGACAGAAATGAAGACCGAAACTAGCTTAACTCAGCTCACTCAGTAATTGAGGCTGTCATTTGAGAGAAAAAAGTTGCTTTGAGTGTAACTATGTCACTTTGCTGTATACATTTCTTTTCATAGGGTACTGCTCCCAGAAATGGAAGTATTTGCTTTCTGATACATGGGGATAAGAAGAGGTAAGGAGATTAATGCTGTGACCTACTTCCAACATTCTGTTTCCTGGGTAAGAAATTCAAATAGCTCATTTGCACCACTTATGAAAATGGAAATAGTATTTTCCATTTGAAGAAATCCCTTGATGGTTAATAAAATAAAATACTTATAAACCATCATGTGAAAATGTGGAAAAGTAATATGCACTCTCTAATGTGTATAGCAAGCCAAGATCTCTCCATATTTCAGAGGATACATTCACCTTTTTGGTAACTATAAGAATAAAGAGGGGCACACACAACTGAAACCAGCAAATAATGAATTTCATTTGACTTTGAAGTGATTTATAGGACTTTCTGAAGCAAATGATGACAACTCCCAATTATATAGCAAAGAACGTTCCTCATAACAGCCTGGTGAGGTTGGTAGCACTGATATTTTTATCCTCATTTTATAGATCATTGAATCATCAGATTATAGATTTAGGGCTAAGAAAAGGACCTGAGAGGCTATTAAGAAGTTACATGAGGAACTGAAGTACAAAGAGATTGTGTGACTCACCCACAAACAGACAACTAGTTAAGTATCTAAGGCAAATTCCAACCTCATCATCCAAGTAGACCATTCTCTCCAGTCTTTTCTAATTTATGCAAGCAATAAAATCAACTCATGTTTCCCAAGAATAGAAGACCAATACAATCAAGATTTCCACTTGCAGGGAAAAACCGGCTTAAAATTCAACTGAGATAGTGAGTAACCCACATATTAATAACCAAGAGTTAACTGTAACTTTTATCTCAGCTTCCTTCCTAAACAAAGAGAATTTTAGACAAATGCCCTAAATAATTGTACAACCTCCTCCTTCCTTTCCTTTTTCTTCCTCATTCTCTTCTACTTCTTCATGGTAAATGAGCATGGGATATTAAACAGAGACCTGTAAAGAACATTGGATTTTTTTCTTGCCAATCAAAACAGCTGTAACCTATGAAACCCAGTAAAAATATCCTGTTTTCTTTACTTTCCCTTCCTTTTTCAATGTTAAAATTCCCTTCATATCTCATATATGCTAAAACATACCTCAAGTAAATGATCTTCATGTGTGCCTATGTCCAAAAAAATCATCACTTGTGGCCACCCTGGCAATGACTTGCTTAAAACCTCTCCAGGCTGGCCCTCAGACAGCAGCCATAGAATGCATCACAGAGCAAATACATGAACCCTTTTCAACTTGCCAGAATTTGCCCCAATTTGGACCCCCTCCCGACATAGTCCACAAAAACTCAGGGTCACCCCCATGCCACAATAAAATATTAGAGGATGATTTCATTGGAGCCACTTAGCTACTTATCTACATTTATTTTTTGTTCTCAGTAAAATATTATCCACACAAGTATTGCTATTTTTCTAATATAGTCACACGAGACAAAAGTGCACTATATTTGTGGGACAGGATAAGGGCAGCAGTGCCTGGAGGCGAGATGCTGCACTAGATGACCTCTTCCTATTCTTAGAGAATTCATTGACTTTTAAATGAACTAGAACAGCTCACCATGCCTACCAATTGAGGTTCTTGAACAGATGGGACATGAACTACAGAAATTTGCTATTCTGAAGTAGAATTTTGAGAAATCAAGGATCCTACTACCTCTATCTGAAACCTCAGAATGGGTCTAATTCATTCAACAACATGTATTAAGTATTTACTTTGTGCTGGTGTATATAGATATTTATACATTTTAGATTCTGAGTGAGATTCTATTATACAGGGGTTAATGATGAAGTGAATGACAATCTTGAAAAGAGAAAGGTAATTTGCAAACTTTAAAGAGCTATATAAATGTTAGCTATCGTTGTTGTTAGTTGTGATTGCTGAGGGTTAGGTGGTTGAATGCATGTAACAGTGCCCTTCGTATTTGAATATGGTTTGTTGCATTCTGTTTTTTACATTCGTATTATAGTCCACATATGGAAACCTATGTCTTTGCCAATGAAAACACATACCTTCCTACAAACAATCACAACCTCTGAAATTCTGAAAATTCTTTGGGGGTATTGAAAAAACTACTAGCATTATCAGTTCTGATTTCAGATTTTAGAAAAGATAAAACTTCCTCCTTATTTTCTTTCCATATTTAAACTCTTTTGCCTTTTTCTGAGAAAGAAAGATTATCAAAGCCTTAATATTTCTTATGGGTCTTTTTATGGGTCCATAACTTGGTATACCTTCTCCAATTTTTATAAACCTTGTGATGCTTACAAATAGCCTTATCTCCTTTCTGCACATAGCCAGGTCATGTCTAGACATTAGTTGACTAGTGTGTTCATGTCCAAATAGACATGAAAATGGAAGTAGCATTTTCCATTTGAAGAAATCCCTTGATGGTTAAAAAAATAAAATACAAACCATCATGTTAAAATGTGGAAAGGTAATATATATTCTCTGATATATGTATAAATATACATGCATATATATATATAGATATAGATGTAGATAGCAAGCCTTAGGTCTCTTCATATTTCAGAGGAATTCTACCTTCTAGTAGAGTTCTCTCCATTTATAGAAGTGAAATAAATGAATAAAAAAGTATTCATTAAGAACCTTCTTTGTGCTGAGTTCTGTGGTGTTAAGGATAAGAACAGAAAATCTAGATAGTTCTTACACTCTAATTGGGGGAGATAGCACATTGAAAAAAATAAAAAAGTTTGGCTGTAGGACACACAAGAGAGGTAAGAGAACTAAGGATGAGGTGGAGAATCAGATGTAAGGCCCAGGGATCCTCAGATTAAGTCCCTAGGTTAGAAAGCGCAGCCTGGGACTGCAGGTTATAGAGGTAGGGCAGGTAGGACTGGTGGTCTCCGGTGGCACTAGAAGGTAAAGAGCTGATGTCTCCATTTTTATCCAAGTGTAATGGGATATTGGCCACTGAATTTAGTCTTTATGAGCATGTGCAGAGTGCCTCTGATACAATCCCCCATAAGGAAGAGACTGGAAAGCCTACTTCTAGAATGAAATGTGCTATAGAGATTTTGAGGCATGTGTAGACATTCTGTAACTAATTCTCATCTGCTTACCCCATAATTAAAGGGGATCTTTATGATTGGCTGTATACCTTTGGCTCTTTTCTTGTACTGACTTCCAGAAGGATGGCTTTCCAGTGACAGATAATTAAGGGGAGAAGCAAGCGTTGGGCTCTCCTCACCTGAGACCAACATATTGCCTGTGAGTACAGGCCCCAGTTCTTTATCCTAGCATGTTTGCAAGGCAAGGAAGCAGCATTTATTTGGCTTACTATATGCCAGGCAGTGTGGTGCTAAGGATTGAAAGGTAAAAGATAAAGAGGAAGAGTGATCGGTTCCGGGGATACAAATACAACGAAAAAGAAAGACAGTTCTTGTCCTCAAGAATTCTAGTAAGAGAAGACAACATGCAAAAAGGAGCTGAAAGAAGTGTTTGTATTGGGGGAAGGAGGTACCTGCATGGAGACATGACTAAAGTCTAGAATGTCAGAAGCAGAGTCAGAGGGGAATGAAGATGGCTGGCCTGGGCCCCTCCTCAAAATGGAAGCCCCCAGGCAGAACTCAGCAATTGAAAAATGGGTCTTGAATGGCAGAAGAATGTTCTAAGATGAGAAGTCTTGTAGGGGTGGATTGTAGGGTGAGGAGCCCATAGGCACTGAAGGAAGCTCCTAGATGAAAGCCCCTGAAGCATTGTGGCAAGGTTTTGAAAGTCATAAGCAGAACCAGAAGGAGAATAAGGGTTATATACCCTGGGGCCCTCCCCAAAATGGAAGGAATTCATCCATGAGAAAAGGGGACAGAATGGTGGAGGGGTATTCCAAGGTGAGAAGGCTGCAGAGGTGGATAGGTATTCTGGCATGAGAAGACCCCTCCTCAGGTACTGAGGAAAGTTTTTGGGCAAAAGACAGCTAAAGCATGGTGGCAAAGCCCAGAAGGCAATAAAGCATTTCTTCTTTAATTTTAGGTGAGGGAGCTCAATCTGGAGTATATAACCTTGTGAGTTTCAAAAAAGTCAGCAGAGTGAGCCACCCAAGGTCCAGAGGTCTCAAACTAGAGCCTAGGCAGGGTTTTGCAGCTAGCCTAGTATTTTTATTTGGAGGGGGGAAGGCAGGGCAATTGGGCTTAAGTGACTTGCCCAAGGTCACACAGCTATTAAGTGTGTCAAGTATCTGAAGCCGAATTTGAACTCAGGTCCTCTTGACTCCAGGGCCCATGCCCTATTCACTGCACCACCTGGCTGTCTCAAGCTAGCACACTATTGAAAGTCTGAGGACTGAGGAGCAACGTTTGTTATTCAACTCAGCAGTAAAACAAAGACTCATCTAGCACTGATGCTGCATTTAGAGATGAACTTGTAGGACAAATGCTCTGTAGAAAAAATAATGAAGTATAAACCCATTCTTCCTAGAATGCAAAGTCAGTTAGGGGAGGATGCACCTCCAAGGTGAGTCAGGACAATGTTTATCTTTGTTCTTGCATTATCTTTGAATATTCCATCGTAAAAACTAATTGATCCTTGTTGGTTAAATTGAACTGGGGTCCTAGTCCCATCACCTAATCATAAGGGGTGGCCAACACATCTGTAATTGGAATTCAGATCTAGGTACAGTAGATGGAGAGTCTGACCTGCAATCAGGAAGGCTCATCTTCCTGATTTCAAATCTGGCCTCAAACACTTGCTGGCTGTGTGACCTTGGGCAAGTCATGTAACCCCGTTTGCCTCAGTTTCCTCATCTCTTAAAAAAATGAGCTGGAGAAGGAAATGGTAAACTACTCCAATATCTTTGCCAAGAAGACCCCAAATGGAGTCACAAAGAGTTAAACCAGACTGAAATGACTGAACAACAAAAACAAGAAACCCCTCAAGGGTATCCTTAGAATCCTGAGGGGTCCATGTAGCCATGCTCTGGGTGAATAAGGCAAAGGAAGATACTTTCTCCAGAGTGGGTAAAGGGGTAAGACAAAGGGTTCAGGCAACTTCCAGGGGTGGCAAGGCAGAAATTGAGTCCCGGAGAGGTAAAGTCCAAGCTCATACAGGTTATAAGTTACAGAGACAGGATTAGATCTGAGGTCTATTGTATACATCTTTTATTTTTTCCCCTTTACATATATATATGTAACATGTAATATTACATATATAATACATATAATAATATGTAATTATATATATATATAATATGTAAATTTCACCTTCCTATCCTGTCCTACTTTTATCTTCCTATCACAGAGCAATGTCTACCACATAGTAGGAACTCAATGAATACTTGTTGAATTAACTGAAATGAAGTTGATTCACCCTTTATGGGTGTGAAGATATTCTCATTAACCTCAAGATCCCATCAGTCTTGATACTCTACTTCATGAATACCCTCTGCCCCTCTGACTGGAGAGTGGAGCCATGAACTCCAAAATCTCTCTTTGAGGAAGGCACTGCAATCAGACAGTTCATTTCTCACTTGGCTTCACTACTTTGAGACTTCTCAAACTGCTCTAGCATGACTCCCACCCTCACCCCTCATCTATGAATTCTCTCCCCACCACCCCCCTTTTGAGCTTTCTTTTGTGTGCTGTCTTTCCCATCGGATTGTAAAAACTCCCTCAGGGCAAGCACTGTCTTTTTCATATTTGCATCTCCATGTTAGCACAGTGCCTCGCACATAGTAGTCATCTAATAAATGGCCATTCACTACTGATTTTGTTGTTGTAGCTAGTATTTTCGGGCCCTGTCCCTATAACTTAACCCTTTCACACCTGGCCATTTTGTGTGTAATTCATAAGTGAGCAGACATGCAAAAAAATTTCAAAGTATTTAAATCATTTATTTATTTACCTCTTCAAAAAACTTTTTGTCTGATTGAAACTAGTTGTTTTTGAAACTTGAAAGTTTCTTTTTTTTTTCTGGTGAGGAGGGTAAGGAAAAAAGAGATTGTTACTGCCCGGGTACCCACCCACACCGCCCTCTCTACTTACCCATCTCGGTAAGTCTTTGGTCGTCACCTCGTCACCGGCCTCTGTAGTCCCACCACGGAGGAATAACCAGACAGAGCACCCGAGGTTCTTTCTAGAGGAGTTTATTCTTGCGTAGCTCACAACCCTTCTCCCCGAGTTCCGGGGATCAGGGCTTTTTATAGGCATAGACACCAATCATAGAGCAGTACAGCAAATGTTGCCTTATATGGATATGAGCAGACTAAGCGGCATTCGCCAATCACAATCGGTATAGCAAACATTACCTTATAAGGGTGTGTGCAGGCATGCTAAGCGGCAGTGCTTTCCCATCCCTCCCCGCCCCCAACAGTTACTGCTGTTATTTCAGTAGCGTCTGACTCTTCCTGATCCCATTTGGGGTTTTTTTGGCAAAGATACTGGAGTGGTTTGCCATTTCCTTCTTCAGCTAATTTTCTTTGCAGATGAGGAAACTGAGGCACACAGGTTTAAGTGATTTGCCCAGGGTCACACAGCCAGTGTCTGAGGTCAGATTTGAAATCAAGAAGAGTCTTTCTGACCCCAGGGCCAGTAATCTATCCACTGTACCTCTGAGCTGCCCAACAGTATATTAAATACCCACAAGAACATGTATTCTGACCATATAGTTACAGAAGATTAAAGCTTAAAAGAATCAATGATTATCTCACTTAAGAGTTCAATTCTAGTTCATTCTTCAGTTGCTGCCTTTATTTCATACTTTCAAATATTTAATTCACATAATTACTCATGAGTTATTCTTCCTACTTGTTCTATTTTTCAGTAGAAGATTGGTTTCCAGGAACTAGAAATTTCTTTTGGATATGAAGTAAACCCTTCCTCCATTAAAGAAAGATGAGGGAAAGTGGTAATCAGCACATGACATTTATTTCAAAGTTTCAGAATGGACCAATCAGTGTTTCCTATGTATTTTCAATGATCCCTTTGTTAATTGTCTTTGATGAGCCTGACTGATTTCTGGTTTGGTCATATACAGTTTGAAAGTTGGCTCCTCCCCCTTTGCAATGCATGCACCCAGCTCCCCTGTAGTGAGTTAGTGAAAGGTGTCCACTTATCCACAGCAGAAAAGGGATGTAATGAATCAGAAAGGGATGTGTTTTATGCAGTAAGCACTTTCCACACTCTTTCCTGCACTGCTACATTTATGCTGAAATGGTCCATTTATTTTAATCCTAAATAGGGTCCCTAGACAAGAGCAGAGAATGGAAGTAAAGAAGAAAAAGGGAAAAAAGGAAAGGATTTCCATTTCAGAACAAACAATTCAGGATTTTTTTTAAAAAAAGGTCTAGTTCCTTTAGTCTTTGGTAAAACTGAATCTTTCGGACTCTCTACTTTTCCTACTAAAAGAATTTGCCTCTTTTCCTGAATGATACTTTTGAATGGATAAATCCGTTCCTCTCTTATTGAAATCCTGCCTCCAGAAAGATAGATATCTTCTGACCCTTTGGTGCTATATGATAACCATCTGCTTGAGGATGACCTGATATCCATCCATATAGAGTTAATATGGAGGGCAGAAGACAGCTACTCCTTCAGACAACAGCCCAGGCCATCTAACCCAGCTGGCAGGGAAAAAAGTCTCAGAACATAGCATATTAGCTCTGGGAGGGGCCTAGAGGTCATGATATCCAGCTTCTACATTCTACAGATGTGTTGATTGAAGTCCAGGTAAGAAAAGAAAATTGTTCAAAGTCATACAGCAACAGAGTAAGAAAATGAGAATGAGTGCAAGAGAAACAGAAACAAAGAAAGAGAGAGATAGAGACAGAGAAACACAAAATTATGTGATTACAACCACAGATATATGGATCCTGTGATGACTAACCCTGACAGACTTTGCTCTTCTCAGCAACACAATATGCAGAGACAGCTCCAAAGGACTCACAATGGAGAGTGCTATCTACATCCAGAGAAGGAACTATGAAGTATGAATGCAGATGGAGGCACACTTCATGCTCGCCTTTTTCTCCCCCCTTTTTTTCTCTCTTTTGTATTTGTTGTTGGGTTGTGTTTTTGGTTTTTTTTTTTGGTTGTTTCTTCTTTCTCATGATTCATTCCATTGGTCATAATTCTTCTCCACAACTTGATTAGTGTGTAAATTAATTCAATGCCAAATTATACATGGAAGTTATATGGGATTCCATGCCGCCTTGGGGAGGGAGGGGGAGGAGGGAGAGAAGAAAATCTGGAACTCAAAATTATGTAGAATCGTGTGTTGCAAACTAAAAATAAAAATTAAAAAAAGAACATATAAAAAAGAATTATGTGATTACAAAAGTATGTGCCAATGTTCTAAATGATTATTTATTATTATTACTGTTTGTCTTTCATTTTCAAAGAGGACTAATGACATTAGAGATGATATCTTGACTCCTTTGTAAATTGGATTTAAGTGAGACCGAGTTGCTCAGAGTCATCAGCCTCACTCTCTCTTCCAGAGTCATCAAAGTCCAGTGGCAGGACAAAAGTCGAGACAACTGGTGATAGCCCAGGATGTAGTAGTGACCTTGGCATTTTTTTATGTCCGACCAAGCTCTAAAAGCTCCACAGCTTTAGCCACCTTCATAGCTATTGGAACAAATTGTTCTTATCTGCCCATTCCATGGGGAGAAGCCTTCTCATGCTTAGGGTACAAGTACCCCTAACACATCAACGGGCTACCCATTGGTTACCCTCTGCCAAGACAGTTTTACTGGGGTGTGGTCACTGAACATGCTACAGCTTCTTGGAGCCTCAAGTGAGAGTTGAGTTGCAGGTAGACACCAAAAGTGGATAAATAGCCTTGAAAAGGGCTTGGCAAGCCCTCACACCAGAGCTGGAATTAATCCTCCTTGAACACCCTAATCCAGGTTCAAATACTGCCTCAGAAACTTACTAGCTGTGTGACCTTGTGCAAATCACTTAACCCTGTTTGCCTCAGTTTACTCATCTGTAAAATGAGCTAAAGAAGGAAATGGCAAACCACTTAATATCTTTGCCAAGAAAACCCCAAATGAGATCATGAAAAGCTAGACACAACTGAACAACAGCAGTCTTTCCTATTGGGAAGAAAGGGATCTGATAAACTCATTGAGACAAAACTGCTTTTAAAAAAAGAGATTAAAAAAGTCATTATCCTCAATGAGCTTACTTTCTAACAGGAGAAAACAAGGCTAAAAAAAGGGAGCTGGAAAGAATGGCATTACATCATGGAGGCAGACAGGAAATTGTGTGGAAGATAGTTTTTTTGAGCAAGATAAAATGAAAAATCTTCTATCTGAGCTCAGAGTCCCTGAGGTAGTGTCCAAGATTCAAAGGTACCTCAGGATTATGGTTGTAGTGCAGGCAATATTGTGTACATTTACTGACGTAGATCTCCTTACGTAACTTATATGCATTTGTTCATGCTCTCCGTTACCAGAATTCTTCCCTTCACTTCTTCCTGCCCATCCTTCAGAGTCTATCTCAGATCTCCCCTTCTCCTAGAATATAATGATTCTAACTGCTCCAGGCCACCTCTGTCTCTTCTTAACTTTTCTATATCTTGTCTAGAAGGCACAATTGGTGCCTTATTGATTGTGTGACATGGTAATGCTGGAAAATGATCCAGGAAGACCTGAACTCAAATCTGACCTCTGATCCTTAAAAGCTATGTGACCATCAGATTTTGTGATGACAATTCGATCAATTCATCAAGTATTCCTTATTTCTACTATTCAGAAGGTGCTAAACTAAGTACTAAGGACACCAAGACACATTTCTTTAAAGTCTCTGCCTTCAAGGAGCTTCTATTCTCTAAATTAGTTTATTTAACTCATTCCTGAAGAGTAAATCTGCCCTGTTCTCTCTCTCTCCCTCTCTCTCCCTTTCTTTCTCTCTCTCTCTCTCTGTCTCTCTCTCTCTCTCTGTCTCTCTGTCTCTCTCTCTCTCTTTCTCTCTAGTTACCTAGCTTCTTCTTAAAGCTCTCCTGAGAGAGAGCTTTTGCTGTCTCTTAAGGAAGGCCATTCCACTTTGGGATGATTTTAATCATTAGTCTTTTTTTTCTTTATCTCAAGCAAAACTCTACCACTCTGCCTTATTCTGCCTTTGAGGTCAAGCAAAGAAGCCTAATCCCTGCTTTCCCCAAATATGTTATCAGTTACTTGTGAGCAGACAAAATGTCACATGAATGAAGGTGAGGATATGTTTCGTGCCACATTATACAAAGCACAATTCTAGGCACACAGCAAGAGCATAGCCCATATTTGATTGATCATAACTAGAACATAGTTTTAACTGAATACTTTGTGGACTTGTGAAAAAACATTCATGTGTTTTTTTTCCAATTATATCCTACTGCTAGTTTTTTTGTTATAAGTTATAACAAAGTTTATCATTCAAATGGCCCCCTTAAGTGTAAGTTGTCTTAGAGGAATAAATATTCTCTAATATGTCTGTTCTGCTCGTAAAGTGTAAGAAAAAAAGAGAAGTGAGTGATATGAAAAAGAAATAGGAGAAAAAATTAAAAACATAAGCAGTGGTGGTTTCAGCCCCAGTGGAAAACATACATTTATTGGGAAGAATTCTCAGCAGGAACACTGGAAATCTTACATTTTCTAGTTCAATTACAACATCAGGATCTTAGATATTGGTAAGAGGCTTGTTTCCAAGAACTTTGATGCTGAATCAATACGGTCCTAAGTGATGCATTAAAAGCAGTGCAGAAAATGTCCTACCATTATTAATAAATTGTTCATAGCTTTCCTATATATTCTTTTTACACATTTAGGCTTTGTTTAAATTACTGCTTTACTGGAACAAAATCAAGAATGTTGGTGACTTACAAGAAGTAATGTTGCAATTTGTAAGCCAAAGATATGTAGCAATTCTATCTACAATTCTCCACAACAGCATTATTTTAGCCATTATGTTCTAGCACAGAAATGATTTCTTTAGAAAACCTTGAGATTGGTAGCTTTTTATAAATATCCAAAATGCTTTCTTTTGAATATTAAGTTCATAGTATTAACCCATCAGGAGGACATATCCTTTCAGTGAAGTGGAAGGTTTGAAGGAGACCTTATCACCTTATGTTTCAGACCAAAGGTGATCTTTTACATAGACAGAGTAGGAAATTACCTATAACTAATTTCAGGTATATGGAGAAAGACGCTCTTCCTCTACTATGTGCCTTCTCATTGAGGTTAATGTTTTTCATTTTTCCTCTGACATTTATGAATCATATGACTTTAGACAAAGAATTACTTAACTTCACTGAGACCCTCAGTTTTCCCTACTATAACATGGGCATGCTGATACTTGCACTGCCTACTTATTGTGAAAGTCAAATTGGATGATGATATAAAGTTCTTCATAGACTTTGTAAAGAGGGAGCTGTGATGGAAAGAGTCCTAGATTTATCATTGTATGTAAAACTGGCAAAGTCATTTAAATTTGTTGGACTACAATTTCTTTAAAAGTAAAAATGAGAAGGGAAAATAAATGCATCTCAAAGGTGCTTTCCAACTCTTAATTATATGATACCTACTAATTTTATTTCTAATCCTTCAGCTGCTATTCCCTTCTCCCCAGAATTTCCTTAATTTATTTTGTAAATATTTTCACATATGCACATGATATCTTCCAATAAGGATTTTTTTGTCTCTGTATCACAAGTGCCTACTTAGTGCCTGGCATATAGTAAGATCTTAATAAACAATGTCTCGATCCATTTCACATGAAAATAGCCATGGACAAGCCAATTTTATTGACTATACTGGTGCACAGGATTTAATCCACCTCCCTCAAACTTACAGATGAGGAAAACAAAGTCTATACAAGTGACTTGCTCATGGTCGCCAGTAGCAGATTCAATTCAACAAATAATTATTCAATTGCTTCTATGAACCATGACACTGTGCTTTGCACTATCAAGGACCTGGGGCACAATCCTATGTCCTTGAAGTTGACAATTTATATTTCCAAAAACCTTAGTGTACAGTGCAGATGGATTCTTCACTTAGAGCAAGGTTCACTGTAGATTTCCTTTTGAATAAAAGATCCCCTGGTACATTTGCATTATTATTTAACTTGCAAAATTAAATTTGTGCACAATATTTGGAAAAATGTATATTGCATAAAATTCCATGATAACCATAATGCACTGATATGATGAAATGTTAACTATGTTTTGGGGTAATATCCGTTTGCATGTAGACATTTTTGTACATTGATGTGATCTACATAATTCCAGGAAAGATTAATATACCTGATGTTCCATCGCTATAGATTCATCCTTTGGGTAAAAACCACTGTATCTTACTAACATCCTAATACCTTTGCCAGAGTAATATTAAATAATTATTAGTTATTTATATCTGATAAATTAATTTGGCCTTTCCTTGTAAAAGCTGACAACTAGATAAAGGCAGGGCCTTTGGGGAAATGTGACAGATGGCAAATCTTTTAAGAATTAATAAAAGGAATTTAGAGTCGCAAAAGAATGGGAGAACCTTTCTCCCTAAATTGGTTAGGGTGAGGTTTTGGTGTAGAGGAAGCATCCTATTGTACTTCATGATTTTGTCTAGGGTTAGCCTTTTTTTTTCAAGAAAACTCCCAGACATAACTGAATTCTCATTTCATAAATTATAGTTCTTTCCCTAGACATGAAAGCATTTTTATTTACATAGAATCACAGAAGCTCAGAGGGATCTTAAAGCAGTCCAACTCCTTCATTTTATAAATGTATAAACTAACATATAGTAAGCTTACGTGACTTGCTCAGGGTCACACATATGCTTAAAGTGCCTCTTATTCCTAAATATAAATGCCACCCAAGGAGCCCGCTTGTGACACAGGGAGCCCTCTCCACTGGACACCTGTTTATTTTGCAATTAACTCAGGGTAAGCAGGCCTGTTCTCAATGTCTTGCTTGAGGGTCTGGAATTTAATCTCATGCCTTGTCTTGTATTTATATATCATCAATCAACAAAAAATCCAATCCTGGGAGAAGAAAAACAAAACAAAACATGTGGGATGGATGGCCTATTTGTTCTCTTGGAGAAATAAGTGGGATTGTTTATCTGCAGCTATAGATTTTAACAAGAAAGGAAACAGTAAAGGACTATTGCCAAACATGCCTGAAAAAGAGTGGGATAATACCCTAACTCATCTTTCTCCAAACCACATATAGAAGAACATTAAGACCTTTATAGAAACATGTGCAATTACTTGTCTGAACCCATATGCATGTGAGGAAAGAGGACAGATCTCACCATTATGGAAGGAGACACAATGTAGTAGACATCTCACTGAACCTTGAGTTAGGAAAATCAGGTTTCAGATCTGCGTTTCTATCAGAAACACAGATATCAGGCATCCTACACTGAATCTAAGAGAACTGCAAAGCCAGTGGCTAGTTGGGGCTTGGGGGAGAAGGGGCAAAGATGTGATTGACACTGTGCAGGGTTGTTGTGGTTTTATCTGATAGGGTCAAAAAGGCACAGGACAAATGCCCTGAAGATGGTAAGTGGGTTCTACATATAAATGGGCGAGATGGTGAACAAAGGAGGGAAGCCCTTGAGTAGCTGGGTCTGGTATCTGGCAACAGACCTGCAAATTGAGAAGAGAATCCATAGTACTTACAGAAGCTGTGGGTAGCTGCATGTTGCCACTAGGGAAGTGCTTCAATATTCTCCAAGCTGCCTTTTGGAGATTTAATCTCCCCTTGGTGGATAGCCTGTTGTCCCCATGAGTAGCTACACCCTTGTCTCTGTACTGTGGTTTGCTTGTCTCAGGCTACCTCCTGGTTTGTTCTCTTAGCCTGAGGAGCTTGGGAAGCACAGAATCATCAGCATTTGGCTCAGTGGCAACTATCTGGACTCTATTTCTGTCTTTAGATCAGAGACATATGGGTTCAGTTTTTATTCCAGAGGATGATATGAATGTTTGAATGAGAATAAAACACAAATTTTGAAATGGAAGAGGTATATATTTATCTTACTGTTCAGGTGACTCGAAATCACATCCTGTAATCATTATTACAACTTATATTTATATGATGCTTAATGGTTCTAAAAGTGTTTTGTCTGCCCACATGCTGTATTCTTTCCCCTTTCCCCCCAACCTCACATCCCAGATACACACACACACACACACACACACACACACACACACCCTGAGAGAGAGTCTCAGTACAAATTGCAGCCTCTTTGAAAGCAAGGACTGGTTTGAATTTATCTTTGTGTCCTCAGAATCTAACCCACTGCCTTATACATAGTGGGTACCTAATTAAAGCTTTTGATTGAATTGAATTGACGCCTGCTTTCTAAGGTGTCTATATCTATGAAATGTGAAAATAGTAGTACATACCTTTAAGAAGAAAATATTCATATTCATATTCTTCAGATAGGCAGAGGTATTAAGCATTAGGAGGCTTTGTCTTTGGAAAAAGATAACTTGTTATTCCATAGATCTAGTATTTGAATGACCTGAAAAATATTCAACTAGCATTAAATGCCTACTATGTGCCAGATACTATGTTATGCACTGGGAATACAAAGAAAGATAAAAGACAGTTCTTGCTGTCAAAGAGCTCACTGTGTAAAGGAAGGGCAGGGGAGAGAAGAGGAAAAGGATAAGAATTTATAGCAAGTACTGTGTGCCAGACACTATACTAAGCACTTTATAATCATCCCCATTGATCTTTATAACAACCATGTGGAGTAGCTGTTACTATTATCCTTATTTTACGATTGGACATACTGAGTCAAACAGATGTTAAGCGATCTGCCCAGTGTCACACGGCTAACGTGTCTAATGGGGGAGATGACACTCCCCCACAACAACAAACTCACAGTTTGTTGTTGTTCATCCTTCATTCTTGAAGAGGACCAATGACATCAACAGGGTGACTTACAAGCGAGGCAGAGCTGTTCAGAGTCATCAGCCTCACTCTTGCCACCAGTCATTAGATTCCAGTGGCAAGACATAGGTCAAGATGACTGGCAATGGCCAAGGATGCAGTGAGAAATCTTGGGCTTTTTAAGCTAAGGTCTTTCCCAGGTCTCAGTTTGTCTGAGGCAATGCCTAATTTAGTAATTAAAGACTAGGTAAGAATTGGGGCAAAAGATGGCCTAGTTTGCCTTTATATAAAAGAATCAGTCTGGAAGAGGGAGAGATCCTCAGAGTTTCTGGCCTATGTACAAGCAAAATATATACAGGGTAAAGTGGAAATAAGCAACAGAGTGAAGTTATAATTAGCATTATGGGGAATCAGGGAAGTTTTCTTGCAGGTGAGACATTAGCTGAGACACAAACAAAGCCAGGAAAACCAGGAGATGGAAACGATCAGGGATAGATTTCCAGGCACAGAGAACACATGAAAAGACACAGCCAGGATAGGGAGTGCCTTGTCTGAGGAATAGCAGACCAGCCTATGTCTCTGGATTGCAGGGTATGTGATGACAAGGTGCAAGGTATAAGAAGCCTGGACAAAGCAAAAAGGGGCTAGTTTATGGAGGGCATTATAGGCCAAAAAGAGGATTGTATATTTGATCCTGGAGGTAATAGAGAGCCACTGGAATTTGCTGAATATGGAGGGTAAAGTGGTCAAACTTGCATTTTTGGAAAATTGATTTGATGGCTGAATGGAGGTTGGACTAGAACAGGGAAGGAAAGAGAGGAAAATCTTAGATTCTCAGAAAATAATTATGAGGGAGTCAAACTCATCATTGTGGGTTCCTTCTTAATTCCATAAAATGATTGTTTTTCACATGCGTAAGGGACAGAAAAATCTAGATCGTTAAATATGATTTTCTAATACTCCATGGATCAGTGATCTCATCAATGTTATTATCTATATCAATACAACTATAGTGCAACCCATCCATGCTTGATGAGCCTTAGGCAATGCATTCCCACTTTTCCCAAGGTTCACCACAAGGTGAACATTCAACTCACAGGAGGCCTTCCATGTGTTCTCTTGAGGATATTAACAGAGCAGCAAGCCCATTGCTTATCTCTTTCTTTTCCTGTCCATATACTTTTTTGATGTAATGAAATATATTTTGAAATACTGATGTAATGAAAATATTTTGTTCTATTTCTCTTTGCCTATTCCTCATTTATAATATGTTAGAATAAGTTCATGCCAAGCGTGCCCCAATTCTTTATTCAATGGATGACCTTTGACTTCAATTCCTCAGAGACTATAGTATTCTATGACCCTAGAAAAACCAACAGCTACATGAATACATGTATGCATACATAGGTGTACATATGTATACAAACACAAATATATAGTCTCCATGTGAGTTTTTTTTTAAATTTATTTTTAATATGTTTAGTTTTCAGCATTGATTTTCACATGCGTTTGAATTACAGATTTTCTCCCCATTTCCACCCCCCCACTCCAAGATGGCGTACACTCTGGTTGCCCTGTTCCCCAGTTT
>CM053622.1:155718993-155744823 GCA_028646595.1 Phalanger gymnotis | reverse complement strand
AGAAGCAACTGCAGCTATAGTTCTAAAGCTGCCCTGCCTCTGTTGCCCCAGGGGCAGTGGCCAGAACCGCAAACTCAGTCCCACAGCTTTTCCCACTAACCTTCTCTGTTGTCTTTGCTGTTTGTGGGTTGTGAGGTCTGGTACATGCCACAGCTCAGTAATTCCGCATGCTAGGGCACTCTCCGCTCCACTCCTGGTCTCGTGGGTCTGCGGTCTGCCACGCCGTGCCTCGTGCGCTGGGCTCTGCTTGGCTCAGCTCCGCTCCCCTCAGCTGGGAGCTGGGAGTTCCGTGCAGGACAGACCTTACCCCGAGACCATCCAGGCTGTCCTGGGCTGGAGCCCTGCTTCCCTCTGCCACTTTGTGGGTTCTGCAGCTCTAGATTTGGTTCAGAGCCATTTTTTTTATAGGTTTTTGGAGGGACTAGCTGGAGAGCTCACTCCAGTTACTGCTTTCCAGTCGCCATCTTGGCTCTGCCCCTTTGATAATTTCCTGAAAGATTATGTCTAGGCTCTTTTTTTCATCATGGCTTTCAGTTAGTTAAATAATTTTAAAATTATCTCTGTTGGATCTATTCTCCAAGTCAGTGGTTTTTCCAATGAGATATTTCACATTGTCTTCCATTTGTTTATTCTTTTGGTTCTGTTTTATAATTTCTTGATGTCTCATAAAGTCACTAGCTTCCACTTGCTCCAATCTAATTCTTAAGGTGGTAATTCTTCAGTGGTGTTTTGGACTTCCTTTTCCAATTTGCTAATTCTGCCTTTAAAGCATTCTTCTCCTCATTTGCTTTTTGGAGCTCTTTTGCCCTTTGGGTTCGTCTACTTTTTTAAGGTGTTATTTTCTTCAGTATTTTTCTTGGGTCTCCTTTAGCATGTCATTGACTTGTTTTTCATGATTTTCTTGCATCACTCTCATTTCTCTTCCCAATTTTTCCTCTACTTCTCTAACTTGCTTTTCCAAATCTTTTTTGAGATCTTCCATGGCCTGAGACCAATTCATATTTTTACTGGAGGCTTTTGATGTAGGCTCTTTGACTTTGTTGACTTCTTCTGGCTGTTTGTTTTGATCTTCTTTGTCACTAAAAAAAGATTCTATAGTCTGAGTCCTTTTACACTGCCTGCTCATGTTCCCAGCCAGCTACTTGACCCTTGTGCTTTTTGTCAGGATATGATAGCTTTTAGAATGGAGAGTACTTTGTCCCAAGCTTTAGCAGTCTTGTGCTGCTGTTTTCAGAGGTACTTTTACTCCACAGTCACCACAAGCTCTGCCTCAGCAGCACTCCCAAGAACCACCACCCAGGACTGTGACCCAGATCTGAGCAGCACAGAGCAACAGAACTCTGCCTCTGCACCAGCAAAGCAATCCCTGCACTCTTGCTCTGATCTGCCACTTGATTCCTCCCACTGTGTGGGCCTGGGGTCAGAAGCAGCTGCAGCTGGAACTCTGGAAGCTGCCACAGTAGCTTCCTGCTGCTGCCACTACATCACCTCTGCCGCCCCCAGGGCTGCCTTGGACTGCGCGCTTCTCTACTCAGATCCAGCAGTTTTCCCACAAACCTGCTCTGTTTTCTTTGGTGTTTGTGGGTTGAGAAGTCTGGTAACTGCCCCAGCTAAATGATTCATGGCCCTGATACCTCCTCTGCTTGACTCCCAATCTGGTCTGTCCTTTCTGGGCCCATGCTGGGCTGTGTATCACTTACAGCATGGTGTGATAGACCCTTCCCAGAGACCATCCAGGCCATCTTGGGCTGGAGACTTGTTTCCCTCTGTTATTTCATGGGTTTTGTAGCTTTAGAACTCATTCAGAGCCATTGTTTACAGATGTTTGGAGGAATTTGGTGGACAGCTTAAGCAAGTCACTGTTTTCCAGCTGCCTTGGCTCCACTCCCTAGCACAGAATTTCTAACAATTTTTGAAATGACACTAAACATACTTCTGCCATTTTGTACTATGTATTTATGTGCAGCTGCATTCTCAACATTGATGATCATAAAATCAAAATACAAATCAACTGTGAAAAATGTTGAAGATGCTCTATGTTCTACAGCATCAAATATTTTTCCAAGATTTAATTCTTTATTGAAAAATTAACAAGCACATCTATCTCCTTAATATGCAAATTTGCTTTCTTCTTTAATAAATGGTTATATATATATACACCAAATAATTGCTTTAAAATAATTTTTTTATGATTTCTTATCAGTGAGTGTTTTATTTGTATACCTATTTTACATACCTATATACTCAGGATTGCATAAAAATTTCTTGGGTGAAAAGGGATTGCTAGTGGGAAAAGTTTAAGAAGTCCTTGCCTTGTACATAGTGCCATTTAATAAATAAATAAGTATTTGTTCTTCTTCCTTACCTTTCCTCTTCTCATTTGTCATATTTTCTTTCAGTTTCCAAATTTTCTTAATCTATGATAATTTAATAAGTTTTCTCACAGCTTGGTCTTAGATTGAAGTCTATCCTTTCTTATCATGGATATTGAATGAAAAAAGTAATGCGTTTTTCCTGTACATTTGAGAGAGTAGATCCTTTTACTCTAGTATCATTGATAATCTTCATTTCTAAACATCAAAAAGAAAGCACGGCACTAATCTTTGATGAAATCTTCTATCTTCCTGTGTTGAGTTGGCTATCATATGCCCAATGAAGAATTTTCTTTCCATTTTCCAGTGATAGAGGTATTAGTAGATGAATTGCTATCTATGCTGAGCAGATGAGGAAAATAAGTTTAAGAGAGAAGTGACATGCCTAAGTTTACATGTTATTAAGTTTCAGTGCAAGTGCTTCCACAAGTCTTCAGGAATCCCCTTTTAAACAAAAATCCAAGGAAGAAATTACGTATTTTCACCTAATATCCTAGTTAGCAATTTATACATTAATAACAATTATCATAAAAAAGAAAAGGAAGAAATAGAAAAAAATAAATGTGAAGGGAGAAGGATGGTACCAGAAGGAAGGGAAGGTACATTCATTGAAAGAAAGATGGGAGGGCAACAAGAACATTCACTCCTTCTATGTGTTTGCCTCAGGGTAACCCTGCTCTCAAGTTCTTAACAAGATTTTCTGTCAATGTCCAAATTTCTGGCCCTTATTTTCTAACATATTTGCTTTGTGCCAATGGCTTTTTGACAGGAGAAAGAGAAAGTCCACTTAAATGAAAAAAAAAGATTTTTGTAGGAGATATTTTGAACGAAGCCTTTGTATTTTCTCTTTTTGGTTCATTTGCTATTTCACACTTTTATCCTTGCAAATTGTTCTGTTTCTGTCTCCTTTATATGTTAACTTTGATCCCTCCCTCAAAAAAGTTATTATGAATGACAAAAATGATGACTAAATTCAATCTTCCATTATAAGAGCTAGTACAGTGAGTATAGAGTCTAGAAAATCCAAATATAAATGTTCAATGGTTTGTTATTCATATCTGCCATACCCTATCCTGTTTAGAAGCAATGCAAATAATCAGTTTGTTTTTCTTGCTTTCTTCTAAGATTTTTCCATCAATAAAGAAATGTACAATTTTTCTTCTTTTTGTTACTACTTGTTACTGTACTTTTACTTCTTGCATATTACACTATTTTCCACTGTAACAAGCTTCAGCATGTGAAAACACAGTCAAACTCCTATTTATGTCTTCCCTGAAGAAATTCTCAATGATATTTTTAAAGCAACTGATAGTAGCATGTAATTGTGAGGAAATCAATAAATGTATATTGACTACTGTTTATAAGCACACAGATTCAATATTCATATCTGGTGCTTGCAATAATGGTAGTAAAACATTGACTAAAATATAAAGCCAAAATTGTCATCAAATACTCATTCAAAGGGAGTGCCTGAAATATTTGTACTGTATTATCTTGGTGTTTATAATACCTTGGGTTGGAGGGATTTATATATTTTGTCCTAATTTCCAAAATATTTTTTATTTATACGCAAGAGAGGCTGTTGTAGAACAAATATATGGGTGAATTTTCTATGCTCTATTTATGGGTGTCAGAAACAATTTCTTGAATATCTCATTTGGCTGCCTCAAAGTAAGCCATTTGAAATTATCCCCAAGCTTTCTAAATTTAACACATACTTCTTAAACATCTATAGTTTGCATGGCATTGAAAGAAGAATATAAGATTTAGACAAGTCATGTGCCTGCCCTCAAGAAGCTTACAATTCAATAAGAAGGAAGGTATATACTTGCATTCTAATATTTCAAGTTTCAACTCCTTTACAGCTTGTTAGATGCTGTAGCCAACTATTTGATGAGCCTCTCTGAACTTAAGATAGTTTGATACCCAGGAGACAGACAAGTTTGTTGCACCTATACTTCAAGTTTCTCTACCTTGGTATGACCACCCAGAGGTTTCATTCAACTGGTTTATTCTTGGTTAAGCTCAGTCACCTTCACCCCATAAAGAGGCGCAGGACAAAACCTTTAAGAATTATTGCAACAAAAAACAAACCAAAAAAAAAACTGTTGCCTTGCAGTCATCCTACTTGCAATGTAGCTGAGTTCACCCTTAGACAGAAGACAGAAATTAGGACCCACATAAGACCATATTTGTATTCATAAGTGCAGTAGACTATCAGAAGGCCAGTCACATGGTACACTTTGAGGGAGAAAAAATGATTCCTGATTGATGATATCAAGAAGACTTCGTAAAAGTGGCGGTGTTTAAATTGGGCCTTAATATGAGTAAAATTTAATAGGCAACAAGAAGGATGGAGAGAATTTGGACACAGGAAAAGTATGGTGGCACCAAGTTGTAGGAGTCCTTCAATGACAATGGACATTAAATCCCATTCACTAGGCAACAGTAAACCACTACAGAATTTTGAATAGAGGAAAGGAGATGCCTAGATCCATTGAAAAAGAAGAATCGTTTATTAACAGTCAGATGATGGAATATATAGGAAGTGAAAGAAATTGCAGGTGATTCTGTAAACAAACAATTACAATAGCACAGATGGGGGGTGGGGTTAATGAGAAGCTTTACCGGAATGATGGCAGAAGGAATAGAAATAACAGGGTAACTATCAGAAGTATCACAGAAATAGAATGAAGAGGTCTTGGTCACTAATTGGATATGAGAGAAATGAGAGATGGAAGAATAAAAATTAACATCCAAATTCTCAGGATGGGAGGCTGAGGCCACCCTAGACAGTGGAGACAGAAGGAGTATACTTAGAAGGGACAACAATAACCTCAAAGAACACAAAAAATAAATTCAAGGATTCAAATCCAAGTGTATCAGCAGCTGGGCATTATAAAAAATTAGAAAGTTTAAGGAAGGAAAATAAAAGAAAAAATAAACTGTACTCACCTATTTGCTCTCTATTTGCCTCCCACAGGATGCTGGGTCTCTAGGTAATGAATGTGATTGAGTGATGATAGGTTGATTACCCTGGTGGTGTGGTTGTTTCAGGCCACTAATGCATCCTTTGCCATTTTTACCATCTTAGGCCAGTGTTTCTGGAGAGGACAAGAAAGACCCATAAAGATGACATGTTTGCTTGCCTGCTCCCTGATGGGGCTTCAATGTATTACCTGGATCTAATTATCTCATCTCCAGCTGCCAGAGAGGGTTCCATAGAACCCTTTCCATCACTGGAAGCCTCAGTCAAGCTTCCACTGGGCTGTCTAATAGCTTGATATATTTTTGGATCTCCTGCTCATTGGATGAACAAGCTGAAGCAAATCATATATTGACCTCAAAGCATTTATAAACTGTAGAACATTATATTCTCATCATAGCCATAGGGGCAGTAAACTATAGTTTCTCTGCTGTGAGACATGGTTTTGGTTATTCACTGTGTTACTAGGGCCGTACCTAAACAATAATACATCATTTGTGGCACATGTCGCCTTCTTTATTGAAAGGCAAAACAAAGAGTTGAGGACAAAAATCATTACTTCTTTAGCAATTTTTCACAAAATGCTTTTCTTTTGTACTTGACACACAGATGGGACATTGTACTGCAGTGGAGATGATGTATGGCAGCATGACAAACTTCATTTCTGTTATAAACCAAGAATCAGAAGGGTGCACACATTTGGGAAAGTTGTGTTACTTTAAAAAAATAAGAATAAAATAAGCTTTTAAAAAAATGACTCAAAAACTCCTGTGGGACCTTCAGAGAAAATGTTTGTCTGCTTTAATTGACTTGTCAGGTATTGATCAAAGTGCTTAAATGAAAATATTGGAAACAATAAACTGGTTTCATGTAGGGGCTTTTGTATCACCTTGGCAATGATAATCCATGACAGAACGATGAATTAATATGAGCTGAGACAATGGAACAGGAGCAGGAGAAACCAAAGGAAATAAGGAAGATCCGGATTTATTTTCTCCTGTGGGTTCAGGCAAGCCCTAGTTGTGGGCTCTCCTGAGAGTGGAGACATAGGTTACTCTTAGCCTCTTCCTCCTTTTACTTCCTCCTCTTGCTAATAATTGTGAACCCCTTTAGATAACATATGTTATTTTTAGCAGGGAACTTTTAGCTTTTAAGCCAAAGGCATAAGCAACATTTTAGTCACATGCTAGAAGTTCCCAGTTAAAATTAATACATGCTATCTGAAGGAGTTCCCAATTAAGCAGTAGTTCTCATTAACAGTTAGAGGAAGGTGAGAGAAAGAAAAGAAAGGAGGGGCTGAGTAATTTGTCTCTCTTCCACACCCAGGAGAGCCCACAACTAGGGCTTTCCTGACCCCACAGGAGAGAATAAATCCAGATCATTTTCATCTACTTGGTCTTCTGTTTATATGTATAAATATATATGTATATACACATATACATGCATGCACATATATTTTTATATATATATACTTATGTATGTGTATGTATATACACACATACATCTCTATCAGTCTCCTATTTGTCCTATAAGTCAATCTTGTTTTCCTACCACCAACCCAGTAAGGCCATGTAATAGCTTCCTAGCAGATCCCTCCAATTCTACTCTGTCTTTGCCTCCAAGCCAGCCTTCGTTCTAAAGACAGATATCTTCTTTATGCATAGATCTAGTCACTTAGCTCCTCTACTCAGAAACCTTCAGTCAGTGATTCACTTTTACCTGATGGGGAAATTTAAATCTCTTTTATATGAAATGTAAAACAATAAGTAATCTGGAAGAATCTAACCTCCCAGTGTTATTTCCTCCTACTACCTTGCATATATTTCTAGTCAAATTGAATACCTTACCATCTCCCATGCATATCTACTATGCATTTTCTAATTCTATATGATATGACAGAATGTTAGACATAAGAAGGTATTTAGAGACCATCTAGTTCAGGGTTGGGGAACCTGCAGCCTCAAGGGCACATGCGACCCTCTAGGTTCTCAAACGCAACCCTTTGCAACTGAATCCAAACATGACAGAACAAATCCCCTTAATAAAAGGACATGTTCTGCAAACTTGGACTCAGTCAAAAGGTCACACTCAAGAACCTAAAAGTCCACATGTGGCTTCAAGGTCACAGGTTCTCTAGCCCTGATCTAGTTCAATCTCCTTATTTTATAAATAAGGAACAAACCCAGTTAAATAATATTTTCTTTATATTTTACTTTATTATTTCTTGGTCTCATAACTTCTCTGGCTTCCGCTTGCCCAATTCTAGGAACTGTTTTCTTCCTTAGATTCTGGCTCTCCTTTTCCAGTTGGTTAACATTCTTTTTGTTTTTCTTAGATTGCTCATTTTTTAAAAAAAATTTTCCTCAACCTTTCTCATTTGATTTTTAAACTTTTTTTTAAAAGTTCTTCTACAAATTCTTTCTGGGCAGGTGGCCATTTGACATTACTCTTTGGGATAGGAGAGGCTTATTTTGCTACAGTGTCTTCTTCTGAAGATGAATCCTGGTCTTCTCTATTCCCACATGGTTGGGTTCTTTCTCCATTTTTTGGCCTGCTCTTTTTTAAAAAAAAATTATTTATAACAACTTGTTGTTATAGTCTAGTCTATATAGTCTATATTGTCTAGTCCTGGGGCATGGGGAACAGTGCCTCTGGCCTCAGGTCCTTCTTTAGGTCTCTCCTCTCCCCTGGAATGGAAACCAATAACTCCACCCTTCTGCAAGTGTCCACAGCTAGTGAGTCCCTACCCCACTGCTTCTGCACTCACCAGGCACGTACAGGTTTCTTCTTGACCTGGGGCTTCATCTTGGCAGCACAGCTGGGCCTGGCAATCTAATCAGCAGAGGTTCCCTCAATCTTCCCCCCACTCAGATGCCTGATCGCCCACACTGTCCATTAAGTGAAAATTCTTGTGGCTATGGCAGAGGTTACCTCCCAGCCCAGCTAGCCCCAGGGCTCTCAGCTTGTTCTTTCAGCAGAACTAGATTGGAAGTGTTTACTCTTCACAGGGACCTTACCTTCATAGGGACCAAACTTTAGCCCTGGGATTTTTCTTCAGTTCTCCCTTTGCCCCAGGAGGAACACTGTTTTGCCCCAGCTCTTGTTTATTTTTACTGCTCTATGTTCACCCGGAGGTGCTATTTTATCTTGTTTGTGGGGGAAATCTGGAGAGCTTGGAATTTTCTGACCTACTCCACCATCTTCCCAGAATCCTCTCCTTTACATGATATTTTGAAAGTCGTGTGCTAGTAATCACATAACTCATCTGATCTGATTCTAAGTACAATCATCTTTGCTTAAATAAGCCTTAGCTGAAGTTGTTTCTGATGACTGAGTTGGCCACTGTCCTTTTCCTCCTTTATCTTTTTCTCCGTTATCTTAAGAATTTCTATTCACATTTCAAAGCCAAGTATCATGTCATAAATCCTATCCCAACTCCCACCCCTACTCTTGACCTTGTTGTTTTGTGTGTTCATCATATATTATTATAATAACAATTACTAGCATTTATATACTATTTTAATGTTTGTAAAACACTTTATGAATATTATCTCATTTGACCTTCACACCAACCCTAGGAGGCAGGTATTATTTTTCCCCTTTTACAGATAAGGAAATTGACTCAGACAGGTTAAATTACTTGTCCAGGGTTCCAGAGCTAATGTCTGAGGCTGGACTTGAATTTGGATCTTTCTGAGCCCAAGCCCAGAGTTCTACCCACTGTGCCGCCTAACTACCTTATATAGTTGATGCAAAGGTCCATAAATGGTATAACTTTATATTGCTTATTTTTTAATCTCCCTCAGCTATTAGCATTTAGCAAATTTCGGCAAAATCTATTAGGTACTGATATGATTAGAGCCTAATCACATTTAATGTACTTATTTGGATTTTTATGAAATTATGCAAATAATGAATGACTCACATATTCTTGTCTTAGTTGAAGTTGAATTTTTCACAAAAAGATTACCTTTTTAGTCTAGGCCCTTTACTTCCTATTCATCTCTATTTAAACTGTTTGTATGCAATTTTCCCATCAAATTCTAGTAAACCACTCATAATTTACTTATGTTATTGTGAAAACATGATTTTTTAATTGTTAGGGTTCATACCGTGGTTGGCATTGTTGCTTCTTTCTACTGGAGCATGCTACAGCATTGTTTGAAAGAAACGCTATATATAACCTTTGTTCAAGATCATAATTACTTTGGTTCCATATTTCATTTAGGACTATGTAAATCTCACCTGAAAGTCTGACTTATCCTTCTCTTCTAACAAGATCCTCACAAAGTAGTTTACTTTATGTGTTCCCCAAGAATTTTTGAAGCCCTATTGGTAAAATTCCATATACAGTCTTACTTCTAGATTAGTTTTTCACAACATGGTTAAGTAAACCATCAGTATAAGGTTTGTTACATGGAAAAGAGGGGACAAATTGTTACATGTGATGACACTGAATACAATTCTTTATCCTTCATTCTTTTTTTTTAAATCCTTCACTCTTAATCTCACTTTGATGACTAGATGGGACCATGGATATTATGAAGTACCTTGTTACCAGGCAATGACATAGTCTACACCTCTTACCATCCCTTTTGCACAAAACAATCAATTCACTTCTGCTTCCAGAATAATTAGCAACACCAAGTCAATAATTTTGACAATGATAGTGTTACTATGTAGGTGGACCAAGCTGATCCCCTTGAAAGTTGTCATTGGGATGGTTTTAGCAATCACAGTATAGATACAGCCTTAAATGGATAAAAAGAATAGAACTCATTTTGCCGTGACACTTTATAGTACAGTTGAGGTCAGAAAATTGTGTATAATTTGTCCTAAGTGAAACAGTAAGTGAAAGAGAAATCATGTAGTCAGAATAGTAAAGTATGATGTAATCCATTTTTTTAAATTAAGCATCTACAATGTGCAAGGCACTATGTGTAGAAAAGCTACTATCAAGCACTTAAAGAGGGTGCAAAAATTAAATAGGCTGTAGTCCTTACTGTCATGCAGAGCACAATTTAGAATGGGAATGAGATGCATAAACAAATAAATAGAATGGAACAAAACATAGTAAGTGGATACAAAGTTCTAACTATGTTTCCTCTAAGCTCTGAAGGATGTGTGAGAATTTATAACATTCAAAGGGAGATTGTGGAAATTATATGGGAAAGAGGTACCATGCATTTTGTATTATATAGAATCCTTTCCACAATGTAAATCTAAAGTTTCCTCTAAAAAGTGTGTCCCAAAGTATGCTTTTCACTAATGAAATGAAGACTTCATTGAGGTTCATCTGGATTTTAATACAATGGATTCTTCACCTTATAATTGGGTCTTTTAAATGATGGCATGAACAGCCAAATGTGTTCTATCACCTTTGACATTTTCTTAAATTTGGATTTTTTTAGTCACATTGAGTTGCTTTTATGTATTGCAAGTTGTTCCCACAGAAGTTATTATGATAGTCTATTATTTTACAAGATTAAAAGAAATAGAAAAGAATTCACATGAGGAGACCTGGGTTTTATTGATGGTTTTAATTAGGTTTATGACCTTGTTTAAGTCACTTCTCTTTGAGCCTCAGTTTCCCTCACTATAAAATGAGGAAGTAAGATCAGATGATCTCCAAGGTCATATCTAGCTCTAACATTCTGTTTCTAAGATTTCTCTCTCTTTTTTCAATTTTACAGATTCCATATACCAGGCTTACCTTTTTTCCCCTCAGGAATTTTCCTTTCCTGTTCCTCTCCCCATGCTTAACTTTGAGGGAGAAATAAAAGATTTATTTTTCTCTGTATAATTTTCCCTCTGGCAGCCTGCTGTCACCAATAGCACCAGTCCTGTAACCTCTGAAGGTTTGCTAAGACTACTGGTTGAAACCTCAAGGTAGGATCTTTAGACTTCCACATCACAAATTCTGGCAGTAGTTGCCCATTTGTATGAGGCCTTTATTGACCATTCTTGTTGTATTTGCAGGGCCAAAAAATTGCATTTCCACCTTGCAATATTTGGGATACAGAAGTTTTTCTGTTGGCTTGATACCATTTTAATTCATGGCAATGTTACATTAGAAGCATTTTTTCTGTTTTACTCTGGGGTTTATTTTAAGGCACAGAGACAGATGGGGTGTTCCTTTGTGCTCTTGCTGTTACCTGGAAGGGATTGTGTTTTTTCTTTTTTTTTTTCTCCTGTAGGAATAAAAAAAAAATAGAAAAAATCCTAGCTGTTTCTGATATGCCTGTTCTAGTAACTAAAAAAGTTACAGACCATCTATAATAGTTGAAGGTGACTGTTCTTAATTATCTATCTACCTATCTGAAAAGAACAGTTTATGTATGTGTGTGTGTATGTGTGTGTGTAAAATCCTTTAATATTTACAGCTTTATCAGAGCACTTTGAAAACCAGACTAATCATGATTTTGCATTCTCTCAGGGACTGTTATTAAGGAGGGTATACACATCTCCTGGTCAGTGGACAGATAAAGAGAAGAGGACTTATGCTCCCAGCTAGCACAATCTCAAAGTGGAATGAGCTTACAGAATACAGAGATCTTCAACTAGAAACTGTGTGTTATGTCAGGAATATTCTAGAGATGATCTCCATTCAGAGATAGTTGATTGGATGACCTCTAGGGTTCCTTTAATTCTTAATTCTCAGATTCTGAGATTTTCTGCCCACCTGCCATAATTTGCTGCTGTTGGAGAAGGAACAAAACCTGCTTTTATCCTCTTTTTTTTTTCTTTAGGAATGAAAGCCATTTAGCCATGAGACAGGTTATAAATTGATTTGGACTGTACCTTAGTAGATCATTGTAGATTTTTATACTCAGAGCAAGTAACCAGGAGACAAGAACTTAGGAAGCTGCCAGAAGATTAGACTTAGATCAACTACTCGATTGCTGGAGGTTATGTGGAAAAGAGGAAAGGGTACTTAGAGTAAAAGAATTAGAGTTTGAATCTCACCTCTGTCACTTAATACTTGTGTAGTCTGTGGGGCAAGTCATTCTATGGACCTCAGTTTCCTCATGTATAAATTGAATGGATTGGGCTAAAAAGCCCCTTGCAGCTCTAGGTTAATAATACTATGATTTAGGAGATGATTTACTTAGTTTCAAAGTGACCAAACAAGAGATGATCATTATATTATTTAAAATTAGAAATGGTTATACTAATTTGTTTTTTGCCTAAAACAACCAGATGTTTATCAGTTCATTTGGCTTAATGAAATCGGATGATGTGAATCTTTGTGATTAGCCAAGTTCCAAATGTAGACTTGTCATTAGGTTGTAGAAAGGACAAGAAGAAACGACTGGAGAGAACTTTCAATCCAATCCCCTTCATTTTTTCAGTGGAGGAAATTAAGGTTCAGAAAGCTGAATTAACTTATCCCAAGCCACACAGCTAATTAGGGATCTGAACGTGACTAGATCTCAGATATTCTAATGCCCAGTTCAATAGATTACATATATTTTACAGTTTCTAGTAAATGATGTGGCAAACTGCCACTAAAATGTTTTCTCACTTACAGATCAATCAACTCTATGGTTTGAAATACTTTATGTCCAATCCTGTTCACTTTTCCCTCTTTTCTCCCAGTATATGTTTTCCAAAAAGATATTTCATTGATATTTCAAAGTAGATGTCAAAGATGTCATGAGGCTTCAATGTGTGAAAGAAAAAAATAAGGTGTTCATATATATATATATATATGTGTGTGTGTGTGTGTGTGTGTGTGTGTGTGTGTACATATGTATATACACACACATATATATTTCATCTGAATCTTTGGCTATTGAAGGTAAGCATCTAGTCTCATCTACCCTTATAAGCCTATATTTATCCAAAACAAACAAACAAAACTGTTACTTTCTTGGCTCATTTAGACATAAATGCCTCTAGGAATAGAATAGTGAAAGGTGCCAAATATATGCTCAAGTGCAATATAAAAGAGTATGCAAGATCACTAGGCCTCTTTGTTGTCACTTTCTAGGTCCACAATCAGCCTGTTCATCTCTTTTATGTTTGTCCCAAATCAGCTGAAGTCCTTAATGTGCTTCAAGATTCTATTCTGAACTGTGATCCAATATAAGTGAAAGGAAGAGATTTCATAGATTCTCAGTTCATTGCAAAAGAAGGGATACCATCTTATAAGAACACATCCAGGGATGAGGCAAAAAAGTATGAATTTGAGTTAATGAAAATATTAAATGGTTGTATCCACAAGACCCACAATCTTTTCACAAAATATAAGAAGTTCTTTCTTGGCATTTTTAATGCGCAAACATTTTTTTTTGTTCTGGTCATGGTCCAGCTAGGGAACTATGTTGGTCCAGTTAAGACAAAATATATGCTTATTGTTCTTTTATACATCAGTTAATAAAAATTAAACTCATTAGGAATATAGCATTTAAACTGCAGTGAATGACATTTTTTTCATGTCACACTCAAAACCACATTTCTTTTAATCAGCATCTGCTCTGTGTTAAGCTGCCTATAAAATCTGGTGCACTGTTGACAATGGAAGATGAAAACAAACAAACAGGAAAACTACAAAAGACATGGTATTAACATCAAAGTACAATAACCCTGTTCTCTTTCCTTGGCATTTGAAAAACGTCTTTATTTTGACCCCAAACAATTGGATTTTCTTTCCACCGATCTTTATTTTGGAGTGCTGGATTAAGAAGAATTGCATGTGAACTGAAACATGAGAGTAAGGAAACAGGAGAATGAGCAACAGCACAGTTTGAACAAATTAAGACATTTGCAATTGTAAAATCTCTTTCATTGTTTGGGACAGTCAGAAAATAGCACCACATTTGTTAGTGGATTAAATTCATGCTTTTCAGCTGTGTATACAGGTGTGGTATACAGGGCAAACTGTTCCCAACTGTAGGCCTATGTTCTAGAAAATATAGCTGTCCAAAGATTTAGGGCTCTGAGAAACAGAAACCAGCTCTCTTGAAATGCTTATGTAAACTGGAGCCTGGAAGCTACATTCACTTTTTAATGAGCTCAGTGATCTAGATTGCCTTTGACTCTATAGAAAGAGCTGTGAGCATGGGCTCCAGTAATGTGAGATTGTAGAGAAACTGTGTGGGACAATTCTGGTTGGTCCAGAATGTGGGGAGTCTGTCAGCAACTACAAAAATGATAAATCCTGCAGGCATCATCATCCCAGAGGGGGCAATTTGCTACATTTTGGCCAAGTGCATTGTTTCCCAGAGGGGTTTGTACTCTCCCTATACCACTATACATTTGATAGATTGATAATCTATGATATGTTACTAAGATAAATAAATCACTAAGGGAAGCAAAGTGGAAAGGGCAATTTTCTTTTTCCAACAACATTTCAATAACCTTTTTTAATAATGTACACCTGGACTGATGATCACTGCGTGCTTAACATAGAGGCATAATAGCAGTACTTCATCTAGCCATTTGGCTATTGGCCTTCAATTTCAGAATGCCCCCTAAAAGCCACTATTCAGAGTTCTTCCCAACTTGCCTTTTTTGTTTGTGCTAAAGGCTAAAAACATCTTGTCATTTACATCTTTTTCAAAATGTCTTCCCTAAAGTCTTTTCTGTTTCCAATGGGAAATTTGTGGTGATTTCAAGAGTTAGTATTTTCTTAGTAGATATTTCTCTTTTATAAATTCTATTATTTTTTGATGATCAAGCATTCAATTTTCCCCTCCTTTCCATTTCTCCCACCCACAAGAGGGAAGGAAGAAAGAAGAGAAGGAAAGAGAGAAAGAAAGAAATAGAAGAGAGGGAAGGAATAAAGGAAGGAGGGAAGGAAGGAAGGGAGAAAGAAATAAAAAGAGGAAGGAAGAAAGTGAAAGAAAGAAAGCAATGAAGGAAGGTAGAAAGAAAGAAAGAAAGAAAGGAAGGAAGGAAGGAAGGAAGGAAGGAAGGAAGAGAGAGCAAGAGAGCGAGAGAGCGAGAGAGAGAGAGAGAGGAAGAGAAGGAGGAAGAAGGAAGAAGGAAGAAGGAAGGTTACTTCGGAACTATCAAGTAAAACCAATTCCCACACTCGTTATGTCCAGAATTCATATCTTATTCTGCATATTGGTTTATCGTCTTTCTGTGGTGAGATGGATATTACTTTTATTTTCAGTCTTTTGGAGTCATATCTGACCATTTATTTTATCTGAATTCTTAAGTCTTTCAAAATTGTTCATTGATAAAATATTTCTATTATAATATTAATTGTTCTGGTTGAGTCTACTCATTTCATTCTACATCAGTTCAAACAAGTGTTTCCATGTCTATTTGAAACCTTCTTCTTCATTTCTTATAGCACAATAGTATTTATTACATTAATGGAACACAATTTACACAGATACTTCCAAAGAAAGCTCTTTGGTTGAGTTGTCTGCAGTAGTGCTGTGAGGTTTGTGAGTGTGTATGTGTGTGTGAAAACTTTAAAGAAAACAATCTCTTATTCCTTATTTATTTTGTTATTTGAATGTTCTTGGCTGTCCTAATAACCTAATAATACCTAATAACCAATCATATAAGCAATTGGAACAAGTTATCACAATACTTTGCTCTCATTTATTTTAATTCCTTCATCCAGTGAGGCCTGGAAAGGTTAGATAAGGAGAGTGAAGGGTTATTTGCTGCCCTGAGCCTTTAAGAACTATAGGAATGGTTCTATAACATACCCAGAGCAATGGCAAACTATCCATACCAATCTCTTTGGATCTATCAGCTACTTTTTGAAATCCCTGACCTTGAGGTCTATTGACTTAGGGGGCTGTATGAAGTCATGCTTCAGTGACTGCATTTATGTTGCTCAAGGAGAGTGAGGCTGAGGAGTTGCTCATCTACACAAAGGGATTGCTCTTGTGAGGTGTTTATTTGCTTTTAGGCCAATTCCTTCTTGCTCACTTACAGCTCCTAGCCTGAATATAAAGGTACAGGAATTAAATTTAAAGTTAGTATTTTATAGAGATATTTTAAACTGTTCAGACCTATAATTTATGTTTATCTATACATTTATTGTATATTACAGATATACAAATACACATATGTAAATATGCAAACAGAAAATGAATATTAAGGTGGGAATTTATATTAAATGTCATAATTACCTCCAAAGGAGGATAGTATTACATATTTAAATATAAGTCAAAACATTAATAGAAATCATACATACTACTTTCATTTTGAAACAAAGTAAGCCAATTTAATCTTTACAACTGCATTTTCCTACTTTCTCTCTTTGCTTTCCTCTCCTTTTTCATTCCATTTCCAAACTCTTTCTTCCCTTCCTCGCTCCTTCTCCTTTATTTTTCCCCTTCCCTTTTTCCTCATGTTCTCTTCACTTTTCCCCCCTCTCTCTTATCAAAGAATTGGGCATTAGTATGCCTGGGCAATAGGAAACCGGATTAAGGTGAATAGAGTAATATTGTTTTAAAAGCAACTACCGTGATCTATGGTGTTAAATTGACTCATTCTATGTAAAGCTCAATGGGGTAAACAATATAACTTACAAGCAAGAAATCGTATACATATGCTGCTAACCATATCAAAGATTGTACTGTGCAATGTAGAAATTCATGTGAGAGGTTGTACACATTTAATGACCTTCCATGATAAAGCCTGTTTCTGCTTTAAACCGTTCTCTCCTAACCCATTTGAAAATAAAATACAGTACATTTTAAAATTATACAAGCAAAACTGCTTATAATTCATAGGGGATTTCTGTGATCTACCCTGCCATTGCCATTCCTGCCCTCACTTTGCAGTACAAGAAAACACAGTTATTTACCTTGGGACACAGGTGACTGAACTTATAAAAATCACTACAAGACAAGATGTATTGAGGCTTGGCATAGAATGACAAATTCTGGTGAGGTTCACCAAGAAGAGACATATTGATTCTTAAATGATTAATAAGGAGAATATAATTGTATTTCATTAAGATGGATGGGATTTCATTTAGTCTGTCTTCTCCCTTTCCACTTCAGATGCGAAAGGAAATCAAGTCATCATCAATGGCACCTCGTGTTAGCCTGCCATGGCAACAAGGTCATTGATTGAGTAAAAGAAGTTTCAGATAGCCTAGCTAGTCTTTAATGGGGCTGTTGCTAACACAGATAATACAGCCAAGAAAGCAAACTAAGTTTTATATGTCTATATACATCTATATGCATACATATGCATATATATATACATGAGAGAGACAGAGAGACAGAGACATGCACAGAGCCAGAGAGAGATACTCACAGAGCCAGAGATAGACATAGAGACAGAGAGACCAAAAATTGACGATGGAGGTTTTTCTTCAGCTTTGGATGCAATGGAATCCTGCTGAGGTAGTGATGGGGGAGGAATGTACCAACTTCAAAGGTGTTCTGTGATATGATGTGGGTTTGTGGGGGTAGAACTTGATTTGGCTTAGAGGAAAATGTTTAAACACGGGATTTTTTTTTTACCCCAGTAAACCAGTTAGAGTCATCTCCAACTGTTGGTTCTTTTGTATAGTTGGGGAATGAAACAGTCTGGTCAATCAAATATTCTAGTTAACAGACAGCATATTATCAACTCAATGTAAATTAGACTATAAATATACTTAATGCAAAAATGATATGCCGCATAATTTCATCTATTTAATGATTCAGAAGACACTTCAGAATTTTCCATAAGATCAGCCTTATCATCCAGTAAAATGAAAGCTTCTTGAGGGCAATGACTTCTTTCGTTTTTTCTTTTTGTATATAAAAACTATTGAATTAAGTTAATATATATTCATTAAATAGAATCCAACTTGATAAGATGTCAGAGAAACCTATTTTTCTTAGTATTTCTTTTAGTTCTATATGAATTGAAAACACCAGATGATGATACTGATGATACATAGATCTATATATAGATCTATCTCTCTCTCTCTCTATATATATATATACATATATATATATACATATACACACACACACACACACACACATCAATACACATAGGTGTAAACATATATAGATATATTCATATATATATGTAAATGGTAAAAGATATATAAATATAAGGGACCGTTCTTACTATTATTATTATAGCTCATAATAAGGCCTTATACAATCTCTTCAAAGCAAATTAGGTAAGCAGGTATGGGAGAGATGACATTTAAATAATGGGAAAATTGAGGTACGTGGAGATTAAAGGAATCCTCCAGACCATAATGGCGCTGAATCCAAATAGTTAGCAGTCTCAGCCTCTAAATGCTGAGCCATACTCCCATTCTCATGCATGCCTTCAGCAGCATCTTATCCACAGGTAAGATCAGTGGGAACACTGGAGTGCGTGTGATTACTGCTTTTGCTATATATCCAAATCACTTTAGATAAACAATTCACTCGTCTGAGCCTCTGGGTTGTGAGAGGAGTAAGAGGCAGCAGCAGTGCAGCATTCTAAGATCCTAGCCCTGAGGTATGGAGGGTTGGATCTTGGCAGAGATAATGGGTTCTTTAGCATTCACTGTGCCAAGGCATCCCTGCAGGTCTCTTCGGGAAGTGCTATAGTAACTTACTGGAGCAGCAACCACACAGTCTAACTCCCAAGAGGGAGCGAACAACACTGGGTGTTTATCAAAGAGTGAAGGATGTATCTGTGTTAATGTGTCTAGGGAAACGAAAACAAAAGAACGAGTTAAAAATTAGCTATTAGTCCCCTGGATGGGAAAGAGTCATTTACTTGCCAAGTGTGAGGACACTCTATACCATGGGAAGTTGGTGCTAGCAGGGAGTTAAGGCTATGGCTCTTGAGACTTTGTGGGGATGGGTCAGAGAACCTGCTTTTCTGAGTGTTCTGAACCCATTTGTATGGCAATGGGGAGCCCAACAGAAACGTTTCAGATTTATTTACATTAAGAAGCACAGAGTATGCTTTCTAATAAAATAAAGGGAAACTTAAAAGGCTCAGGAGTCTGCTTAGATTTTAAATAGCTCTTATAAAGTAACATTTTGATGATTTAAATGTAAATGAATCAGAACATACAGATTAAATTTCCCAGGAAATCTACATTGACTTTTGTATATTTTTTTTATTACATTTTCATTTCCAATATCTTGAAATAGGTTCCAGAAAAAAAGATGAAAAAGAAAGAATAACAAAAACATGTATTCAGCTCTGAGCATGTTGTTATGTTTCATAATATTTTTAGTAAACAAGATAAATAGTAAAAAAGTAAGCTGGTGTCTAGGGCTTGCATGGCTGTACATAAAGCAGTTATCATCTCCCTGCAAATCCAGATGGGTTTGAGAGCTAACAAAACACATGCTATGGAAAGAAAAAGGATTGGAGATTTGAGGAAATCTCAAAATATTTTTTTAAAAGGATAATACAGGAGACCTTTTCCATTCATTAGTAATATGTTCCAAATGCCCTTCAAATAGGGAAACACTTGAATGCTTCCATGCTTTTTGGGGTAAGTAGAGGACTACCTTTAATATGGGGTCAAAATTAAGCACAAGTGATTAGAAATTAGAGAGGCATAACTGCTTGTGCAAGTTCCTTTTGCCAAAGTCATCACAGAAGCTAGGGAGGACAAATGCAAAGAGGGAGCTGAGGAAGAAAGTTTGGTTGATTGCAGAAACGGTTCCCTGCAGCTCTATTTCCAGGGCTTATCTGGTGAACCTCAACTATTCCAACCTCCAAATATTTGAAACCTCAGATCAAGAAAAAAGAAATAAACTGACAGCCAGCCAATGCAAGTAAGTCTGAAATCAGCTGCTAATAAATAAGTAGGATACAAATGAAAAATGTTAATATTTACCAAGGATATTAAAAAGCTCTGCCTGCTAACAAAGATTCTGGATTGGAAAGGGGGATTACTCTTTTCCAAGGGTCTCAGTTTATGACTGGAAAAGCTTTGTTGTTCAATCAACTAAAAATAAACAAACCAGATAGGCCAGATTCATTGAAGAAAATATATCAATTGTTTCCTTTTGTCTAGTTACATAGACTAGATAGTTTAAAACTTATGATGGGAGACCCTAGAAAAGAAATATCCTGGTGCTTACTCAATATTGTCATTGAAAATCATATTAGCAAATCATAGAATCATAAAGCTAGAGCTGAGAAGGGTGTCTGAAGCCATTTTGGTCCAAGTGCCTGATTTCCAGTTGAGGAAATTTGGGTCTGGGGAGGTTAATGACTTGCCCAACAGGTATTAAGTGTCCAAAATGAGATTTGAACCCAGGTGGAAAACTAAAAATCTTAGATGGTCAGATAACTCGCATTCTGTCAAAATAGCCCACCTACTGCCCTTATTAAAGCAGGTACTCTTAGAGCAGATACTCTTTTGAAAGGCAAAGAAAAAAAACCAAAAGCTCAGTTACCTTCCATTTTCAATATCATTTATACCTTCTCATTCATTTCAACATATTTTATGTTACCACTATTCCAAACATATTGCTAAAATGCTGAATTTCTCTTTGGAGGGGGGAAGGCAAGGCAATTGGGGTTAAGTGACTTGCCCAAGGTCATACAGCTAGTTAGTGTGTCAAGTGTCTGAGGCTGGATTAGAACTCAGGTCCTCCTGACTCCAGGGCTGGTGATCTACTCACTGTGCCACTTAGCTGCCCCCTACAATGCTCACTTTCTACTAATTGCCTTTCATTCCCTACAGTTTTGCCCTCATTTTCTTTAGAAATGTTAGGTGACCACCCCATTTGCAATTAAACTAGTCCCAAAAAACAGCCAGAGAGTCCAAAAGAAATACTGGAGGGATGCCTAGCTATGCTGTAGCAATCACACAGACAGGTTTCTCCCCAAAAACATGTTGGTAGAATTTTTTTTAAGAGATGCCTTCTTGGTGTTACAATGAGGAGTGGTAATTATCTTTCTGTTGAGAAGGCTCTGCAAGCTACATTGAATGACAGACTTTGAGCTAAAGGAAACTTTAGAGAGCATCTATCTACTCAAACCTCATTTTGGAAATTACGAAGACTGAGAAACAGAAAGGTTATGACTTGCTTATGGAAGTAGGTAGCTGAGTATGGATTTGAATCCAGGTCCTCAGATTCAAAATCCAAGATGCCATACAGGCTCCTTACTTGAATAAGTAGAGCTATAGGAAGCTTGCAGGTAGAGTTCAGTGTCAGTTGGAATCATTTGGAAAGGCTTCGTGGAGGAGGTGAGATTTGAACCAAATCAAATTTGCTAGGATTTGGACCAAATCAAATTGACTTGGGTGAATTTCAGTCACAGTTTTCAGAAATACAACAGGACTCCAGTTTCAGAAAGCAAATTTTGAACAGTCCTAAGCATTAGACCTACCTGGTGGGTGTATTGATGGGGAGGAGAAGAAGGGCTTTTCACATCTTTTATTCATATTTTCTATCAGCCAAGAGTCTTTGATTATGTAGTATCTGAGAAACAGTTTCAATATATCTGTTTATACAAATTTAGTTTCCTGAGACCTTTGCTTAGGAAAGAAAGCAGTCAGTTCAAGATTCTCCTCAGCAGAGCCTTGCGTTTCACCAGCCGGGTAACCCAAGTCCCAGAGAACTCTATCCATTTGCTGAGTTTTTGCTGAGATCACTTCCCCTAGATTTCCCGAATTTCCACCATAAGGATTTGGGCAAGGGGAAGGTTACAAGATTGCCGTTCTTCCCCCTTCTCCTGCTTCCTGATTCAATTCAGCAGACACTTATCTAAGGCCTACTACTCTCAGATATTTTAAAGGGGATTTACTACAAAGCAATAGAGGGGAAACCTAATAACAGTTGGGGGTGGGATGCTATAAGAGATGAAAAGGAGATCATTTTCACAAATTGTAAAGGGTCTTATAGTTTAATCCTGTTCCTAGTGTCCTATCCAGACGTAGCTTTGATATTAACTCAGTTTTAGTTCTTTCACTGTGGATTTGGTTGGCCAGGCTGATAAAGCTCAATGCATTAGAATATGCTTCTTTATCGTTCAGTTGGGAGTCTAATCTAAAAGGGAGTCTAGGGTTTAGAACTAGTGATCCTCACTCTGTTCCCCTATACCCCTCTTTGAGCCCAATAGCTCAGCCATTCTATGGGATATCCCTCCTTCACCCATTATGCATAGCCTAAGGAAATGCTTCTGTTCTTCCCATTAGAAGGTCTCTTAAGGTCTGTGTAATTCCCTCTCTGGGCCACAAATTATCTTCCCACTTGTCTCTAGGCTTCTCTCACCTTAGTCCTTTAAAGTTGCTCTGACTTGTTTACTTGAAGTTACATCTACTGGCCAGACTTTCCAAGGCTTGAGTTAGACCATGATGGTGAAATTATTTCTTCCACCTATATGCCAGAAACCCTTGGGCCTGGATATTCCTTTATGGCTCATAATATAACTTTTCTCAGATTAAATTTAGTTTTTCTTTCAACTTACCACCCTGGTGGCTCTGCCCCAGTTCCCCACACATAGATCAAGCTGAAGTGACAGATACAAACTACGGTAAAGAATATTTACAATTTTGGATTGTTTTGAAATACAGGAACCAGACATTTCCCTACTTCAAGGTTCCAAGTCCTTAGTCACCCTAGGGGTGTTTTCCATATAAAGACTAAATTCTTCTAGTCTGTTTACTGATCCTTGAACATTTAGTATGTAGAGATTTTAACAGATCTCATTTCCTCCATCTGCTATTCCCCATCTGCCCTAATTAATAATCAGAGGGTATCATCATATCACTACCTCATATCATTATATCCTATCAGTATTTGTTATGTGTTGTGACATTTGAACTGCTGAAGTATTTTTGAGAAGATTTAGAAAATAGAGGAAACCAATCTTAAGGAGCTGACAATCTAAACAAGGAAAGAAAGATACTTGCAGCAAAGAAGAAGAAAGAGTTGGGTGGGCTTTATGAGGGGTGCGTGTTGTCACTTTTCCTGTGCTTCTGTTGCTTTTGACCTTATGCCTCAGTGTTTTAGTGGATTCAGGAAACATTGATGTGGGCACTATCTCTAATAGAGTGGATCATTTTTTAAGTTTAAGTACATTTATTCTGGGGACTACATTAATCTCCAAGATAGATTCTGGCTCAAGATGTCTGAGGTTCTACATGAAAATTCCTAGAACATGCTCTTACAACATTGGCTCCATAGGGAGGTGTATTCAGTCTTCAAGACAAGTGGAAGATTAATCATTTTATTAGTTTGGAAGAAAATAGTACTCATGTTAGACAATGCACCATCTGCAGCTATAGGAAAACGTATTTAGTATATGTCTAAGCTACTGAGTAGTGAGATGTAATAGGTGACCAACACAAGCCAAGGAATCCAGAGATAGGGTTTCAGGATTGCCTCTGGCTGGACTTTCTGCTTCTTTACTTCAAGTGGCTTTTCCTTTTAGAGCCTTCTTTTAGCCATCTGTGAAATTGGGATGATAATACTTACCCTCTCCTTGCCTCAAAGGTATTCTGAAAGGATTAATTAGATAGAAACAAAGTCACTGAATAGGCAATATAAGCGGAAGGTTCAATTACTTTTTAACAACCTGTTTACTGATCCTTCCGTGTTTAGCATTTTTCTAGTTTGTGAGGTTTATTATTATTGATGACCACAGGCAACAAACAAAACAGTGGCAGAAGCAGGGCTCTTTTGGTAAGTGGACCATATTCAAGCGCTGGGTTCTGTGATTACCTACCACCTCTAAATTTCAAAAAGTTTTTAAGCCCACAAAACGAACCTCCTGCTTGTCTTAGCAAAGGAAAGAGATCATTTGGACAACATGCTGTTTTCTAAATGAAAGAAGACTCAAGAATTGACATGAGTTTGAGTCTAGCTGATAAGGCACAGAAAGTAAGTATTAAATTCCTATCTAACCTTGCTCAGGAAGCCATCTGTCATATAAATGTCTCTACCATGAGCTTAGACATTTTATTCTTTTTTTAAAAATTTATTCTCAAGAAGTATAATTTTACTCTTAAGAAATTAAATTGTTTAGAAGACTTTAATAAAGCAAAACGAGGTTTTTTTTTTTTTACAACAGGTACCAGATATGCTTAGTGAGGTCACATATTTATTATTCTTGGCAATAAAAATAATGATATTTTTAAAAATATTAAGTAGCTCCTTTATTTAGAGAAGTTCAACATATTTCACAGAAATAATGCTATGTGTCCTTTCAATATATCTTTCAGGTAAATAGAAGATATTGAGTACCACATTTTATACATGAAAGACAAGAATTTAATGTCTTTTTCAGTATTATTACATGCATTTAGATCTCAAAATAGAATTAGAATATAAACTGTACATAAAATATTATATAGGTTATTAAAGCCAACTTTCCTGGTTCCCACTTGAATATTTTTTGCTAATGTTCATATTGAGCTATGGTTGATTCTGGAAATAACAAAAGGCAAGGGACTTTGATTTTTTAAAAGTGGTATTACTAATATGTGTGTTTTATGAGCTATTAGTTCTGGATTTTTCTATAATTAGGAGGTATACCAAGAAGAAGTTGAAATGTTCTTTGACTCAGAGTACTTATATATGGTGAAGCAATTTTGCTTCTGAGAAACATACTTGCTTCTGTGATGATCACCTTCCCCTTGTCACTTGAGGCATAAACAGCCTCTGTTTAGGAACTCTGTTTGGGAAATGGGCCACATCTTCCAAAAAAAATGACTATGTTCACAAGAGATTGTCTCTGTCTCGTCAGGATGTCCTAACCAGCTGAATTCACCCCAGGCACTATATGGGCTCCATATAGTCCCTCGGAAATTTGATTATTGAAACTATGGATTATGGAGATAAATTCTATGTTACCGTCATCCATTCCTTCCCCACCTACATTTTGCTGTGTGGCTTTTGATTTAGTTTTATATTTAATGGCAAAGTCCACAGAAGAGTGGGGAAGGGAAAAGATATCTAAATGTGTTCATCTTGCTAATCTCTAGTAGCTGCAATAACATATTTCTTTGTAATTCTTTGATTAACAATTTGGATTTGGCTTAAAAAAGGGACAAAGGGTTAAAGCTGTTTACTATAATGATGGGTTTGGGAATTATTTCTGGATCTTAATTATCTCTACCAGATATGTGTGTGTGTGTGTGTGTGTGTGTGTGTGTATATTCTTTCAAGGGGAATGATATATTTTGGACAGTATTCTTAGATGTTTCTGAAAATTTATGTTAAATTTTAGACATTTTAGGATTTTATTTTTCCACCAAACTTGTTCCAGTGCTTCAGTATGATGTGGAGGTGACTCTGGGTTTTCAAAGGCTATGCTGACAGACTATGCATAGATTTTGGTAGTTTCTACTAAACTGGAAAGAAATAATGTTCAATAATGTTCATTGATGTAGAAGCTGTCTCCTGTCTGAAAACCAGCCTGGGTGAAAGTGAAGAGGTTCATCACCTGAAAGATAACTACAAATTAATGATTTCCTTCCTTCCTCCCTCCCTCCCTCCCTTCCTTCCTTCCTTCCTTCCTTCCTTCCTTCCTTCCTTCCTTCCTTCCTTCCTTCCTTCCTTCCTTCCTTCCTTC
>CM053622.1:155690057-155710790 GCA_028646595.1 Phalanger gymnotis | reverse complement strand
GGGGGGGTGGAAATGGGGAGAAAATCTGTAATTCAAACGCATGTGAAAATCAATGCTGAAAACTAAATATATTAAAAATAAATTTAAAAAAATTTTTAAAAAAGAAATTATCAAGCAAAACTGCCCTGATATTCTAGATCCTGAGGGTAAAATACAAATTGGAAGTATCTGCCAATCATCTCTTGAAAAAGATCCCAAAGTAGGGGTGGAGCCAAGATGGTGACAGGAAACCAGAGACTTGCTTAAGTTCCCCCCCCGTCCCTCCAAACACCTATAAAAATGGCTCTGAACAAATTCTAGAGCTGCAGTACCCACAAAATAGCAAAGGGCATAGGGCTCCAGCCCAAGATGGCTTAGATGGTCGCTGGGAAGTGTCTATCACATGGAGCTGGGAGTGGAATGGAGCACAGCCCAGTGTGGGTTGCACCAGGACCAACCAGACTGGGAGCCAGCGGAACAGGTGTAGCACCCTGAATCAGTGAGCTGTGGCAGTTACCAGACTTCTCAACCCAAAACGCCAGAGACAACTGAGAAGTTTAGTGGGAAAAGCTGCTGAGACAGAATGAAAGGAGTTCAAGGTTGGCCACTTCCCCAGGGGCAGCAGAGGTGGTGCCACTCTGAGACTACTTCCAGAGCTACAGATGCAGTTGCCTCCAGGCCCAGGCCTACTTAGTGGGAGGAATTAAGCAGTGGATTAGAACAGGAGTGCAAAGCCTCCTTTGCCCTGCCTAGATCTGGGCTGCATTCCTGGTTGGTGGTTCTTGGGGGAGAAGGTAGCAGAACTTGCTGTGTAGAAGTAGCTCTGAAAATAGCAGCACAGCCCCTTAAGCTTGGGACAAAGTACTCTCTACTCTACAAGTGGTCATATTCCGATGAAAAACTCAAGGGTCAAGTGAGTTGGCTGGAAACATGGCCAGGCAGCAAAAACGCACCCAGATTCAGACTCAGACTTTGGAATCTTTTTTTGGTGACAAAAAAGACCAAAACATACAGCCAGAAGAAGTCAACAGAGTCAAAGAGCCCACATCAAAAGCCTCCAAGAATAATACAAATTGGTCTCAGGCCATGGAAGAGCTCAAAAAGGAGTTAGAAAAGCAAGTAAGAGAAGGAGAGGAAAAGTTGGGAAGAGAAATGAGAGTGCTGTGAGAAAACCATGAAAACAAGTTAATGGCTTGCTAAAGGAGACGAAAAAAATACTGAAGAAAATAACATCTTAAAAAATAGACTAACTCAAATGGCAAAAGAGCTCCAAAAGGCCAATGAGGAGAAGAATGCCTTGAAAGGCAGAATTAGCCAAATGGAAAAGGAGGTCCAAAAGACCACTGAAGAAAATATTACCTTAAAAATTAGATTGAAGCAAGTGGAAGCTAGCGACTTTAGGAGAAATCAAGATATTATAAAACAGAACCAAAGAAATGAAAAAATGGAAGACAATGTGAAATATTTCATTGGAAAAACCATTGACCTGGAAAATAGATCCAGGAGAGATAATTTAAAAATTATTGGACCACCTGAAAGCCATGATCAAAAAAAGAGCCTAGACATCATCTTTCAAAAAATTATCAAGGAAAACTACCCTCATATTCTAGAGACAGAGGGTAAAATAGAATTGGAAGAATCCACCAATCACCTTCCGAAAAAGATCCCAAAAAGTAAACCCCTAGGAATATTGTTACCACACTTCAGAACTCTCAGACGAAAGAGAAAATACTGCAAGCAGACAGAAAGAAACAATTTGGGTATTGTGGAAACACAATCAGGATAACACAAGATCTGGCAGTGTCTACATTAAGGGATCAAATGGCTTGGAATATGGAGGTCAAAGGAGTTAGGATTAAAACCAAGAATCACCTATCCAGCAAAACTGAGTATAATTCTCCAAGGAAAAATATGGATTTTCAATAAAATAGAGGACTTTCAAGCTTTCTCAGTGAAAAGACCAGAGCTGAATAGAAAATTTGACTTTCAAACACAAGAATCAAGAAAAGAATGAAAAGGTAAACAAGAGAGAGAAATCATAAGGGACTTAATAAAGTTGAACTGTTTTATTTACATTCCTACATGGAAAGATAATGTGTGTAATTCATAAGACCTTTCTCAGTATTAGGGTAGCTGAAGGTAATATACATACATACATACATACATACATACATACATACATACATACATACATACATACATATATATATATGTATATATATATACACATATATACATATATAGACAGAGGGTACAGGGTGAGTTGAATATGAAGGCATGATATCTAAAAAATAAAACCAAATTAAGGAATGAGAGAGGAATATATTGAGAAAGAGAGAAATATAATGGGGTAAATGATCTCACATAAAAGTGGCAAGAAAAAGCAGTTCTGTAGGAAGGGAAGAGGGCACAGGCGAGGGGAAATGAGTGAATATTGTTCTCATCTGATTTGACCTGAGGAAGGAATAACATACACACTCAATTGGGTATCTTACCACACAGGAAAGAAGGGGGAACAGGTGAAAAAGGGGGGATATTAGAAGGGAGGGCAGATAGGGGGAGAGGTAATCAAAAACAAACACTTTTGAAGAGGAACAGGGTCAAGGTAAGAACTGAATAAAGGGGGACAGGATAGGAGGGAGCAAAATATAGTTAGTCTTTCACAACATGAATATTGTGTAAGGGTTTTGCATAATGAGACGTGTGGCCTATGTTGAATTGTTTGCCTTCTTAGGGAGGGTGAGTGGGGAGGGAAGAGGGGAGAGAATTTGCAACTCAAAGTTTTAAAAGCAGATGTTCAAAAAAAAAGTTGTTTTTGCATGCAAATGGGAAATAATACATACAGGCAATAGGGCATAGAAATCTATCTTGCCCTACAAGAAAGTAAGGGAAAAGCGGATGGGGGGGAATTCAGGTGACAGAAAGGAGGACTGACTGGGGAATAGGGTAATCAGAATGTATGCCATCTTGGCATGGGGGGAGGGCAGAAATGGGCAGAAAAATTGTAATTCAAAATCTTTTGGATATCAATGCTGAAAACTAAAAATATTAAATAAATAATAATAAAAGACAAATAAAAGAAAAAGAAAAAATATCCTAAAAAGAAAACTCTTAGGAATATTGTAGCCAAATTCCAGAGTTCCCTGGTAAAGGAGAAAATATTGCAAGTGGCCAGAAAGAAACAATTTGAGTCCTGTGGAAACACAATCAGGATAACACAAGACCTAGCAGCTTCTACATTTAGGGATCGAAGGACTTGGAATACAATATTCTGGAGGTCAGAAGAGCTAGGATTAAAACCAATCACCTACCCATCAAAACAAAGTATAATACTCCAGGGAAAAAAATATGGATTTTCAACAAAATAGAGGACTTTCAAGCATTCTCCATAAAAAGTCCAGAGCTGAATAGAAAATTTGACTTTCAAATATAAGAATCAAGTGAAACATGAAAAGGTAAACAGGAAAGACAAATCGTAAGGGACTTATTGAAGTTGAACCATTTTCTTTACATACCTACAATGGAAAGATGATATTTGTAACTCATGAGACCTTTCTCAGGATTAGGGTAGTTGAAGGGAATATACATATGTACAGATGAAGGGCACGGGGTGAGTTGAATATGAATGGACGATATCAATAAAATAAAATTAAATCAAAGAGTGAGAGAGGAATGTATTGGGAGAACAAGAAAGGGAGAGATAGAATAGGGTAAATTATCTCACATAAAAGTAGCAAGAAAAAAAGTTATAATGAAAGGGAAGAGGGGGCAGGTGAAAAGGAATCAGTGAATCTTGCTCTTGTCGGATTTGACCTGAGGAGGGAATAGTATACACACTGAATTGTGTGTCTTACCCCATGGGAAAGTAGCAGGGAAGGGGATAAGAGAGGCTGGATGATAGAAGGGAGAGCAGATTGGGGGAGGAAGTAATCAAAGGAAACACTTTCAAAAAGTGACAGGGTCAAGGGAGAAAACTGAATAAAAGGGTACAGGATAGGATTGAGGGAAATATAGTCAGTCCTTCACAACACGACTATTATGGAAGTGTTTTGCATAATGATTCATGTGTGGCCTATGTTGAATTGCTTATCTTCTCAAGGAGGGTGGGTGGGGAGGGATGAAGGGAGAGAATTTGGAACTCAAAGTTCTAAAAACAATTGCTCAAAAAAAGGTCATTTTTTACATGAAACTGAGAAATAAGACATACAGGCAATGGGATATAGAAATCTATCATTCTCTACAACAAACTAATGGGGAAGTGGATGGAGTGGGAGTGGGGTGACAGAAGGGAGGGCAGACTGGGGAAAGGGGCAATCAGAATACATGCCATCTTAGAATTGGGCAGATGGTAGAAATGGGGAGAAAATTTGTAACTCAAAATCTTATGGAAATCAATGTTGAAAACTAAAAATATTAAATAATAAAAACATTTTCACAAAAAAAAAAATTCTGTCCCAATCCCAAAATGCACTTCATGATTTTTTAGGAAACTCAAGTTTTAAACCTGTACTGCTTACTGGGCAAATTCTTCTTGAGCTTTTAATGGTAAATGACTGACTTGTTTAATTTTAATTGAATATGGTTTATGAACCCAATGGATTTTTAGAATCAAAATTTGAAAGGAATTACTTCTGAATCTGTGTCTCCAGGCACTTCAGATAATCAATTGTAACTCTTACAATTAAATCTTTGGGAATGTTATTTTCAATTATAAAATCACCTGTAACTGTAAATATTTCTAAAGAACCATTTTTCACCCTATTCTTCAATGTGTTAACTTTTTAGTAAAACTTTCAATTTTGCCCTTTAATATAAATATGTTACAATTTTTTCCTTGAAACAACATGTTTAAATCATTGTTTTTCAAAAATACCCCACAAATAACACAGTTTTGAAATCCGTAAGTCATTATAAAAAAATGAAATCAGATTTCTGCTCAGTCAAAAATATAACAACTTCATCTTTCAATTTGAATAATCTGTTTAAACTTCACTCTCTTGAGAGCCATCTTACCTCTACATGTAGTAATAAGCTTTTGTAATTGGAGTCTGTGTCTTTGCAAAGATTTAAAAACAAATGAGTGGTAAGGGCACAGCTTTTAATGAAGTTAATGATTTTCACGGTATCCTGAAGCACAACATCTAACTGGTGGTATTTTTTTTGGCTAGGAGTGTCTCTGAAGGAATCATGTAGTGAGTAAAAGTAATGTGTTCATTGCCACCAGCTTTAACTTTTGCTACAGATCCAACATTCTCGCTCATCATTGCTCCAGCACTGTCTATATAAACTCCAATACAATATTTCTACTGCAAACCTTCATATGTGAAAAATTCATCAACTTTAAGATCTACGTCTTCCCCTCTCCTCTTGTGTGCCCTCCCAAAGGGAAACAAAACAATAATTTCTCATAAATGCTTCCTTCATAAACATCTTACATAAAGGAACAACTGTGCTATGTTAGAAATATCACTTGTTTCATCTAACTGAATTGCAAATTTGGGGCTGCCCTTAAGCTGCTGGAATTGGTCGTTACTAATTTCAGAAATTCTTTTGGAAACAGTATGATTTGATAAAGGAATTTTATGAATGCCAAATGTTTTTCCATGAATTATTTCTGACATTTTAATAGCAGTAGACAACACAAATTCTATTGAGGAGGGCTTTTTAGTTTTTTGCAATTAAATAAGTTTTGTAAGATGAAAGTAAATACTTTTCATTGAAAGTAACAAATTTCTCAAAATATTGTTTTTCTTTATTTGAAGATTTTAAAAGTCATTCAAAATATTCCTTTGCTTTATTGCAGTTGCATGCTTGGTATTAAGATGTCATTTTAGTTTGGCTGGTTTCATGCTCTTTGCAGCCAAAATTTCATTACAAATTAATCAAAGAAGTTTTTTCACACCATCATCCTTACTAGAAGTAAATCCATACTGCACAAAAGATTTGACATATTTTATTTTTCTTGTCAGTTAAGGTGTACTAACCTGGTAGTGAAGACTGATGCATTGTCATCATTATTTTTACTTCTTTTATCTAAAATTTTGCCACTTATCCATAACTGAAAAACATTTTTGTTCTAAAATATAAATAAGCATTGCTAGTAATTTCTCAAATAAATACTAATTTATGAAAACTAGTTTATGAAATTAAATTTGTGCTTAATTTTAAATGGTGGAGAAATATTATTAAAGGGCTTTTGTCTTTACCAGCTACAATTAAACACTTATGTTTCTGTAAAATAAGGAGATAACAGCAATTTAAAAAATCAAAGATTCTAACACAATACAATCCAAAGATGTAATAATTTGATACTTAAATGCTGAGTAATAATGGTAGGAAAATATTAAAAGACTTATTTTCTGTAACTAAACTATTATGTTTTTGAAAGAGTAGTAAACTTTGTACGTACAGTAAAAACACTCCAATTCATAACATACAATAGTCTTGAATCTGAGCTGAGGTGTTTCTGGCAGCATTCATTGGCACTGAGTGGTACAACAGAGCGTGCTGTGCAAAGTGAGCATATTGTGTGTTCAGAACCAAGGCTGCAGTGAAGTTGTGCTATGCAACACAGGCAAGCACTGCCAGAAACACCTTGGATTCATTACACGTTTGATTTGGAATTAATTTTTAGTCATTACACATTTAGAAACCATTTACTGTTGCCAAATTTTTCACAACCCCCCACATTCAGTTACATGACCCCATATGGGGTCAGGCAGCTAATAAGTGCCTGGTGCTAACCCAGTTTATCCAGGACTGATATTCTATCTACTGTAACAACCTAGCCTCTCTGGGGGTTATTTTATTATATTTATTTATTTTATAATTTATTTTTATTTTAATTTATTTTATTTATTTAATTTATTTTATTTTATTTTATTTATTATTTATTAATAAGTTTTTAATATTCTTTTTTCATTTCAACAATAAATATTAACATATAAAACATTTCAAGATGCAAAGATTAACAGGAAAGAGGACTATATTTAAAAAACATAAAGAGAATAAAACTTTCTGTTTTGTCCATTTTTGAGGAAATGCATGTTGATTTAATAAAACAGTAAAAGAATTGCTATATTTCTGCACTTTTGCATATTTTAAATGTTTTATTGATGTCCTTTTTTATATCTATCATTATCCACTAATCCACCTTATCTGAACTCCAAATAAAAGCACCTCCTTGTAGTAAGTTTGTGTAGGCAAACACAACATATACAAATATAGAAGAAGCAGTTTGTCTTGTAAGAAAAAAAAAACATGCAACTTGGAGGTCCTGTAAGCTCTGCCATATGACCCTCCTCCTTTTATTTCACCTCTTTCAGTCTAAGTTTCATACTCTGTAAAATGAGGGATTTGGCTCTTTCTTGTTTCTAAATCTATGATCTTATGTAGCCCAAGAAAATTATAAACCCCATAAATTAATTTGCTTTTTCCCCTCCGATTTGACCAGCAATACTTCACCCTTTGTGTTCCATGGATCCCCTTTGTGATCTAGTAAAGCTTGTGACCCCTTCTTAGAATACAAGTTTTTAAATACATAAAATAAAATTCATGAGATTATTTTTTGAGGGGTGAAGGCAGGGCAATTGGTATTAAGTGACTTGTCCAAGGTCACACAGCTAGTAAATGTGTCAAGTGTCTGAGACCAGATTTGAACTCAGGTCCTCCTGACTCCTGGGCCAGCGCTCTACTCACTGTGCCACCTAGTTGCCCCAAATTCATGAGATTATAATGAAAACAAATCACATTGAAATAAAGTTATCAAAAAGATCAAAAACCCCAGGTTAAGAACCCCTTATGCTATTTTTATATGTCACCCAAACAATTGGTTAGTAAGTGAAAAAATCCAAACATTCAACTGGTATAGAGGTATAGAACAGAAAGAGTATCATGTTAAGAGTGAGATGAACTGGGCTAATTTACTGGCTCTGCTACTTGCTCTCTATATATGTATATGTGTATGTGTGTATGTGTATGTGTATGTGTATGTGTATGTGTATGTGTATGTGTATGTGTATGTGTATATGCATACGTATATGTATTACCAGTGTGAACTTGGGCAAGTCATCCTACATCCCTTAGATTCAACTAACTCACCTAGATGTATGTGTGAATCTATGTATGATATGAATCTATGAGAAATAGCCTACCATTTCACACAAAAGAGATGAACCCACTGTACTAGGCACACAGCATTCACTCTACAATTTCTTATTGAATTGAAAGTAGGACTCATGCTCTCAAGAAGCTTGCACCCTCATTCATACAAACACACATACATACATACATATATATACATATGTGCATATTTCCTGTCTATTTTAAGCTCTCAATATTGGTAAAATAAGTAATCCCTCAGTATATACACACACATATATATTATTTATGTATGTATATGTATGTGTGTATATGCATATATGTGTATATATGCATGTGTATGAATATATGTATATGTGTGTATATGTATGTATATGTATATATATAATATACATATGTATATACACACATATCTATCTATATATCATTATCTATATTTATATGTTTAGGCTTCTAAGTGCAGCTGAGCCACGTTGACAACAGCAGAAGATGGATGAAATCTCTGGCTAAATTTTCAAATTCTTATTCTTCACATGCCAGGTTTAAAAAAAAAAAAGTTATCTATCCATACTGGTAATGTTCAGTTCCTAAAGAAGATTGGCTTCCAGAAAGAAGGTAGAGTGATAGGCTAGGTATAAACCTCACTTCCACAGAGCTAATCATTATTTCTAAAAGTTTTCCTTTACAATGAAGCCAGCAAGATATAGCATATATCCTTTAACAGGATAAGAGATAAACCTCATTGAGTTTTCATATTCCTAAAGGTCTGGATGGCAAAAAGAAAGTGGCCATAATGGAAAGAGAAGATGGTCTTAAGCAATGCAAGCTCTGATCCAACGCTTTTTAAAAATAGTAATGAATATGCTCCTGACAAGATTAAAAGAGAGGTAAGGTGTGAGCTCAACTCTCATTCCATACCTCAAAGTAGATAAAACACAAAACATTTAAAAGAAGTATTAAAATATGAATTAAGGAAATTAGTGAAGAATGTACAGCTCTCATAGAAGAAATTAAAATGATAAAGAAAAAGTAGAACATTTTGAGTATATGGTATTCACTCAAGAATAGTAAATGTATCAAAAAACGAATAGATCTGTGGGGAATTCAAAGGTGAAAGAAAATTTGATAGAATAGACTAAAATATAATTAGAGAAATATTTAAGATCAGTCTAGGTGACTGATCTTGAAGATAAAAGGTACAAAGATAATGCAAAGTTCATATATCTTTTAAAAAAAACCTTTAAAATATAAAATCTGAATACAAAACTTTAGAGAAAAATCTGAAGAAAATTGCCCAGATTAATTGGAAACAAGGTGAAAAGATAGAAGAAATCAGTATAACCCATCAAGAAATATAGTGACCAAGTTAGAATCGACAAGTACACGTGTAGATATAATCATACACACATATATAATATATTCATATATAGAATTCATAATGAATAAACGAATAAGGAAAAAATGGTATCATAAAATGATAGGTAGCAGGGATGCCAGAGTCCTAGAACTAGAAAGGACCTTAGACACCATCTCTTTCTACTCTTTCATGTTATTGATAAGGACCCTAGGGATCAATGATAACACGACCAATTTTACTTGTGAGTATGCGTGTGTGTGAGTGTGTATATGTGTGTGTGTGTGTGTGTGTGTGTGTGCGCTCAGACAAGGTAGATCTTACTAAGTGACTCACAAGTCTACAAGTCCAGGCAATTAGGTATACGGGAATTCACTGAAGAATGTCCTACTGGTTTTTGACTAGAACCTATCTATGAAGTCTCCTGTGACCACAGCCCAAGTTGGCATAGCAGGTGTACTTGGTGGCTAGGTGGCACAGTGGCTAGAGTGCTAGACCTGGAGTCGGAAAGATTCTTCTCCCTAAGTTCAAATTGCCAAGAAAACCTTAAATGGGGTCACAAAGAGTCAAACACAATTGAAAATGACACTACTACCACCACAATGTTTTTTAAAGAATTGTCAAACCAACCTTTAAATTGGTTTTGTTGTATTCATACTAAACCCAAATGGACAGGGCTTCAGTTCATAGGATGAATTGTAAACCTAGTACTTTGGACACAATCACTCCACCTCCCCCCAAATTCTTCATCATCCATGCCTGACAACACATTGTATAGTAGATACAGAATCGTGTACCCAGGGTGACATCTGTCCTGAGTATACAGTATACATTAATAAGGGCATGGGAAAGAAAGTGGGAGAAAATAAATCAAGGTATGGTCCAGACAAAGAAAGGTTATGTTGCTTACATTGCTTTACAAATATTGTGCTCTCATTTGATGAGTCATGATATTTGAAGAGTCATAAGACATAAATATCCACCTGAAAAATTTTGTCTGGAATTATTAAGATCTGGCTTCTAAAGCAATGTTTCTTTAGGAAAAGAGTATTGGATTACTTTCAACTTTACAAAGTATCATTTGGAAAGAAGAAAAAAATACATTATTCTCTTGAAATGGAAAAAAATTTTGATCATGAGAAAAATGGAAGTGATTATCAAATGATAGCAAAATAATGGGGATACAACCTTTTCATGCTAATATATTTTGTTTTGACAGCTCTCTTTCTAGTCAACAATTCTGCTGTAGTAAGAAAAATAGTTAAGCAAATTAGTGTAGTGATTACAACTGAAAACACATGTAACTTTCTACTCTTAGTTTACTATTTTTCATTTTTCAATCATTTTTATTTCATTAAACATTTCCCAATCAAAATTAAAAGTAAAAAAAAATTAATATCACTTTTTAAAAATTTTTTGAGTCCCAAATTCTGTCTGTTCCTCCCTCTCCTCCCCCCTGCCTAAGAAAGCAAGCAATTTGATTTTGATTATACATGTGAAGTCATGCAAAACATATTTCCATATGAGCCATGTTGTAAATGAAAACACAAACAAAATAAAAATAAAGAAAGCTTTTTTTAAAAAAAAAAAAAAGGTGCTGCAATTTGCAGTTAGAGTAATCAGGTCTCTCTGTTTTTTTTTTTTTACCATGGGTCTTGGGTTATTGTATTGATCAGAGTAGCTAAGTCTTTCACAGTTCTTATAGCACAATTATATTCCACCAAAATCATATACCACAACTTGTTTAGCCATTGCCAATTGATGAGCATCCCCTCGATTTCCAATTCTTTGCCACAAAAAGAGCTGATATAAATATTTTTGTACAAATAGTTGTTTTTCTCTTCTCCTTCATCTTTTTGGGGTATAGGCCTGGTAGTGGCATTGCTGGGTCAAAGTGTATAGACGGTTTTATAGTTCTTTGGGTGTAGTTCCAAATTGTTCTACAGAATGATTAGACTATTTCACAACTCCAAAAACAATGCATCAGTGTCTCAATTTTTCCACATCCCTTCCAGAATTCGTAATTTTCCTAGTTTTTTTGGACATGTTAACCAATATGATAGGTGTGAAATGGTTTCAATTTGCATTTCTCTAATAAGTAGTAATTTAGAGCATTTTTATGTGACTATTGATAGCTTTGATTTCTTCTATAAACTGCCGTTCATATCCTTTGACCATTTTCAAGTGGAGAATAGCTCTTTTATTTATACAGTTGTCTCGATTATCTACATATTTCAGAAATGAGAAATTTATCAGAGAAACTTTCTGTAAATTTCTTCCAGTTTCCTGTCATCATGCTAATTTTGGCTACATTAGTCTTATTTGTGCAAAAGCTTCTCAAATCCATGTAATCGAAATTAACTCTTTACTTTCTGTGATCTTCTCTATTTTTTTGTTTTCTCATAAACTCTTGATTTATCCATAAATGTAATAGGTACATTTTCCCATTCTCCCTTAATTTACTTATGATATCCTATATGTCTAAATCATTTTGCTTCAATATTCATTAAGAAATTTGATCTAACAGTAACAGTAACATTGTGCAATGACTGACTTTGATAGACTTAGTCTTCTCAACATGGCAATGACCTAAGAGAATTCCAAGACTCATGATGGAAAAAAGCTATCTGCATCCAGAGAAAAGACTATGGAGTCTGAATGCAGATCAAAGCATACTATTTTCTCTTTTTTGTTTGTTTTTGTTGTTGTCGTTGTTCTTTCTTTCTCATGTTTTCCCCCTTCTTCGTGATTCTTCTTTTACAACAAGAATAATGTGGAAATATGTTTAAGAAGATTGTACATGTATAACCTAAATAGGATTGCATGCTGTCTTGGGAAGGAGGGAGGGCAGGGAGAGGGTAAAATTTAGAACTCAAAATCTTATAAAAGTGAATGCTGAAAACTAAAAACAAATATTTTTTTAAAAAAATGAAAAGAAAAAAGAAAATTGATCTATAGCTTTCTGTCCCTGTTTTTGTTCTTCCTGGTTTAGATATCAAAACCATATTTGTGTCATAAAAGGAATTAAGTAGAACTCTTTCTTTAACTATTTTTTCAAATAGTTCATACACTATTGGAATTAATTGTTCCTTGTGAATTCATCTACTCCTGGGGATTTTTCTTAGGTAGCTCATTGATGGTTGTTCAAATTTTTTTTTCTACTACACAGTTATTTAGTTATTCAATTGCCCCTTCTTTTAATCTGGGAAGTTTACACTTTTAAAAAATATTCATTTCATATAGATTGTCAGTTTTATTGGCATGTAATTGGGTGAAATAACCAAATTATTTGTTTTCATCTTCATTGGTGGTATATTCACCCTTTTCTTTTTTGATACAAGTGATTTGGTTTTCTTCTTTCCTCTTTTTAAATCAAATTAACCAACTCTTTACCTGTTTTTTTATAAAAACTAACCCCTAGTTTTGTTTATTACTTCAATTTTTAACTTTCAATTTTATTAATCTCTCCTACAGTTTTCTAGGTTGCCAATTTGTTTTTAGGGGATTTTTATTTTATTCTTTTTCTGATTTTTTTAAATTGCATGCCCAATTCATTGATCTGCTCTTTCTCTATTTTATTGATATATGCATTTAGAGATATAAAATTTCCTGATAAGTCCTGTTTTGGCTGCATTCCACCAATTTTGGTAGGTTGTTTCATTGTTGTCATTCTCTTGAATGAAATTGTTGATTCTTTCTATGATTTATTTGAAACCTTCATTCTTTAAGATTAGGTTATTTAGTTCCCAATTAGCTTTTAATCTATGCTTCCACTTTCTCAATCCTTTACTAAATGTAATTTTTAATTGCATCATAGTGTGAAAAGGTTGCATTTAGTATTTCTACTTCTGTGCATTTGGTTGTGAGGTTTTTAGAGCAGGAGTGCAGGGGTCTCTTTGCTGGCAATGAGGTGATATTCTCTTGCTTTGCCCTGCTTAGATATGGGTCACAGACCTGGGTGGCAGTCCTGGGGTGAGAAGGAGTGCTGGCATGGCAGAGCTTGTGGTGGCTGTGGAGAGGGAATCTTCACAGTTCCAAGGCAGAAAAGAGTGCTTGAGGTCACTCACAGACCAGAGCACAGGCCAGGAGAGGAGTAAACACCTCTCCTTTGATTATGCCACCTTAAAAGGACTGAAAATTTGCAAGTACCTAGAAGTATCTCTAAAAAATAGCTGAACAAAAGCCCCGAAGCTTGGGACAGAGCACTCTCCACTCTGGAAGCAGAGTCCTACCTTGACAAAGAGCTCAAAAGTCAAGTAATTGGCTGGGAAAATGAACAAAGAGTAAAAAAAAACCCCTCAGACTATAGAATCTAACTTTGGTGACAAGAAATACTAAAACATACAACCAGAAGAACACAACAAAGTCAAAGCTCTGACCTCAAAGGTCTCCAAGAAAAATATGAATGGGTCACAAACCATGGAGGAACTCAAACAGAATTTGGAAAATCAAGTAATAAAAATGGAGGAAAAATTGGGAAGAGAAATGAGAGTGATGCAAGAAAATTATGAAAAATGAGTGAGCAGCTTGCTAAAGGAAACCCCCAAAATACTGGAGAAAATAACACCTTAAAATAGACTAAACCCAATGACAAGAGGTCCAAAAAGCCAATGAGGAAAAGAATGCCTTAAAAAACAGAATTGGCCAAGTGGAAAAGGAGGTCCAAAAGCTCATTAAGAAAATAATTCCTTAAAAATAAGAATGGAGCAAATGGAAGATAATGACTTTATCAGAAATCAAGAAATTATAAAACAAAACTAGAAGAATGATAGAAGACAATATGAAATATCTCACTGGAAAAACTACTGACCTGGAAAATAGAGCCAAGAGAGAGAATTTAAAAATCATTTGACTACATGAAAGCCATGATCAAAAAAAAAAAAAGCCTCCCTATCATCTTTCAAAAAATTATTGAGGAAAACTGCCCGGATACTTTAGAACAAGAGGAGAAAATAGAAATTGAAAGAATCCACTGATTGCTCCTTGAAAAAGATCCCAAAAGGAAAACTTCTAGAAATATTGTAGCCAACCTCCAGAGTTTGTAGGTCAAGGAGAAAATATGAAGAGCATCCAGAAAAAAACAATTCTAGTATTGTGTTAACACAACCAGGATAACACAAGATCTAGTAGCTTCTACATTAAGGTATCAAAGATGCTTGGAATATGCTATTATGGAGGTCAAAGGATCACCCGCCCAGCAAAACTGAGTGGGGAATTCAATGAATTAGAGGTCTTTCAAGTATTCTTGTTGAAAAAGACAAGAGCTGAATAGAAAATTTGACTTTCAAATAAAAGAATCAAGAGAAGCATGAAAAAGTAAACAGGAAAGAGAAATCATAAGGGACTTGCTAAAGTTGAACTGTTTACATTCCTACGTGGAAAGATGATATTTGTAACTCATGAGACCTTTCTCAGCATTAGGGTAGTTGAAGGGAATTATAGAGATAGATAGATAGACAGATAAAGAGCCCAGGGTGAATTGAATATGAAGGGATGATATCTAAAAAATAAAATTAAAGAATGAGAGAGGAATATATTGGGAGAAGGAGAAATGGAAAGATAGAATGGAGTAAATTATATCACATAAAACAGGCAAGAAAAACCTGTGGTAATGGAGGGGAAGAGGGGGGAGGTGAAAGGGAATGAGTGAACATTACTTTCATTGTATTTGGCTTAAGGAGGGAATAGCATACACACTCAATTGGGTGTCTTACACTACAGTCAAATAATAGGGAAGGGAAAAGAGGAGGGGGATGATAGAAGGGAGGGCAGTTTGGGGGAGGGGGTAATCAGAAGCAAACACTTTTGAGGAGGGACAGGGTCAAAGAAGAAAATAAAATAAATTGGGGGTCAGGATAGGATGGAGGGACATATAGTTCATCTTTCACAGCATGACTACTATGAAAGTATTTTGCATAGCTACATATGTATAATCTATATTGAATTGCTACCCTTCTCAATGAAGGTAGGTGGAGAGAGAAGAAGACAATTTTATTTTTAAAAAGTTTTTAAAAAATGTTAAAAATTGTTTCTACATGCAACTGGGAAATAAGATATACATGCAATAGGTATAGAAATCTATCTTGCCCTACAAGAAAGTAAGGGGGAAGGGGACGAGAGGTGTTGTGGGGTGACAGAAAGCAGGGCAGACAGGGGGAAGGGATAGTCAGAATGTATGACTTCTTTGGGTCGTGGGGTAGGGGAGAGATGAGGAGAAAATTTGGAACTTAAAGTCTTGTGGAAATAAATGTTGAAAACTAAAAAGAAAAGTATTTTATCTTTGGGTGTTTTGGAATTCAGCTATAATATTGCTGGGAGTCTTCATTCAGAGATCTCTTTCAGGTGGTGATTGGTAGATTCTCTTTTTTGCATTTATTAATCAATTTATTTTAGTTTTCAACATTCACTTCCACAAGATTTTGAGTTTTCTCCCCATCTCTCCCCTCCTTCCACCCCCAAGACAGTGTGCATTCTGATTACCCCTACCTGAATCTGGCCTCCCTTCTATCTCTCCCTCTCTTATCCCCTTCCCTTCTATTTTCCTGTAGGGTAAGATAAATTTCTATACCCCATTGTCTTAATATCATATTTCTAAGTTGCATGTAAAAACCATTTTTAACATTTGTTTTTAAAACTTTAAAAAGTTTCAAAAAATCTTTAAAACTTTGAATTTCACATTCTCTCCCTTCCTCCTCTCTTCCTCCCTCCCCACCCACCCCCATTGAGAAGGCAAGCAATTCAACATAGGTTACACATGGGTAGTCATGCACAACACTTCCATAACAGTCATGTTTTGAAAGACTATATTTCCCTCCATCCTATCCCAGCCTCTCATTTATTCTACTTTCTCTTTGACACTGTCCCCTTTCAAAAGTGTTTGCTCTTGATTACCCCCTCCTCCCATTTGTCCTCCTTTCTACCGTACCTCCCTCTTATCCCCTTCCCCCTACTTTACTGTAGGGTAAGATAGATTTTCATGCCCACTGTTATTCCCTCCTTAAGCCAAATCTGATGAGAGTAAGGTTCACTCATTCCCTCTAACCTCCCCCCCTGTTCCCCTCCATTGTAAAAGCTTTTTCTTGCCTCTATTATGTGAGATAATTTACCCCATTCTATCTCTCCCTTTCTCCTCCCAGTACATTCCTCTCACCCCTTAATTTTATTTTTGGGCATCATCCCTTCATATTCAATTCATCCTGGGCTCTCTGTCTATATCTATATAAATATATAGATAAAAAATCAATATATTTCTATCTCTATCTATCCTTCTGTCTGTCTGTCTGTCTGTCTGTATGTATGTATGTATGTATGTATGTATATTCCCTCCAACTACCCTAATACTCCTTTAGCAAGCTGTTGACTTGTTTTTCATTAATTTCTTGCATCACTCTCATTTCTCTTCTCAATTTTTCCTCTATTTCTTTTACTTGATTTCCAAAATCCTTTTTGAGCTCTTCTATGGTTTGCAACCAATTCATATTTTTCTTGGAGGCTTTTGATGAAGAAGTTTTGACTTTGTTGTCTTCTTCTGGTTGTATGTTTTGATCTTCCTTGTCACCAAGATAAGATTCTACAGTCTGTGTTTTTTTTCTGCTGTTCGCTTGTTTTCCCAATGAATTACTTGACTTATTAACTCTTTGTTAAGGTAAGTCGTCTCTTTCCATTCAGAGGATGTATTGTCCCAGGGTTCAGGGGTTTTGTTGAGCTCTTTTCAGAGAAATTTCTGGAGACTTGTAAATTTTCAGTTTTTCCAAGGTTGTATGATCTAAGGAGATGTGTTTACTCTTCTCCTAGCCTGTGCTCTGGTCTGTGAATCACCACAAGCACTCTTTTCTGCCTTGGAACTGTGAGGAGGGTTCCCTTACAAGCTCTACCAAGCCAGAACTCCTCCTTGCCCCTGGACCACCACTCACGATTGTGACCCAAAATGAAGGACTTCTAAGTTGTCTTTGGCATTTGTGGGTTGAGAAGTCTGGAAACCGCCACAGCTGCCAGCGATGCAGGCCCAAGGCCTGCTCTGCCCAATCTGTGCCGGTGCAGCCCACACTGGACTATGCTCTTCTCTCAGACTGGTGCAAAAGATCTTTTTTTGTCGACCTTTCAGGTTGTCTTGGGATGCAAATTTGTTTCACTCTGTATTTTTGTGGGTTCTGCTGCTATAGAATTTGTTTAGAGTCATTTTTACAGGTATTTGCAGGGGCTTGGGGGAAAACTCAAATACGTCCCTGCTTTTACTCTGCCATCTTGCCTTTGTCCTTGGTGAATTCTTTCAATTTCTATTTTGCCCTCGGTTCTAGGATATTAGGGCAGTTTTTATCAACAATTTCTTGACATTTGGTGTTGAGGCTCTTTCTTTGATCATGGCTTTCATGGTAATCAAATAATTCTTAAATTATATCTCCTTATCTTATTTCCAGGTCAGTTGGTAGCTTTTTTTTGTTGAGATATTTCACAGTTTCTTCTATTTCTTTTCATTTTTCTTTCGCTTACTATTTCTTGAAGTCTCATGGAGCCATTAGCTTCTATTTCCCCAATCTTACTTTTTAAGTACTTATTTTCTTCATTGAGTTTTGTGTCTCTTTCTTCCATTCAGCCGGTTCTGCTCTTTAAGGAATTATCTTCATCAATAAATTTTTATACTTCATTTTACATTTTTCCAATTCTGTTTTGTAATAAGGTGTTATTTTCTTCAGGATTTTTTGTGCCTCTTTTATCAAGCCATTTATTGTCTTTTCATGATTTTCTTTCCTTGCTTTCATTTCTTTACTTAATTTTTCCTCTACCACTTTTACTTGACTTTGAAAAATCAAATTTTAGCTCTTCCAGGAACTTTTGTTGGATTTGTGTCTAATTGACATTTCTTCTTTGAGGCTTTGCTTTTAGCTATTTCAACTTCACTGTCTCCTTCTAAATTGGTGTTTTGGTCTTCCCTGTCACAATAGTAGTTTTTTTTGGTCAGGTTCTTTTTCTTTAGTTATTTGCTCTTTTTTCCACTGTATTTCTTGATTTGAAACTTTATGTTAATGTTGGGCTCCAATCCTAATGTGAGTGTGGGTGTGGCTCTTTCTCAAGCTTCAGGCTTCTTCCCACTGTTGTTTCAAAACTAGTTCTAGGTGTTGAAAAATTTTCAATACTTTCCAGGTAGTGTGATCTGGGGAGAGATTTGATCAGTAGTCTTTCCCCTCCATTTAATAGTATTTTATATTTTTACGATTACATGTAAAGATAGTTTTTAACGTTCACTTTTATAAGATTTTGAGTTCCAAATTTTTTTCTATCCTTTTCTTCCTCCATCCCCAAAATGGCAAACAATCTCAGACAGGCTATACATGTACAATATTATTAAACATATTTCCACATTAGACATGCTGTGAAAGAAGAATCAGAACAAAAGGGAAAAAGCACAAGAAAGAAAAAAAAGAGAAAATACTATGCTTCTGTTTGCATTCAGACTCCATAGTTTTTTCTTTGGATGTGGAAAGAATTTTCCATCATGAATCTTTTGGAATTGACTTAAATCCTTGTATTTCTGAGAAGAGGTAAGTCTAACAAAGTTGGTTACAAAGTAGATTAATAGTTGTGTGTTACCACACAATTTTGCTGTTACTGTGTATGATGTTCTCCTGGTTCCGCTCACTTCACTTTGCATCAGTTCATGTAAGTCTTTCCAGGTTTTTCTAAAATCTACCTGCTAATCATTTCTTATACAACAATAGTATCCCATTACTTTCATCTACCACATCTTGTTCAGCCATGCCCCAAATGATGGGCATTCCCTCAATTTCCAATTCTTTGCCACCACAAAAAGTCACTATAAATATTTTTGTACATATGATTTCTTTTCCATTTTTTATGATTTCTTCAGGATAGAGACCTAATAGTGGTATTGCTGAGTCAAAAGATATGCACAGTTTGATTGCCCTTTGGGCATAGTTCCAAATTGCTCTCCAGAATGGTTGGATCAATTCACAACTCCACCAACAATGCATTAATCTTCCAATTTTCCCACACCTTCTCCAACACTTATTATTTTTCTGTTTTGCCATGTTATCCAATCTGATAGGTGTGAGGTTTTACCTCAGTTGGTTTGATTCTCACTTTTCTAATCAACAGTGATTTAGAGCATTTTTTCATATGACTACAGATAGCTTTAATTTCTTCATCTGAAAACTGCTTGTTTATATCTTTTGACCATTTTGATCACTATTCCTCTTGGTCTATCTACACTCTGGTCCTTACCCAAGAAGGGTCCCTGATAGGGCTTTTCCTCCCTTAGGGCTAGAAATGCTACTTTCCCCAGGGCTCCTACTCCCTCTAGACTGAAAATGCTCTTCTCGGCCCTTGAACTGTGACCAAGAAGTGGGTATAGGGGTGGAGCCAAGATGGCGGCTGGAAAGCAGGGACTGGCATGAGCTCCCCACCAAGTCCCTCCAAAAACCTATAAAAAAATGGCTCTGAACCAATTCTAGAACTGCAGAACCCACAAAGTGGCAGAGGGAAGCAGGGCTCCAGCCCAGGACAGCCTAGATGGTCTCTGGGTAAGGTCTATCCCGCACGGAGCTCCCAGCTCCCAGATGAGGGGAGCAGAGCTGAGGCGGAGCAGAGCCCAGCAAGGGCAGTGCAGACTGACCAGACCGCGGACCGACCAGACCAGGAGCCGAGTGGAGTGTGCCCTAGCACCCTGAAATAGTGAGCTGTGGCATCTACCAGACCTCTGAACCCACAAACAGCAAAGACAACAGAGAAGGTTAGTGGGAAAAGCTGCAGGACTGAGTTTGCGGTTCGGGCCACCATCCCTGGGGCAGTGGAGGTGGGGCAGCTTTGGAACTACAGCAGCAGTTGCTTCTGGCCCTAGGCCCACCTAGTGGGAAGAATTAAGTGGCTGATCAGAGCAGGAGTGAAGAGACTGCTGAAGATTTAAGCCCAGTCCTAGAAGGGGGTTCTTGGGGAAGGAGGAGTGCTGGTGAGGCAGCACATCCACCCAAGCTTGGAACATAGAACTCTTTAGTCTACAAGCAGTCATACCCCGCTGAAAAACTCAAGGGTCAAGTAAGTTGGCTGGGAACATGGCTAGGCGGCAAAAACACACCCAGATTCAGTCTCAGACTCTGGAATCCTTCTTTGGTGACAAAGAAGACCAAAACATACAGTCAGATGAAGTTAAGAAAGTCATAGAGCCTACAACAAAAACCTCCAAGAAAAACATGAACTGGTCTCAGGCCATGGAAGAACTCAAAAAGGATTTAGAAAAGCAAGTTAGAGAAGTAGAGGAAAAATTGGGAAGAGAAATGAGAAGGATG
>CM053622.1:155668684-155689557 GCA_028646595.1 Phalanger gymnotis | reverse complement strand
CAGAGTGTATGCCATCTTGGAGTGGGGGGGTGGAAATGGGGAGAAAATCTGTAATTCAAATGCATGTGAAAATCAATGCTGAAAACTAAACATATTAAAAATAAATTTAAAAATAAATAAATAAAATGAGCCCAAAATGTAGATTAATTACAAATAATTAAAAAAAACCTAAATTCAAATATAAGCATAAAGTAGAGGAAATTCAATGCATTTTCTGGCTATCCTAGTTAAGCCTGAGTATATGATTTATACTTGGATAAATTCTAAATGTCTATGAAGTCTTTAGCTCAGGAAGCATTTGTTGAGTACCTATTCCATTATTTTCATTATAGAATATGTGCCAGTCTTGAAGAGGTGTTGCTGAGACACATAACCATGAAAGATAGTTGTATACGGTATATGGATGAAAACACTGAATGAAAACCCAGAAAAACCTTAGTTGAACTACTCACTAATGATCTTGGGCAAGTAACCTTACTTCTCTGGGCTTTCATTTCCTCATCTATAAATCACGATGGTTCATATGTCCTTTATTTGAGTCTAATGTTAGTTGTCTCTACAGAGGTGAGGAAGGAAGAAACGAAAGAAATTTACATGAGAATTTCGTTGTATATTTGAAAGGAACAGCAAGTTGCACATTTGTAGTTTCATGTGCAGTCATCTTTTTACTGTACTATGTTATAGAAATGCTTGTTTTATTCCATTAATTAAAAATAAAATTTTAAATAATTTGTGAAAGGTCACTAGATGAACTCTAAGCACCTTTTGAAACTCTAAATCCTACTCAATAGAAAGAGCGCTATTTGGAGTCAGAAGACCTGAGTTTGATTCTCTGCTCAACTATATCCTGTCTATCTACATCCCTGATGAACATTAGGTAATCCACTTGACCTCTCTGGGCTCAGTTTCCCTCAAATCTAAAATAAAATGTTTAATGATATATTCTTATTTGGCCTTTCTAAGAAGCTTTAATAAACTATATAGGCTACAGCTCTACTTGAAAAGGTTTTATAAAACCACACTGACATCTTTAGCACTCATCACTCATGTACCAAACATCATAGTAAACACATTAGATGAATGTTCTGATTTTTTAGGAAAGTAGTGTTCAGGGACAAGAAGTGGTGTGTTAGAATGAGGTAGTCATTTGTCCATTTCATCCATATCGTCCATAGTTACTGACATTAATGAAGCACTTTCAGGTATATGAAGTGTTTCGCGTATATTATCTCATGATGCTCACAGCAAACCTGTGAGGTAAATATTACATTTATTATGACCTAATTTTGCAGATGAGGAAACCGAAGCTGAGATTAAGTGACTTGGCCAAGTTTGGACAGCTCTAGTAAGGATTTAAGGGCAGCTAGGTGGCACAGTGCATAGAATGCCAGGTCTTGAGTGAGGAAGAATCATCTTCCTGAGTTCAAATCTGACCTCAGACACTTACTAGCTCTGTGACTCTGGGCAAGCCACTTAATCCTGCTTGCCTTGGTTTCCTTATCTATAAAATGAGCCGCAGAAGGAAACGGCCAACCACTCCAGCATCTTTGCCAAGAAAACTCCAAATCGGGTCATGAAGAGTTGGAGATGACTGAAAAATGACTAAGTAACATATATATGTACATATAATATACACACATATGTATGTGTGTACACATACATACATATGTATATACGTGTGTGTGTGTATATATACATATATTCCTACATTATGATGCTATTTTAATTTGCTGTTTACATTTCCACTATCAAGATCTTTTTAAGGTATAAAAATATAAACAAATGAATGAATGTAAATAATGATTTATTTGTAACTCTTCAATAACCTGGGAAGAAGGAAGGAGAAATGCATAACACTTCAGATTCACATTTCCTATTAAAATAAAAACACATAAAAAGGAAGCCAGTTCAAAGCCATATAATCTGGTACAGTGGATAAAGCACTGGGCCTTTAGTCAGGAAAAATTGAGTTTAAATCTAGCCTCAGTCATTTACTAGTTGGGTAACCCTGGACAAGTCATTTAAGCTTTTTTCTTTTTTGTCTTAGTTTCCTAAACTGTAAAATGGGGATGATAATACTGTCTACCTCCCAGGGTTATTGTGAAGATCAAATGAGATAGTGTTTGTAAAACACTTAGTATAATTCCTGGTACATAGGCAATTAGTAAATGCTTAGTCCCTTCCCCTATGTGATAGAAGCCTATTTCTGTGAGCTATATCAAGTTCTTATTTCTCTGACCTTCAATAACTTTTATTTTCTGTATTCCACTTTATTACTTTATTACTTCTTATCATATCATTTCATGTTTTAAGTCCCCTAAGGTAACATAAAGTCCTTAAAGGCAAAAACTTCATACTATGGTCCTTTTGTATCCTTCACAGTGTCAATCATTCTTATTTTGCACCAGATCTATGATTTTGTCCACATGGAGAGCTCCAAGTGTGGAAATTCTCTCCATTGATACAGATTGACACCTGCTCTGCTTGAGTTGGATGAGACATTGAGATGTTAAATGACTTTCCCAAGGTAACATAGTATTTATCAAAGGCAGAAATTCAACTCAGTCCTTCCTGACTGCAAAGTCAGCTCTCTATCTAAAATACCATGGCTACTTCTTTTATAGGCACTTAGTATGAATGAATGTTAACTTAATCTCTTATTTTTTAACAAGCTGTAACAACAATCTTACTAGTAGCTGCTGTGGAGGTATAAAACCAACACCAGCACACAAGAGGGCTGCTAGCACAAGTTCTTTAAACTGCTTTTCTAAGGAAAGCAACTTTAAGGGGTTTAAACTCTTAGTTTAATCATACATATATCATTCACTTAGTTCAGGGGAAAAAGTCAGCACTCTGAACTTCAGAGAAAACACAAACAAAAATTACAAACAGAGAAAATAACACAAATCAACGGACAGGCTTCTAACTGTCTGGCTGTGGCAATACATACATAATTACCAGAGAGAGAAGCAGCAGCATCTGGTTTTTCAAAGCCGAGGTGGGGCGGGGGTCTCCTTAGAGACCCAGAGTCTCATCTGGCCAAGTCACAGGAACACTTCCAATGAGTGAGCCCTCAAAGCAAAATGCTAACCTCAGAGTAAACATATATGTGTGTGTGTGTGTGTGTGTGCATGTATATGTATATGTGTATATGTATGTATATGTATAAATGTGTGTATATGTATAAATGTATGTGTATGTATATGTACGTGTGTGTGTGTACACGCATACATACATAAATACATACATATATATATATGTATTTCTACAATAATGAAAATGTACCAGTGAACTTTTAAAACTCAGAACCTGCCACCTGACCTATACTATCTACCTCGTTACTAAGATTAATATGAGGAAGATAGTGATTTGGGGCTCTAAAGAACCAATGGTTAGAAGTTGCAAGAGGACCAATTTAGCTTTAATGTATAGAAAACTTCCTACCAAAGAATGTTGTCCTAAAGTGGAACGAATTACTTAGGCAGTTGTGGCTTCCTTGCCACTGGAGGTCTTCAAGCAGCGACTGGGTGAGCAATGGTCATGAGTAATGTAGAAGATAAATCTGATTCAAGTGTGTGTTGGACTAGATAGCCTTTGAAGTGTCTTCCAAAGTCCTGAGATGCTGTGATTCTACGAATCTGGGGATCTGTAGTTACTCAGTGAAGTAATGGAACCAGCCTTTAAATCTTTTTCACCATGGCAATCTGCTTCTGTCTTTGTCTGAGAGTGACGGTAACCCTGGTGTTGTTTAACTAAAAACCTGGCCTTCTAGAGATTTGCTCAGCTCTTATGAAGGCATCTCTCATTGAAAACCACTCATAAATAACACTCGTTTTTCATCATGATCAAAAAAGTTCAAAAGGTGAAGTCTCCCCGCCCCCCCCAAAACTACTCATCTCTCTATTTTCTGATCTGAAAATATATGGAGGTGACATGTTCAGCTCTACCTGTTTTGTTTCATGTCTGAGATTTTCAGAGGTATATATATGTTATATATCTCAATATGTAAATGGGTAAAATATGCGAGAGAGAGAGAGAGAGAGAGAGAAGAAAAGAAAAAGAAAGAAAAACTAAAAAGGTGGGGGGGACCCCTGTTTCAAATAATGAGCATGTGCACCTTTTTGCCTCAGGCCTTCATACACAATTTAGCCAGGAAGCCAGGGCAGATCATGATTTAGCTTTTGACATCTCCTGCCTTCAGGCCAGGAGAGACTAATACAGATTTCTGACTCTGAGCACACCACAGGAAAAAAAAAGTGAGAGAGAGAGAGAGAAAAAAAGAGAGAGAGAGAGAGGCCTTTTATTGACTAAATGATAAAGAGGTTTGTAATGATAAATAACAGTCGTTTTATTGTGGAATTCCCCAGAAAAGATGCATTCTGCAGTGTCTGAAGGAGCCTAAAAGCTGAGTTTGGTTCCCCATGGATCAGAACCTGTTAAACTCCAATTTTTACAGACAGGGATAGAGGTCACAAATTGCAAGGGACCTCATCTATTAAAACACTGTACCCACAGTACATAATCATTGTTGTATGTTGGCTCCTTAACTCCAGAATTACCTGAGTGATGAGTGATGCTTCAATGTGCATCTGGGTGTGTGTGTGTGTGTGTGTGTATGTGTGTGTGTGTGAGACAGAGACAGAGAGTCAGAGAGAGAGAGACAGAGACAGAGAGACAGAGAGAGAGACATAGAGAGAGAGAGAGAGAAAGAGAGAGACAGAGAGAGAGAGTATGACTGTGTGTACCCACGTCATTCTCCTCACTGCCCTAGATGCTGTTTCTGATACAGGGTGGCTGTAGCTGAACGCAGGCTGCTTAAGGAATCACTGCCAGTTTTGATCGATAGTTTAATTGTAAACTTTGGGAGCAATAATGGATAATTCGACTTGAACTGTCCATTATGAACAGTTTTGCTGAGGAGAGAGCCTTCAAATTAAACACGAGTTGAGCCCCATTATTACATTTGTACATCTCACCTAGAGTTAAATAAATTCCCTTTTACAAATGCTGCCTCCTTGACATTGTATGGCATTCAATAAACATAGGCCCAGTCAGAGAAATAAAGAAGAGGAAAAAATTAAATATATATGTATATACAATAAATATACATATATATATATAAAATATGTGTATATGTACATATACACATGCTATATACACAGGTATACACATATACTCACATATATGTATTGTGTAAATATATGTATCTATATATGTGTGTGTATATATATATGCATGTGTCTTTCTAAAACTCACAACTATTTACTTGTCCACATGTTCTGAAAGTTTTTTTTTTCCTTTTGCTATAACCTAGAGAATTCCTTCAAGTATTCTATTTGAAGAATGAAGAATCCAAAGAAGTAGGTGAATTGCTTCCCATGGGAGGATTTTTAAGAGTACTGAAATTGGATGAAATTAAGAAAAGTAGAATTTAGGCTCGATATAGGAGATAGTCCTTAAAACAGCAGTGAAATTGGCTGACTGTGGAATAGTCATCTCACGGAAGTATAGGAAAGCATTTGGGGACCATTTTAAAAATTGGACTAGTTGTTACACTACCGGGAAGAATACACTATAAGGAGTAATCAGAAATTGGCAAGGGAGTTATTTTATAGGATAATTAGGTTTTTAAAGCATGAGCCCCAAACCACAGTTTTCCTGCACCTTTAAGAAACTTTGGCACACTGAAACTGATAGACTGTGTGTTTGCATAACCTACCACCCAATTCTGAATTATTTTCTTAGGAAAATTCTTCACTTTTGGCCTGGAAAAAATAGTGCGCTAGTGAAACAAGCAGGTAACTCCAGACCCTGACAAACTATGTGTCTTAAGATATTTTCCTAAAAATGTTCCCAAGATGTGATTCAAATACACTACTTATATGCCCTTGTGTTCTGGCATTGATCACACATACACACACACACACTGATCCCTTTAAACTCCTGCAAACACCCTGTGTGTGAGGGAAAAGTCTCAATATTCCAGTATTCCTATGTTTTATTTTTAATAGTATGATCTTAATGCTTTGTTTTGACCTGCCAGAATCTATCATGCACGCAAAGGACATATCACTGTAGTGTTCTGCAGTTTCAGCTTAAATATTATTTATGCATCACCCCTTATAGGGTCACACCCCTAAGAGAGCATTCACACTTATACTTTGGGGTCCCCAAAGGGTATAGGTGACTACTTCTTCCTATTAGGCTACTAGAGATAATCCTGAGGTGTCATGGTTTCTCACACACTATCTTATAATCCTGCATTAGTATGTTTCCCATTAGCAATTAACCAACTAAGCTCCATTAGCTTTTAGAAAAGGGGTTTACTAAGAAAGTATGGTAAGAACAGTTAGCACTAAACATTACACTCAAACTAGTGACATACTCTCCCCTAGTACTCAAGATCTCTGGGTAAAGTGGGTTCAACCTTAAAGTGCAATTATAGTGAGGTGCCTGTGTAGAGAATACATATATAGCAAAGATACCTCCCAACTCCTGGATCTAGAAATCCATTTTTCCTTTTGTAGAGTCCTCATGAAATTCCATTTAGGTATTTAGGTATCCAAGGCAAACAACCCAGTTGACCCCTGAGGATCCACGTCAGCATGTTTCTCTACCATAAGAGATCTCATTCCCTAAATGTGTTGCCATTCTCAGGTGATTATCTTTCCTTATTTGTCTGTAGATGTTTACTCGGACTTTAGCCACTACTCCTCCAATGGCCATGACTACAGCCTCTAGTCACTTATGAGACCTTTGGAGCTTCTAAATTCACAGTTGTCTGAGCATTCCCACGTTAAAATAACAATTTACTAAAGATTAGGAAAGGATAAACACAAAAGAAACAGAGGTGCTGCTTGTTCACAGAAACATGGTATTGGGCAGGGAATGTAGCCAGCTGTCCCTCTTATATCTGGCAGTTCAAAGCAGTACTGCTTCACTTTCCACAAAGTATGAATGTGACTAAGAGATGGCCAGGTTGCATCATTTATATTCGAACTTGCTTTCAGATCAGCAGCTTCTAAGTTATCAGTTCTTTTGACTCTGCAGCCAATTAGAAGCCTTTTTTTCATCATACAGTATCATTCTCTCAGTTAGGCATGACTGGAAACAGGCTCTAAAGTCCTGCATATAGGTTTGGAACTGAGCTAGAAATATCTACACATGTAAATGGTAGTTGATTAATTGATATTCTGTATAAGCAAGAAGAAGGGCAAATCTGAGCATGTTATGGTCTGTTATGCTTAAATAGCACATAAAATGGGCCAGGCCATCCAAGTATGTCATGTGACTAAGATGCCAATAAATCACCATTATTTAGTGCTTTAGGCCCACACATGACAAGTAATGCAACCAAGACTACCATAGTCAAGAGAGACCAGTAAGCTTGAGTATGAGTTTATGATTTTGTTGAGTAGCCCATAGAAACTGAGGCAGAAACGGAAGCTAAAGATGTCTAAAATTTCATTCCTGGAGAGGCATGTAAGTATCCTTCCATCCTGCTCTTCCTCTTGCCATTCCTTCCTGCTCAGCCTTCCCACAATTCAAGAAAAATCTCCCCTAACACACATGCACATTCAGGACTGAAATTCTGCCTATGAATTTCAATTCTCTTAATATTTCCTAGTGTTCTACAGGAACATGGCCAATTTAAGCCTGTACCTACAGAACTATCAGTGTTCATCCAATACCACTCTGTCTCCCACCACTGGGCCCATGCACTACAAAAAAAAAAATGCTATAGAGGCTTCCACCTTCAGAACACCAGTATGGCTAGTGGATAAAATGCCCTTGGGGGAAATCTAGAGGCTTTTCGTGCAAGTCTTATTTTGCCAGTTGCTTTCGTAACAATGAGAAAAAGAAAGAAGCAGTTTCCCCTTGCAATCTTTCAACTTTTGGGGGCTACAAGTATGATTAGTGGGAAAGAAGGCCTTCTTTATAGTCTTATTCCAAGTTCTATGACTTTTTCTTCTTTTACTGACCTAAGATTGGGACGAATTATTATAATAATATTTTGATTCATTCATTCTGATATGAGAAAATAGAATCAATATAGAACACAAAAATTGTTCTTCAAGATGATAGATATAGTAATAATAGGAGACGTCCACTATTTAAACATTTGCTGGAAGTCTATCTTTCCAATAGAAGAGTATTTGATAAATTTTTGACTGGTCTTAGTAGTTTCATCACAATGACTGAAACTAATTTTCTGGACTTAATTCTGACCAAGAGAAAAGAATTAAAGGGCAATGTGGAATGATAACATTAATAACATCATCAATAACAACTGTTTCAATTTCCACAGTTGTTTACAAAAGCAGTTTTCAAAGTTCTTTCACATACCAGCATCTCATTCAGACCATACAATCACCAACACTGCAGAGTAGGAAAGGAACCACAGAAGTATACAAACATGTCTCTGTGGAGTTTTCTGTAGAAAAGGAGACAAACACTGGTAATAGTCAAAACCTGTGCTCCAATCTTGAAGAAGGGGATTTAGGGCATGCCTCTAAAGATTGAAGGCTCTGAGAGTTTAAGCGACTTAGCCTTGTCATACAGCTAGCAAGCATCTAAGAGAAAATTCAAATTAAGTCAAATTAACTCCATTCCAGTGTGCAAACTGTCTCTCAAGCTAAAGATAATGTTAAGGATTCTTTTCAAAAGTATGTTCAAAGTCGGAGGTTAAATACAAAAGAACAGATGAAGTACTTAAAATTATACAATGTTAATAAATAACGAGAGACTCAAACCACGGTCCTTCCATTTTGCTTCTCTCTTCTCCCCACAAGAAGAACAATATTCAGACAAGAAAAGATAGACAAAACATTCCTAAGAAGAAAATTAGTGTCAAGATAGAAGAGATATAGTAAGAGAGCACTCCCCATTTTAATCGAGTTCAAGTCTCCAGATCCTGGAGATGAATTAGATCTCAGCACAATGAAAATACTTTAAGATGTGATTGTGGAACCACTGTCAGTTGGCTTTGAGAAATCATGGAGAATAAGAGATGAGTAAATGGATGTTTTACAAAAAGAGAGAAAGAATAAATGCCAGAAATTGAAGACTGGTAAGCTTGACATTGGTCCCTGGAAAAATTCTAAAAGAGATTATTAAACACATGGCTTGTGAGCCCATGGAAAAGGAAGCGGTGATAACTAGGAGCCAGCACTCAGAATAAATCAAGCCAAACTAATCTCATTTCCTTTTTTTTTCTGTTAGGGTTACTAGACTGATAGAACAGAGGAATTCCATAGATAGAGTATCTTAATTTCATCAAGGCATTTGACAAAGTCTCTCAATATCCTTGTGAACAAGATGAAAGGCATGTGGGCTGGATTCAGTACAGTGAGATGAATTTGCAGCTGTTTGAACAATTCTATTGAAAACACAGGGAGATTTCTTCTGGCATGTTGTAAGGTCCTGTCCTTAGCCCTGCTCAGTTTGCCATTGTGGAAATGATTCAGATGAAAACATGGATGGCATGCTTATCAAATCTGCAGATGACCCAAAGCTAGCAGGGATAGTTAATACTGGGTGACAGACAGGTTTCCAAATGATCTTGATAAGCAAGAATGATGGGACTAAATAGAGAAAATCAAATGAAGCCAGGATGAGTATAATGTCCTACATTTAGGCTAAAACAAATCAACTACATAATTTTGGGATGTAAGAGATTTGGCTTAAGAATATGCTATCTAGGGGCAAGGGGGGTGGGTGAAGGAATTCAGCATTCAGTGGACCATTAACTTAAATGAGTGAAGAGAAGGACATAGCTGTTAATTTTTTTAAGCAAATAAATCATCATCTTCTCAGGTAGGTTTGACTACATCTGGAATATTTTGTCCAGTGCCAGGCATTCTAGAGATATCAAGGGAGATATAAAAATCCTTGAGTACATCTAGAAGATGGTACCTAGGATGCTGAAGAGTCTGAAACCCAAGCTGTGTGAAGAATAGGAATATTTGGCCTGAGCTAGGGGAGAATTCATTGTGAATGAGGTATGATTACTGTCTTGGAATGGCCATAATGTTCCAGCAATCAAAATAAGCAATAACATATGGAAGCTAATAATAATAATATGAGCTAGCATTTGCATAATGCTTTAAAACTGGCAAAGTACTTAACAAATATTTTCTTTTTTACTGAAACCTTGTAAATAATTTGTATTATCACCATTTTACAGATTAGGACACTGAAACTGAAAGGTTAAATGTCCAAGGCCACACAGCTTTTAAACCTGAGGCAAGATTTGAACATTAAGATAGCCCAAGTGCCTCCATCATAAAACCTTTCTGTATCCCACCAATTGCTACTTAATCCCTTCCTAAATCAACCTTGTATTCATTGTTTGTATTAATTCATTCACTAAAGGATGGGTAGTCACCTTTTTAATACAAGCTTCTTGAAGACAAGGATCATTCCTTTTTTTTCTCTTCATATCCCCAGATCTTAGCACAGTATTTATGCATCATTAAATACTTATTAAATGCTTTTTGATTGAATGATATATTGAGGCTAATCTTTGAATAATTGTATTGTTCTCTAGCCCTCATCTGTTTTTCTTTATTTTAATGAAATGAAAAATCCTTACTAATATAATACATCTGCAAATCAATCAAGATAGAGAATAATTTTATATACAAAAACATGGTTATCTTACTAATGTAGCATGTGAGGTTGCATATGATTTAGGAGATAGATTGATTATTGGACTTGGAGACAAGAACCTGAGTTCAAGTCTCATCTCTGATGCTTACCAAGTCTTATTGCTTCTACTTCTGCAACATTTCTTCCATCTGTCCACTTCTTTATACTCACATAACAACCACCCTATTTCACATTCTCTTCATTTGTCACCTGGATTATTGCAGTAACTTCCTAACAGGTCTTTTTCCATCATGCCCAGAGCAAGTCCCTTCTCCCCTTCCCCACTACTCCAAGCTTTTCAGTTTCCTTTTTGTGTGTATTGTACCCCTGCCCCCGTTAGAATTTAAGGTCCCTGAGGGCAAGGGTTGTCTTTGCTACCATTTGTATTCCTAGAATTTAGCATAGTGCCTGGCACATAGTAAGCACTTAATAGGGTGAGTGGAGAGGAAAGGAAAGGAAAAAAAGGAAAATTACATGATAATTTTATTATATATTTAAAGGGAATGGCAAGTTGTACATAATAGATTTGTAGTTTCGTGTACAATAATCTTTTTTCTATTCTGCTATGTCATGGAAATGCTTGTTTTATTAAGTTCAGAATAAAATAAATTTTTTTTAAAGTGAGCACTTAATTTATGCTTACCGACTCACTCTCTACCATCCTATCCACTGTACTACTTAGTTGCCCTTTATAGCTTTATAGCTATAAAGAGTAATATTTGAGCTCTAGAAAGAAGCTTTTGCTAACAATTGGGGCAATAAATGTTGGTGACTTTCAGAGTTTTCATGTTGCATAATTGAGTCCTTTGTGTGAAGAATGGTTGGACAAGATAAGAAGAATTTCCTTCAGAAATCCCTTCCACCTCTCAAATTCTATGATAAATTATGCTTTGAGATTTGAAGTTCAGGCTAAGTGACATACAAGTAGATTTGTACATAACCTGGTTACAGGAATGATATTCTTATCTTAATTACTCTAAATATTTACATTATATTTTCTTATAATGATGGAGAGTATCATTACCAAACCTGGCCATAATGTATAGCCTTCTGTCCAGCTCATTAATAGAAGCAATCAGGCCCCAGTGCCAAGTGCTGGTGTCCAAGCCAGTTTGATAAGCCAACTTCAATATGAACGCAGAAAGGCTGGAGTTTTATCCCTTCCTAAATAGCACAGCTGCCTCTAGCAATATTGTATGACAGCAAAGCTATAGTTGGGATGGAAGAAGGTAACAGAATTAAAATAAGCTTGTTTGACACAGTTTACATACATATCACTCTATTCTCCACTTAACAGATCAAGGTCTGCTCCCAGCTCTGAGGTAAAAAACAGAATGAACCTAATCCCTCTTCTATATTGGAGCCTTCTAATACTTAGAGAAAGAAATTGTTACCCTTTAGTCTTTTCTTCTCCAAGTCAAACACCACTAGTTCTTTGAATTAGCTATCAAAGAACATGGTTTGAACCGCCTTCACCATTCTAATAACTCTTCTTTGGACATATTCCAGTTTATTTATATCTCTCCTGAAGTATAGCAACGAACCTTGATCCCTCCCCCTGATCTTCATATGCCACTTTGCCTCTCAAGGGAACTTGTCTATTCTTGCTTATTATAAATATCTGTCTTATCCCTTACTAGATTGTCAGTTCCATGAGGGTAGAGACTGTGGCTTAGCTTTATTCTGTACCTCCACAACTACATTAAAAAAAAAAGTTGTCTGCACACAGCAGACACTTGGTAAATGTTTACAGAATTCAAAAACTAAGTTTAATCCTAAAATAGCCTTTGCTCTCCCTCTTCTTGATAGGCATATGATTTGTCTGCAATGAGAAATTCAAAGTGGATGAGTTGTTTTTTGCGTTGTTATTGACAAATATTTACTTGTTATTGCAATACACTATTACAATAAGCTATTTTCTATTGACTAAATTTTGACAGTGCTAGAGAAATTTTTAACTTGAACTGACAGGCAGATGATCATACAGTTCTTTTTCCTAAATAGTACCCAGGAGCTCAGGACCACTCTTTTCCCTGAATAAAGAACCCCCTGGGAATTTGAGATGAAGGACCATTACTGACAAGATGTAGCCACTTTGTTGGGATTTTATGAAACATATTGTATTAAAAATGCATGTGAAATTGGTATGTTCCAAAGCATTTCCCTGTCCTCGTTGATCCCTAACATGACAACAAATTAAGGTGCTTACCCCAGAGACGCCTATTAAAACCAACGAAAACAAAAGCAACCTCTTGCATGGCCTACTTCCTCTGGTGACTGACAGGCAGCTCAATCTATTAAATTGTGTCTTGTGGTCATCAGTCCTCAACTTGTACCCAGCAAATAGGGAGAAGTGAATAGTTCCCTCTCAGAAACCAAGCCAGAGAGCTTTGTGGGTAAGTATCTAATCTTTTTTTGTTGTTGTTTATTTCTTGTTTTTCTACTTCCTTCTCAGAAAACAAAATCACAGTAATCTGTTACCCTTGAACAACAACCAAATAAGTGCAAAACAAAATGGGAATAGAAAAGTTATCATAAACCATGCCTTTATATTTAAAACTATATGAGTACTATCTATATTTTTGCATTCTATTTATTTTTCACTAACATATATAGATTAATGGTCATGGTATTAAAAACTTATACAGAGACATTAGATATAATATAATTTTATTCTTTAATTTTATAGTTGAGGTAACTTCAACTTGGTCCTATTGAAACACTCCCCCAGTTTTTAGCCAAGGGTCTTCATCTTCTTTTCTCCTGTATTTACTACATAGCTGTCATGGAAATTCTGTAATTTCAATTAGCATTGGGCTCCTGACTTATCTATATTGCATAAAGAGAATCCTTCGATGTTCCCTGAACTGAAATATTTGCTGTTCCTTCAAAACAGGCAACTTTCTTCCTACTAGATATCTTGTTACTCTCTCCATCATGCCAAGCTACATTCAATTTGGGCTACATTCAATAAAGATTTTTTGCTTAATTTTCTGATACACATACCATCAACTTCTCTTTTAAATTTTTTTTTCAGTTAACAATCATTTATTTTCTCTCCCTCCCATCACCTCTCACTCCTCCCAAGAAAGCAAGAAAAAAAAGAAGGAAAGAAAGAAAGAAAGAAGGAAGGAAGGAAGGAAAGAAGGAGGGAAGGAAGGAAGGAAGGAAGGAAGGAAGGAAGGAAGGAAGGAAGGAAGGAAGGAAGGAAGGAAGGAAGGAAGGAAGGAAGGAAGAAGGAAGGAAGGAAGGAAGGAAGGAAGGAAGGAAGGAAGGAAGGAAGGAAGGAAGGAAGGAAGGAAGGAAGGAAGGAAGAACAATACATGTAGTCAAGGAAAACAAATTCCCACACTGGTCAAGTCCAGAAAAAAAATATGCCTCATTCTGCACCTTGAGTCCATCACTTCTCTGCCAGGAATCATTGCTGGTCATTTCATTGATCAAAGTTTTTTGTGTTTGTCTTTTTACCAAAACGTTCATTTTTCACATCACATAGCATCTGGGTAAACATGAGGCCAGCCCTGATGTGCTACTGCAGGCATTTTCTGGTTTAACTAGATAGGCTTTTTCAGCATTCACTATGGGGAAGGGAGGGATGAATAATATATATACATGAAAATAGCTCTATTTTTCTCAATCTGAGGATACAATTAATAATGGAATTTTTTTGTTTGTATTCATTTTTAGATATGTAAGTTCATTCCCATTAAGGAATTCCTGGTATGGGAACTTCTTCCACCAAGTCATTTATAAGATATTAAGTGAAGGGTCTTAGAAGTAGGGCATAAGTCTAGTCTTCCTTATGCTAAAGTAGGTTCTTGATACAATATGACAGGTTGCCTTTTGTGTTATTTTATTAGAAATATAGCTTTGACATAATAGTAATCCATTCAGATCAGAAAATGGGTATTTTAAAAGAAAAATAATAGAATTAAATTTAAATCAAAATGAATTCTGAATCTTTTTCATCTGTTCATAACTCCTTAGCCATTACATTCTGGTTCATTCATTTTTATGCATCATTTTTAATGATAAGAAATTATATCTACAGTAATGCCTTTTTTTTAATTGATGCTTCATCCTAGAAAGAAACTTATCCAATCTACTCCTATTCTAAGAATTATAGTTCCAAAACTGGATTTGCTCACAATAATGGTTAAATGAGTGAATGTGCTCAGATACAGGAGACGACAAAACTATAGGACAAGGGTATTCTCCCGGTTTCCAAGAGGTAATCACGTGCCACTGGAAAAGTTCACTCTTTGATTAATTACAACTTAAAGGGAAATATCTGCTTTTTTGCAGATACACAAAATTACCAAGTATGCCAGCTCAATTTAAAAAAAATCTATCCTGCAAATATTTATTAAGGACTTACTATGTGTAAGACAATGATTAGTGCCATGGATATAGAGTTAATTAATGATTAAAAAAAACCTGTGCCCTCAATGAGCTTCAAATCTATGGGTGAGGTTCACATATAATGTATACAAATAAGTGTAATAAAAAGCACAAAGTGCAATTACAGGAGCAAAAGAGAGAGCTAAAATACACAAAGAAATTTGAGAGAGACAGAACTTCAGTTTGTAGAATTAGGAAAGATGTTTTGGGAGCTAAGCTTTGAAAGAAGGCAAGGATTTCAATAAAGGAGAAATTAGATTTGAATACAGGCATACTTTGGAGACATTGTGGGCTAGGACCACCTCAATAAAGTGGATATCACAATAGAACAAGTCATACATTTTTTTTTTGGTTTCCCAGTGCATATAAAGTTATGTTTATGTATGTATATGTGTGTGTGTGTCTGTGTGTGCAATAGTTATTAGGTCTAAAAATGTACATACATTAATTAAAAATACTTTATTGCTAAAAAATGCTAAACATCATCTGAGCTTTCAGAGAGTAATAATATTTTTGCTGATGGAGGGTCTTGGCTGCTGGCTGATCAAGATGCTGATTGCTAGAGGTTGGCATGTCTATGGCAATTGTAATAAAAAAAAAAAAGACCACATGAAGCCTGCTGCATGGATTGATTCTTCCTTTCACTTCAATACTTAGCAGCCATTGTAGGGTTATTAATTGGCCTAATTTCAATATTGTTGTATCTCAGGGATGAGGGAGCCCGATTGAGAGACTGGGAATAGCTACCCATGAAGCAGTCACAATACACACAACATTTAGCAATTAAGTTTGCCATCTTATATGGGAGTGGTTTGTGGTGCCCCCAAATAATTATAATAGCAACTTCAAAGATCACTGATCATGGATCACCATAACAGAAAATAATAATGAAAAACTTTGAAATATTGCATGTATTATCAAAATGTGACACACAGACAAAATGTCAGCACAGGCTTTTGGAAAAATGTTGCCAATAGACTTGCTGAATGCAGGGTTGCCACAAAAATTGAATTTGTAAAAAATGCTTTGTCTGTGAAGCGTAATAAAATAAGGTATGTCTGTACTTTTCAGGCATAGAGGATGTATCACACAAATATATGGAGGTGGACTATAGCAGGTCCAGATCAGAGACTGGCAAGAAAATCAATTCGGAAGGACCCTAGAGCACATGAAGAAAAGTAACATGAAATACATCTGAAAACGGAGGTTGAAGCCATAAAGTGGAGGCTTTTAAATATCAGTCAAAAATAACTATCTGAAATTCCAACAAAGATTCTAACTTCCTAAACTAAGTATGATGTGATTGCTATTAATAGAGAAGGATAAAAATAACTTTCCTCCAAGTAGAGACAAAAGCTTCTGCCTTCAAAAATTATCACTGAAAAGTTTTCTGAACTGGAATGTCTCAAAAGTACTCTGTAGCTTCACCATACTGCAGGGTAAGGCTAATAATAATCCCAGAGGATGAGAAGCCCCGAATAGGCTATGATATGCAGCAGGAGATTCATTGTAGATACTAATAGCAGCAAAAAATTGGACGCGAGGGTATTTACATTACTTATATTCCTCTTTCAACAATAAATTGATACCAGTGGTTCATTTTAGTGCATATATATGTTGTTCAATCATTTTTAGTTATGTCTGACTCTTTGTGACCTCATTTAGAGTTTTCTTGGCAAAGATACTAGAGTAGTTTTCCATTTCCTTCTCCAGCTCATTTTATAGATGAGAAAACTGAAGCAAGCAAAGTTAAATGACTTGTCCAGGGTCACATAGCTATTAATGTCTGAGGCCAGACTTGTACTCCGGGAGATAAGTCTTCCTGTCTCCAGGCCCTGCACTCTATTCACTGCACCACCTAGCTGCCCAACATTAGTATAGCACTTACTGTGTACCAGGATTTGATCCTCACAGCAACTCTTGGAGGTTGGTCTTAGTATTATCCCCATTTTACAGAAGAAGAAACTAAGATAGACAGAGGTCAAGTGACTTCCCTGGGATCACACAGCTAGAAAGTGTTTGAGGCCAAATTTGAACTCATATCTTACTATCTCCTGGCTCAATGTTCTATCCACTGTGCCATCTAGACACTATTTCTAAGGTGCCTTCAAGATTCAGGTCTGAATCTGGCCATTCACAAATATTCTTACTGAGGGGCATCATGGCACACTGGAAAGATCAGTAGAACTGAATGCTGAGGGGCAGATGTGGATTCCAGTCCTACCTCAGATACTGTACTGTGTGTCCTTGATCCATCTCAACTTCTTTGATCCTTAATTTTCTGAGCCGTGAAATGGTGTTACTTATATTACTGATTTTGTAGGGTTACTTGTGAAGAAGAAAAAAATCATTTATATCCCAAAGCACTATAATATTTAGGGCTATTGATATAAACTGGAAGTGGGATATATCAAAATGAATTATATATTACATTAGAAAAATCTATGATTTCCTTGGCCTGGGTGCTCCTTCCGAAGACACTAAATACCACCCTCTTGCTAATTTTGATATCTTGTAAATACTATTACTAGATTCATCCCTAATGGAAAGTTGGCCAAGAATTACACCTGGAGTCAAAAGAAATAGGTTGTGGGAGAATCTGAAGTAGGTATTTTAAAATAATGAATATTATTTAATTCTTCTGAAAAAGACAAAATTCCTTATATCTCCAACTTAACAGATAATACACCAAAATTTGCACCAAAAATAAAAAAATATAATAATAACAAAAGGAAAAAAGTTGTTGGTGAATCTGTTAAGTAAAACGATCAAAATTTTATACCACTACAAGTCCACATTCTTATCTTTTCTCATTTAGGTATGAGATAGATAGATGATAGATAGAGAAATGATACTGTTGCTCATCCTTCATTTTCAAAGAGGACCAATGATATCATGGGATAATGTCTTGACTTGTGTATGAATTGGATTTTAGTGAGGCAGAGTTGCATGAATTCCTCAGCCTCACTCTCTCTTCTAATCATCAAAGTCCAATGGCAAGACAAAATTCAAGATGACTAGTGATGGCCCGGGACGCAGTATCTGCCTTTGATGTCTTCAATGTCTAAGCGAGCTCTAAGCACCCCACAGCACCTACTTAGCCACTATCATGGCCATTGGATCAAATTGTCTATTCCCCCTGGGAACGTCTTCATATGCTTGGTGTAGATATCCCCCTAACAAACCAACAAGTTTTAGGCCTGTTGACTACCCTCAACTTGGTTTAGCTTTCTGCCAATATGGTTTTACTGGGGTGTGGACACTCTACATTCCACAGCTTCTTAAAGCCACAGGTGAGAGTTGAGTGACAGGAGGACACCAAAGGTGGATGAGCAGTCCTGTAAAAAGGTTTAGCAAACCCTCATATTAGAGGTATGAGTCCTCCCTGAACATCCCATACACCTCAATAGACAGATATACCAATCATACACACATATACATTCACACACACACACACATATACATATGTGTGGATGTGTATATTTATGTTTGTGTCTGTATTGGGGGCGGGAGTGAGAAGGTTCTTACTTTAGTTGGAATGGTTCTATATAGCAAATGGCATAGCATTTTCTTTGAGATAGAACAGAATTTACCTGAAAGTACAATGGGAGTTTCTTTTCCATCCTTTCTTCATGATTCCTTCAGTTGAAAACTAGTTCTCATATTTAAAAAAAAAAGAATTAAAGTAACAAAAGCATCCTTGACAGAAACTGCTTTGATGTGTAACGCCATGATTTAAATAAAGGCTTTCTCCCACATATATACAGAACTATACTGAGAAGTAGCAATTACAGGATTATCTACCACTTCAAACATGAATTCTTTGAACATAGCTCTGGCCTTCCTTTGTTAAGTTAATAATTATGGTTTTTAAAACTGACTTCAGTTTTTTTTTAATAAAGGGTGTTGGGGGTTGCCCCCATTCCCACCCCTTCATATTTTGAATATAAAGTTAAAGGTACTCTGTCATGAGAATCTTGACCTTCCCTACCCCATCCCTAAAGGAACAATCAAAGCTCATTTTTCTGTCCTATGAGAAAAATTGTACAAGTTGACATAACTGGCATTTGCGGTGGAGGGAATATAATCTCTTGACATTTTCATTGATCTATGATTTCTTTTTTTCAAAGAGGATCATAGATTTAGAAAGAATCTTAGAGATTATTTAGTACAATAATGTGGAAAAGTCCTAACCAGACTCAAAAGACAAATAAGAGGATTTTCAAATATATATTTCATAGACTATGATAGTATTTATAATGTGTTATATATATATGTAGGTTTGTATACATATATGTATCATTAGAAATCTATTTACATGTGTTTATGTATATACACATTTATTTTGTGTGTATATACATATGTACACACATACTATACACATACCTATGTGTGCACATGCACATGTACACCTATATACTTCTCAGATTCAAATCCTTTAATCTCTATGGCCACCTCTTCTGATTGGTTGGAGAAACAGGAGAGTGGTCACACTACTGAATGCCGTTTTGTATATTTGTCTGTTGCAGCTATCACTGTGACCCCAATCACCATGTCACCTGACATATAATGCTTATTTATTCACAAGTGACACATATGTAAAGCTTTTCCAACTTGGTAGAATCTGATAGAGATTTCATTGTATAGGCAGGGCCTTCAAGAATCTAGGGAACTTCCGCATTAAGATTAAGTACTGTATCTGAGTAGTATTTCTGTGCAGATCCCAAAAAAGAAGATGAAATTGCATATGAACAATAATTTGCCTCTAAGTATTCAATATAAAATCAATCCAATAAATTAACAAAAAATTCCACTGAAAACCTATTTCATATACCTAAAGGGGCTGGAGTGGTCCCACGGAGTACCTATACCTGGTCAATATTAGAGAAGTATATTTACCCAATTTAGGAATTATTGATTTAACTTTCCAAGAAATTGCCCCTTGTTTACTTTCTGTACCTAATATGATAATAGGCCACCAGGGAAAGCATTCTTATTTTACAAAGATATTTTCCTTTTTTTTTTCTTCCCTTTCCTTTCCTTCCTTCCTTCCTTCCTACCTTCCTTCCTTCCTTCCTTCCTTCCTTCTTTCTTTCCTCCCTTCCTTCCTTCCTTCTTTCCTTCCTTCCTTCCTTCTTTCTTTTCTGTCTTTCCTACATTTACTTTTCCCACTATGGAGCCAAGGACAATCATTATTTATACATAGAAATACTTCAGAAGGGAGGCATAAACAACTGCTTAAAAGTAATACCTTCTTTACAATTAAAACATAAACATAAAAAAATAACAAATGATTGCTGATAGGTCTCTTATTCAAAAACATTGTGAAAAGTGTTGAATTGGAAGTGAGGACATTTGGGATCTAGTCTAGTCTTCAATGAATTAACTGGCAGACCTTGACTAAGTCCTATCACTCCTCTGGGCCCCGGTGCCTTTATCTGTAAAATGAAGGGCCTAGAACTAGATGATCTTTGAAATTTCTGCCTGATCTTGACATTCTAGGACACAAAGCTGATATATACATACTTGCCTCTCTTGAAAGCCCTGATGACAAAACAAGGGTGTGTTTGGAATGTCAAAGACCTGTGAATGGGAGCCTGGGCTTTTGGAGGTAGAGCTGAAAGGGGTGCCTGGAAGGTCATCTACTTCCACTCTCTACTTTCACTTTGAAAAAAAGTGAGGGGGGGCGGAGCCAAGATGGCGGCTGGGAAGCAGTGACTGGCGTGAGCTCCCCACCAAGTTCCTCCAAAAACCTATAAAACAATGGCTCTGAACCAATTCTAGAGCTGCAGAATCCACAAAGTGGCAGAGGGAAGCAGGGC
>CM053622.1:155651660-155668184 GCA_028646595.1 Phalanger gymnotis | reverse complement strand
GGGAGGGGAATGGGGGGACGGAGGGGAGGGCAGACTGGGGAACAGGGCAACCAGAATGTACGCCATCTTGGAGTGGGGGGGGGGAGGAAATGGGGAGAAAATTTGTAACTCAAACGCCTGTGAAAATCAATGCTGAAGACCATACATGTCAAAAATAAATTTAAAAAAATTATAAAAATAAAATAAAAATAAAAATTAACACACACAAAAAAGAAAAGATTTAAAATCTGAGTTGGAAATTGGAAAACAGAATTTTACCAAGCCTATCTTTCTTTATAAAAAAAAAAAAGTGAGGCTAGAGTGGTGAAACAACTTGCACAAGGTCACCCAATAAGGGACAATGCCAGGTTAAATGCCATTTACATAGACAGATAGAGGAATAATGCACACTGATATTTTCTAAAGGAAGTAAAAGAACTGTAGTAAATTGCTTTTCTTTCCAGATTCTTAAGCCTCATTTAAATAGAGTATGTCAGTTAGCTTGGTTATTTTATTAAGGTAAGAATTTAAGCAAATATGATAGCCAACTCTCCAAATTCCTAGTCTTTGTTTACATAAAACCAAAGAAAAAAAATCTTCTACCCTACACTGCTCATTTTCCTCACAACACTCTTATAAAGTAGGGAAAGTATTATGGACATTTTACAGATGAGGAAAATTTAAGAATTTGAGAGGATAAGTCCCTTGCCCAGTTAAAGAGGTTACTTGCAGTACTAGTAAATTATAGCTGTGATTTCAAATAAGATCTCCCCTCTTTCTTCCTCTCTGTCTCTGTCTCTGTCTCTGAGTCTCTCTCTCTGTGTCTCTCTGTCTCTCTCCTCTCTCTGTTTCTCTCTCTCTCCTCTTTCTTTGTCTTTTCTTTCTTCTTCCTTTTTTTTCTCTTTACTCTCTTTTCTTCCTTTCTTTCTTTGTTTTATAAATATATAATTTTCATGTTTCAAGTATTCAGTTTTTTCTTCCTTTCTATTTCCCCAACCCACTGGAAAGAGAGAAAGATGGAAGGAAGAAGAGAGAGGAGAGAGAGAGAGAGAGAGAGAGAGAGAGAGAGAGAGAGAGAGAGAGAGAAAGAGAAAGAGAGAGGAAGAGAGAGGGAGAAGGAGGATGATAGGAAGGGTGACCTAGTCTACCTAATTTTATTTTCCTTTGCAAAACTGTAGTTGCACTGAATCCAGGACCCTACACCCCAGTCAATATTCTGTAGGCAGCTTGTAGTCACTGGAAACTAATCAAGAGTTATTAATTATCCTCTTAAAAATATGTCAATGTGAATATTCATTCTCTAAAGGTGGAGAGTATGGTGAAATTGAGAGGGTAGACACCCCACAATCTATCCTTTTTACACATGCCAATAAATATATATTGCACATTTATGTTTTCTACCTTCAAAGTATCTACAGAAGTAAAGCTGTCTAATCTAGACCCCATTTTATTTATATCCTAACTTTTGTCCTTTCCTCTGATATAGAAGTTTTGAGCAAATGAAAAGTACAGAGGGGCATTACATTCCCAAAGGGCAAATAAGATGGAGAGGTTTTCTCAATTCCCATAAGATTAACTATCTCTCTGCTTCCACAGCAATTTGAAACAATTAAACAAGAGATCGACCAAACTTGAAAGTGAAACAAAGGCCCGTACGAAAAAGAAAAAAAGAAAAAACAAGAGGAGGAAAAAAAAAGTATATTCAGCAATGAACTTCAGATCAGAGAAGAGATTGAATACTGCCTTTAAAGTCAGTTTAAAAAAAAAAGATTCACTAGGATAAGAAAACCACAGCTCTTGAGTCAACAACTTTGCAAGCATTCTTGAATTTAGAAATGCATTCAATTGTGGTCAACAACTGAGAACAGAATTACCCTTCCTGGACCATTTTTAAAAAAATAGATTGACTCATTTAAAAAGCAAAGTGACTTAAGAACAAAGCTTAATCAAGTCTCTGAAAGTATCAGAAGACAGGAAAAGAAAAATTAACTCTATATCACCCTCTTCTACTCAAATTTACTTTTTATTTATTTATTTGTGCACGTTTTTGGAACTCACTCTTATCCCCATTAGAATGTAATCTTTTTGAGGGCAGGAACAATTGCATTTTGTCTTTGAAACCCTAGCAACTAGCATTGTGCCTTGCACATAATGGGCATTTAATAAGTATCTGTTGAATTGTGTCGAAGGCTGTGTCCTTTACTTCCTTAATTTTAATAGGCTAGTACGGATCTAAGCTCTTTTAAGAATGCCTTTCTCAGCTAGATATTGTTGATGGTATTAATATCTTCCCTGTTTTCTACACTAGAAGGCCTGGAGTCATCTTTGACTTCTATTTTGTGTCTGTACCTCATTATGTATTTTCTCAGTGTAAATCTTGGTAGCCAAAATGGGAACAGGGAACTAGGAAAACCATGGAGGAATGAAAGCATATTTAAATAGTTTACAATTTGTCAATTGGCACTTATCATTCTTTGGCAAAATTTTAATCACATGCATTCCTTTCTAAGGCAATGGAAAAGTTTAAAGTAGGCTATGCCTTCTCTGGGCATGGTGCCATGAATACTAAGAAAACTGGAACATTGTTCGTGAAAGGAAATAATCCAAATTATTTCACAGTTAACTTGAAATCCAAATAGACTTAGCTCCCTAGTGGCACAAATCACACCTAATGTACCAGTTCTCCCAAATATTAATGCTCTCCTCTGTGAGAAATGTAAGCTCTTTGATAAATTTCCTTAACTATTGAATGCTACTTAGAATAAGGTCTTGGTGCCAGGCCCAACCAATTCTAAGCAAAATGAAGTAGACATTTGACAATGGAGACTTTGGAGACTTTTCCATCTTTTCTTCAGTCGTTTCAGCTCCACTCATCTTTTTCAAATCTCTTCCTCTTGTTCATAGATCAAGACTTGCCAGTAGAGTACCTGGTTTCCCAGGCACACCTTATGGTCTTGGCTATTCTACCTTTTTTCTCTCCCTTCCACCTTTTCCCAAAGGAAGACTCAGTGGGATTTTCAGGAACATTGAAGTGTCAAAGAAAGACCTACCTCCTTTGTAGAAAAGTTTCCCTGTCTTTTAGAACCTCTCTATCTAGAATACTAAAGCATAAAATGACAGGATATGTTTGCCCTAGCTTTTTGTTTCTTTATTTTGCTTTTGATTTGCTAATCATAAGTTCATTTCAATATGTCAGGGCTTGGTAGTTTGATTAGTAGGGATGTGCTCTCCACTGATGTGGATTGCAATCTCAATGTAAATGGTCCTTTTGACCTGCTATGGCTAGAGAAATATTCCCTAGAATTTACATGCATGAACACATTCTTGTATGTGTATATATATATATCCATCCAAAGTCAGGGTTAAGGTTAACCCATTTACATGCATGAACACACACACACGCACACAACACTGTGGGTAATGTTCTGATGTTAAGTTTCTGTATACTTAGCTAAGCTGGTCCCCAGAAAACAGACACACAGTCTTATGAGACTTAGCCAAAATATTTTCTACTTGGTAGCCCATCCAGAACTTGCACTCAGCTAACATAGTCTTTGAAGGCATAGGTTCCCCTAGGCCAAGAAAAGGCATGGGAAGAGAACTTCAATGGAGGACTGCTAGCAACCATTCCATAATTTGTTCTTTTTTTTAAATAAAGCCATATTTTTCTAAAGCAGGGCTAAGGCATTTTTCTTCCAATTCAACGAATATCTACCAAATGTTCTTTTAGAGATAATATTAAACTTGGAGCCAAGAATACTTGAGTTCAAATCCTGCATTAATCTCTTAATAGTTGTGGGAGCCTGAGCATAAGCATATAAAGTCATAAGCATATAAAGCCTAAGCATATAAAGTTCTGAGCCTCCATCTTGTCCTGTAAAATGGAAGAGTAATGCCTATAGAATATACCTCAAAGAGTTTGTACAAGACTCTAATGAGAAAATGGATATAAAGTACTGTATAGATGGATACAAATCTCATCATTTTAGAATTTGCAGATCACAACCCACCTCACGTTATATTCAAGATACAATGCCAAGATACAATGGGAGATAGATGGACAACACATAGACCTTAGGCTCAAGGAACTCATATTTACGAAAATAAAATTGTGTTTCTATGAACGAAAGTATTTTAAAATTGGGCCATGATCTTTGTTTGAATTTAGAATGGCCATAGTTCCAATGGCCATTGGAAAATAGGCAAAAGATTTGATGAGAAAGAGCCAGGACTGAGTTGTTTTTGTTGCTCAACTGACTAAAAGTGAATGTAAGCGTTAGCTAACCTGAACTCAACAATGGGAGCGCGGGAGAATTACCCCCGGTAATTCTAGTTGTTCCTATTGTCTCACCTTCAAATCAAGGACATGACAAAAACTACTCATAAACCTGAGAAGAAAATATGAAAGGCAAAAGTGAGTAAACCACAATTGATACTTCTCTTACCAACATATGTCCCAGTTCCACATCTTACCTTCTTATTCTTGACTTTTACATCAGCTTCCTTTTCAGGCTTTTTTTCCCCTTTTTTCCATTTCTGGTACTCAGACTGAAGAAAGGCACCATGGGAGAAAGACATCAGAAGAAACGGAGCACAACTAAAATGGAACATTTGAAGCATGGACTAAAATTAGGCTAAGCATGCAGGAGCTTACTTAAAAAAAGGAGGAGAGCAGAAGAGGGTGAAATTTAATTGCCTTTTAAGATAGTCTTTTGGAGAAAGGAGACATAGTACTACTTAAGACCAGATTTCTTCCTCTGTCTACATACTTGCAAAGGACATCTTAAAGGTCAGCTTACTTTCTTGCAAAATCTTGATTCTTATGTCTTTGGGATACTCACAGCCCCATGTCCATTGACAAGCATTCTTTACATGCAGGAACATTTTTACATTAAGCACTAAGATAACAACCACAATGATTATCAAGGAACTTAGAAAATTCACCCCAAAAAGTAATATCTGGAGGTCATCTAAAGACCTTTATTGAATTTATTAGCATTTTTTTCTGTCTCCTATAAGAGGTCAATGGCCAGAAACATTTTCTTTTCACAAATGGAGAAATTGAGTTGGAGAGCTCAGAGACTCCTGAGGTTCCACAATTAGCCAATGGACAAGGCAGTATTAGAACTGAGGTTTTCTGACTCTCCTCCACCCCCACCTCCAAGTGAGATCAAACTACTTTTGCTATGCTCCTCTCTGACACAAACAAAAATACCAATACACTGGATTAAACACAAAAGCCAAGATATTAAATGGATCGATATAGAAAAAGATATAAGTAGAGAGTCTCTAGAGAATTTACTTTTCATTAACTAACTTACCTTGAAAAAGTATTGAACAAATAATCCATGGATATAAGTGATCTTCCTTGTTTAGAGGGAACTAAGAAAAAGGCTGATTATGCTTACAGGCATTTCCAGATTAACCTTTCTTTCCAGTATCCCTCTAATGATACTGAGAGCACCAAAGGAAGCAAACCTACCCAGACCTGATTAAAATAAATTGATGATTTATTGGAGACATGTTCCAGCCAAATTTTAATAATTTAGCTAAATGAAAGTTGCAGAAGAAACATTTCCACTGCAGGATAATCAGAATGAACCCTTTTCATTCTTACACAATAATGATCTCCAATCATCAGGACAAAGAAGATGCAACAGTTGCATTTAGCATAAGCCAACCGCTGCAAAGGCTGAAAAGAGGGGATTTTATCAGGCCCCATAGTCTATTCCATTCTTAAGAATTTGGGGCATCAATATTTCTCTGTAGCAGGAAACAGTACCAAATAGAACACATTCAGAGAACATGCAACAGCACTAGCAGGAAATATGCAACATTCAAAGTACCAGAACAGTGTATAACCAGGGACCAGAAAGAAATCACTCATTCTTCCAACTACTATTTGCATACCTGAAAGGCTCCCTTATGAAAGATTAGAGCCTCCCCACACCCTTGTTTTCCTCTAAATGCAATAGGATCAAAATAGCCTTAAACTTCCACTGGGAAGAACTGTTTGTTCTTTTTTGTTTAAACATTCTCTGATATGTCCAGTTATTTTATATGTTAAATTCTTAACATGTACTCTATTTATAACCAGGACTAGTTAATAACAAGATAACAAGAGACTTTTTTTTTATTAGACTGATGCTAAGTAACTTCACCATGTAAAAGTATGGCGTGTTAGACTTGGGATGGAAGGGAATTCATGTAAAATAGAAAACAATCCTTTGCAGATGAAGTGTTTAAAGTAGATGGAGGTGAATTCTAATTTTCACAGGCCTTTGACACAGAGAATGTCTTGATGGATTCTGAGTTTTGAGATAGTATTTGAAGCTATGACTTCCAAAGAGTACCCTTGTACCAGTAGCTTTCCTTTTTTTTCTTTTCTTGCTTCCTGAAAATAACATAAATTACTCTCTTTGGGTTAGTATATTTCTGACATGAAAAACTAGAAGGACTTACATGAACTGATGCAAAGTGAAATGAGCAGAACCAGGAGAACATTGTACACAAAACTGTACAGTGATCAACTAGGAATGACTTAGCTCTTCTCAGCAATACAATGATCTAAGACAAATCGAGAGGACTTATGTTGGAAAATTGCTATCCATATCCAGAGAAAGAACTGATGGAGTCTGAACACAGATCAAAGCATAGTATTTTCACTTTATTTTTTTTTCCTTTTAGTTTGTTTCTTCTTTCACAACATGACTAATATGGAAATATGTTTTATATGATTGTATATGTATATATATGTATAACATAATATTGTTTTAGAGAGAAAAGAGGGAAGGAAAGGAAGAAGAAAAATCTGTAACTCAATCCTTTTTTTAAATGAATGTTAAAAATCATCTTTACATGTAATTGGAAAAATAAATACTATTAAAATCAGTAATTACCCCAAAAATGTCTATTTCTGATACTGTAACATGGGTGAAAACCTCATTCAGACAGTCATTGACATAAATCCCCAAGTAGCCCTGCTTGTGAATCTATCCTTGATCACAACTCCTCTAACATGTTTTCTGGCTCTATGTTACTTATTTTTCAAAAGGAGAGAACAACTTTAGTATAAGGATCTTAATAGTTCTTTTCTCTGAAATATCCTTTGGGATTGGCTTTCTAAATTATTCCCCATACCTCTGGAAAGCCTGTGGTATCACAGAACTTTAGATTTTCACAGGATCTCAGTAGCCATCTAGTCCAACACATATCTGAGGATTCTACACTATGACATAACTGAGAAGTGGTTTATATGGCCTCTTCCTGAAGATTTCTAAAAAGAGGAAACCCACCAACTCTTGAGGCAGCCCATTGCACTTCTGGAAAGTTTCTAATAGTCAGGAACCTTTCTCTTCATGCCCAAAAAGCTATCTCTTTCTAATATCCACCCATAGCTCATGATTAAGTCTTCTGGGGCCAAAGAGAATGAGTCTAATTCCTCTCCACATGACAGACTTGAATACAGATATCCTGAGTGTTCTTTTCTGCAGCTTATTGGTACCCTTTGGAACCTGTGGCATCCAGAAATGAACACAATACTACTGATGGGGTCAGCTACAGAAAAACAATATCCTCTCTTTATTCCTGGAATTGGTCTTTCTCTTAATGCAGCGCATAAGCCCATCAGCTCTTATGCTAGATTTAAAGTAAAAAGACTAAGGTCCAAATCTTGATTGCATTACTCATTACCTGTATGATCTTGGCCAAGTCAGCTCATGCAATACATGGATTCTATGATCCCTTCGACCTCTAAATCTATAATCCTGCGACTTTAAATAAATATCTAGAAGTATTACAAATAATGATCTACTGGATATAAACAACCAGTTTATAAGTAATACATTCATAGATGTCCTCCATCTCATTTCAGAGGTAAAATTGCTACTCTCTTGGGACCCTTTCTCATGTAAAACTTGTAGGTAGTTTCAAATTCAAATAGTACAGTACCTACCTGGTTACTGCATTTGAATCATAATTGCCACTTATTTTTTCTCTAGATGCAGATATCATCTTCCTTAATAGGTTCTATATAGTTAATTTGGATATTTATAATAGTCAAATGACTTAGAAACTCAAAGTTTATCTTAAGACAATATTGCTATTACTGTATATGATGTCCTCTTGGTGCTGCTTATTTCATTCTTCTTTATTTCATGCAATTCTATCCATGTTTTTATAAGATCATCTAGCTCATCATTTCTTATAGCACAATAGAATTCCATTACAATCACATACCACAACTTATTCAGCTATTCCTTAACTGACAGGCAACCAGATAATTTCCTGTTCTCTGTCACCACAAAAAGAGCTGCTATAAATATTTTAGAGCACATAGGTTCTTTTCCTTTTTCCCTAACCATCTTTGGAAACAGACCTAGTATTGGCATTGCTGAGTCAAAAGGTAGATTACATGAAATTGAAAAGCCTTTGCACAAACAAAACTAACGCAGCAAAATTAGAAGGAAAGCAGGAAACTGGAAAAAATTTACAGCAAGTTTTTCTGATAAAGGCCTTGTTTCTAAAATATATAAGGAACTGCAACAAATTCATAAAAATGAAAGCCACTCTCCAATTCATAATGATCAAAGGCTATGAAAAAGCAGGTTTCAGAAAAAGAAATCAAAGCTAATTGTAGTCTCATGGAAAAATGCTTTAAATCAACATTAATTAGAGAAATGCAAATTAAAACAGGTCTGAATAGTACCTCATACCAAGCAGTTTTGGCTAATGTTATAGAAAAGGAAAATGATAAATGCTGGAGGGGGTATGAAAATATTGGGTCATTAATGCACTGTTGGTGGAATTGTAAACTGGTCCAACCATTCTGAAGAACGATTTGAACACATGTTCAAAGGAATACAAAACTGTACATACCCTTTTGACCTTACAATGTCAATACTGGGTTTATATCCCAAAAAGATTCAAGAAAAAGGAAAAAGACATATTTTTACAAAAATACTTGTAGCAGCTCTTATTGTGGTGGCAAAGAATTGGAAACTGAAGGGATATCATGAATTAGGGAATGGTTGGACAAGTTGTGTTATATGATTGTGATTAAATCTTACTGTGCTATAAGAAAGGACAAGCAGGATGATTTCAGAAAAACCTGGGGAGTCTAATATGAACTTATGCAAATTGAAATGAGCAGAACCAGAACACTATACACAGTAATAGCAATAAGGTAGTGATAATCAACTGAGAAAAACTTAGCTACTGTCATCAAGACAACAGTCTAAGACAATTCTAAAGGACCCATGATGAAAAAATGCTATCCACCTCCAGAGAGAGAACTAATGAACTCTGAGTATAGATTGAAGTTTACTATTTCTTTTTTAGTTTCTTTACTTTTCTTGTGTTTTTGTGTTTTCTTTTGCAACATGTTTAAATAGAAATGTTTTACATGACTTCATATGTATAATTAATATATTGCTTGCTTTTTCAGGGGTGAGGGAGAGGAAAAATGAAGAGAGAATTTGGAACTCAAAATTTTTAAAAAAGTTAATTTTTAAAATGTACTTGGGAAATATTTAATACAAAATATATAAATATGTTTAGATGAGATTAGCTGTTATTAGTTAATCATATCATGTGAATTATACAATATATGGTACAAAACCTTAGAACTAGAGGAGAACTCATACATCATCCAGTGCATTCAATAACTGGACAAGGGTCTATTCTATAACATTCATGACAAGTGCCCAATTGCATTCCTTCTCTTATGACATTATTCACAGGAAGGGACCTTAGAGGGCATCTCGTTCAACCCCTCTTTTAATAGGTAAGATTGTGAGGCCCATAGATGTTAAGTGGCTTACCTAGCATCATAGGTATATGAAGACAGTATTTCAACTCATATCCTCTTGACCACATCTAATGTTCTTTCAATTATACTCTAATGTTTCTCAAGGAATGAGGCTAATGAATGAAGATGGGAGTGGGGAGTCAGTAATTTTGGAGCACAGAGCATAAAGAGGTCATGCATACGGAGTCCCACAGTGGGAGCCAAGACAAAATGAAGGATCTGATTATGAGGAAACCTTGGGAGAGAGAACCTAGGAGTAGTAAGAGAGGTGGGAAGGAGAAGTCCAAAGACAAAACAATTATTTTAAAATTTCTCCAAGTCTCAGAAACGAGAAGAAAGTATCTTGCTTCTGTTCTTCCCTCCTCTTCTACATAGACCCTTGCTTCTAGGACCTAATACTCTACCTCTTTTTGTCATTCAGCTATATTATAATTGCTAGAATAAGGAGCAAGGAGATACAGCAGATAGATTGAGTGCTGACTAGAGTTAGGAAGATCTGTGTTCGAATATTACTTCTGATATTTATTGGTGGTACTCCTTGAGGGTAGAGACTATCTTTTGCCTCATTTTGTATCCCCAGAACTTAGCATAGTGCCTAATATATAGTAGGAGCTTAATAAATGTTTACTAATTAATTGATTGGTGAGAACTTGGGTAAATCTCCTAAGTACTATACTTCTTAGGAAAATAACAAGTTCTATGAGTATTGGTATTTCATTTTTTTTAAAAGTCTGATTTGGGAATTGTTACTGTGAGCTGCAAAAACTCAATTTGCTATCTTTGAGTAGGTCCCCATTTATAAATTAGGGACTACCTGTCTAGTAACTTAATGTTTATTGTGTGATTTTGAGCTGGAAGGGCTTCACCAAATCCCTCATTTTATTAGTGAGGAAATTGGGATTCTAGTAAGTGAAATGGCTTGTTGGAAATCCTCCATCTTGTAAGTGAAAAGTACTCTTGAAAGTCAAACCAGTTTTTGGGAATAGAACTCTATCCACTGAACCATATTCAACATTGTATAGACTTCTATCAGGAACAAAGAATAAGGCTCACATTACCAAAAAAAATTTAAATATCCACATTAAGCGAAGTCAGTGGACAAGGTAACATTCAGAAAGTTGGGAGAGTATTGATTAAGCAGATTAGAGACAATGAAATACAATGGAATGATCATTGGCTTTAGCATTAGAGGCCCTGTATTCAAGCCCTACTTATTATCTGTGGAACCTAGGTCAAGTCCTTTAACCTTTCTCAGTCTCAGTTTCTTAACATGGAAAATGTAGGGGCTGTACTCAACGATCTCTAAAATCCTACTAGCTCTAAACCTAGGATACAATGACTAACAGCACAGAATAAGGTCAGCCCACATAAAATATTTAACCTATGGTAGAGCTAAATAATAGTTTTAGCTTCAGACTCTGTGGCACAAGAAGAGAGAAGAGTTTCCCAGAGCCATCATTTTCCAACCTTATAAAATGACTCAGAACCAGTTTAGAGTAGCATAGTCTACTTTGTATAGCAAACAGAAAGTTATACAAAAAGGGAAAGCTGGTTCCTTTAGCACTAATAATCATGACAATAACCCTGTACAGGTAGCATTGTTCCATTCTGGAAACAGTCTTGAATATCTCTTAGTTGTATGAGGGTCATTGAAATGTGGCTGAAGAAGATTAAGAAAAATCATTTCTTTGCCTGGAATGCCTGGTTGAAGTAATCTCTCATAAGGCCTTAGTTCAGAAATTACCAAACTTTTACAACCAAAGACGCTCCAAATCCAAATTGAGAGATTTTCCTGGTCCTTACCTTCTGATAGAACATGACATCCCCAAGGGCACAGCTCCAAAACAGGAGGTTTGATTGAGGATGGCATTGGCTGGCTTACTGATACAATAATGCTGTGATGAGTCTGGGATCAGTGTTTCAGATGTCACAGAGCTCTCTGGTAAGAGATTTTATTTTGTGTGGGGTTTTTTGTGGCACTCAATTTTAGTGGATATTAAAAAAAAACTTCCCCAAGGTACCACATGAAGATAAACTTTATCCATGTTGTCCTAAGTATTTTCTGTGATGTCTAGGAGTATGGCCAGCATGATGAGAAAATATGAAAGAGCTAAGAATGGAATGACACAGTCCAAGTGTGTTTTGTTTTCCACATAGGCCCAGTACCCTCCAAGGTTCACAAGGAAGAATCTTCAAAATATCTTGGAACCATCTCTGACTCACCAATTTGCTAATAAATGCATCTAATCCTGTCTTCTTTCTGGCTACCTCCTCACCATGTGACCTTCAAGTTATTTATTTGAAGATGATAATTAAGGATGTGGTAAATTGTTGAAATTCCTAGAAATACTTACAATCCTATCTAGAAGAATGCTTTGGGGAAAATCATTGATGACTATCATATCTTTTGCAAAACTTTAAGAAAGACAGCTATGTGTCTAATAGATTCTTGTTGAATTATATCTGAGGACTCTACTTCAAAGTTAATTATTGCAGATACTATCTGAAAAGCCCAAATCAGCAAGTATCACCTCAACATCTTTGGCAAAAGGTCAACGTGAGCTCTCACTAAAAGAATCATAGCCTTTCTTGTTCACATCAGATCCCTCTCTCAAGTTAAGGAAAAGGAAATTGCAGGAGAAAAATGAAGCAAGGAAACCAGAACCATTCACATTTTCTAGATCATGGTGAATGAATGGCATGAATGATTTAGTCCATTAGAATATGTCAGATACTTGGGACTGCATTGTGATTTGTTCTGAATTGATCTAGAATTCCATAAACCCTGGCACTTGTCTATATTCCAAGCAACTTAGATTAAATTAATAATGACACAGCATCTGAGCTGGATGAATTTGGAGAGTAAACAAGTGCCCTGTGTATAACTAGGAACTTAAGAGACATTTTTAAAATAGATTTGAAAAAAGAATAATGCCATTAGTGAATGCTCCTGGTAATTTTGCTTCTGAGGAAGCAGTGGGTGAGTAAAATACATTCCCAAGATGTCTGATTATATCCTTCTATTTCTTTGAATAGAAGCTTGGTTTGGTAGAAAGAAAGACCTCTGATTTTGGAGCCAGAGAACCTTAGTTCAAATCCTATCTCTGAGACTTAGTAGCTATGTTACTTTAGACAACTTAACATCCCTGAACTTTGGTTTCCTTATTTGTAAAACAAAGGGGGTAGACCAAATGACCTCTGAGGTCCTTTCTTGTTCTAGATATATAATTCGATGATCGAAATGATCTCTAAGGCCATCTAATCTCACAATATTCTGAGAGATATCTAATTCTGAATTTTAAAAAATTTATCAAATCTGTTAGTTCGTTTTTAAAAGAATTACTGCTTCTAGCTATCCATTTAAGCCCACAAAACTTTTGTTAAACCTTTCTTAGCTCTAAAATTCCATTCTTCTATTTTTTGACCTACATTCTTTAATTAGCCTATATTTTTATTAAAAAAAAATAACAAAAAGGTACAGTTTTTCTTCCTTCTCCATTTTTTGTCTTTATTCAGGACAACAAAAATGTCCTGTTCTTTATCACTGTCATAATTATGTAGATTAGGTTAGATTGAATAAGTAAAAATAGAAATGGCTCTCCATGTATGCCATTGTTGTTCCTGGTAAGTGTGATTTCTATTTAATACAATTCGAGTATTTCAAAGATCTCAGATACTGTTGATGTGGGTCCTAACTCCATTTATTTTTTAGATGGTCTTCATTTAGATACTCTGATTGAAAAATTTATCATCAAATTATTGTTGTTCAGTTATATCCAACTCTTCATGAACAGGTTTGGGGTTTTTCTTTGCAAAGATATTGGAGTGGCTTGTCATTTCCTTCTCCAGCTCATTTTGTCAATGAGGAACTGAGGAAAACAGGATTGAGTGATTGCCGAGGGTCACATAGCTAGTAAGGTATCTGAAGCCATATTTGAACTCTGGAAGATGAGTCTTCCTAACTCTATGTATTATACCACCTAGCTGCCCAACCTGGTAATACCGATTTTCTTAACTATGTTGGTCTTGAGATGCAAGGTGTGTTTTTTTCTTTATTAAGACCACACTCAAAAGTTGTTACATAATGGAAAGCGCAACCAGAGCTTACATGCCATCCACTAAAGAACCTTGGATTGTTTTTATGGGGCAACCAGGTGGTGCAGTGAATAGCATGCTAAGCCTGAAGTTAGGAAGAATTGAATTCAAATTTGACATTAGATTTTTACTAGCCATGTGACCCTAGCCAAGTCATTTAACCTCCATCTGCTTCAGTTTCCTCAATGGTAAGGTGGAGATAGTAACAGTACCTACCTCTCAGGGTTGTTGTGAGAATCCAAAAAGAAAATAATTATTTAAAAAATGCCTTAACAATGTTTTGCAAATAGTAGGTGTGCTATAAATGAATTTTCCTTCTCTTCATGCCACATAAACATTGGGATAAGATTCTCATGGAAGTTAAATTTAATATACTTGTGCAATTTTTCTATTGCTTAAGGGCTTTGTTTTTGTTTAAAAAATTGTAGACACTTCTGGAATACAGAATAAAGGCTATCTCCAGTTAACGGGATTAATACAGTTTTGCCATTATCAACCAAAATCTTGCTATTTTTTCCCCTCTAAACAATATGTGTGTGTATGTATGTATACATATATATACATATATATGTATACATATATAATATATACGTATACATATACATATGTAACAACAATGTTAGTTGCAGCTACTGTGGCTGTATGAGGCCAACAACAAGAGCACACAGGAGGGCTGCTAGCACAGATTCTTTGATCTTTTCTAAGGAAAGCAACATTAAGGGGTTTACAATCTCACTTTAATTAAACATACATATATTATTCACTTAGTTCAGGGGAAAAAGTAAGCACCCAGAACTTGAGAAAATACAAACAGAAATTACAAGCAGAAATTACATAAAGAGGAAAATGCTAACCTCAGAGCTTATATATCCTGTTCATGGCCCTGGGGCTTAGGACCTACTTGGCAAAAGGGTGTAGGCCTGAGGTTTAGCATCTACTTAGCAAAAGGTAGTGAAAGATTTCTAATCATGACCAGCACCTTATCATATATATTGTTTCCAATCAATGACTCTTGATTCAAACAAAGGAAAGACTCAAAAGCACTTGATTACCTTAGTGCTGAGAAGTACTCCAAAACAAAAGACAACGAAAAGTCCTACTTTGCTTACTATTACAACATGTATACATACATAGATATATACATACACACACATATATATATATCTATATATATATATACACATACACACACATAGATAGATAGATAGACAGACAGACAGACAGCCAGACAGACAGACAGATAGATAGATGGATAGACACAGGGTGTCCATAAAGTATTTGTGTAATTTAAAATAGTTGTAACTTTGTAACTATATGTGACAGAATCTGTAACAAGGATTAGAAAGCTTGATGTATTTACTTAATTTTTGTCTAGAAATTTTATGTTTATTTTATTTTTATTTTTAGAAATTCAACTTAAAAAATTGCTTATTTTTCAGGATTACTGTTGACCCATGGCTTCACTGGAAGAGAAAGTAAACTGTGTTGTTTGGTTGGCTGAACTAAAATCTACCACAACTGTCCAAAGAAGGTTTAGAACCCAGTACAAGAAAGAAGCACCACACAGGAATTCCATATCCAAGTGGATGAAAACATGTAATGTGATTGCTAGCATTACTGCAAATCAGCTTGAAAATGATTTCCATGAACTACAAAATTATATTACCCTTTGTATTAGTAATGATGGTGGACATGTTGAAAATTAACAAGAACAATAAAAAATAAAGTATTTCTTCTGTCTTTTGCTTTTTACAGATTCTTTCTATCACACATAGTGACAAAGTTACAACTGTTTTAAATAGCATGCCGACTTTATGGACAGCCTGTATACATACACACGCACACACACACACATAATATACATATACACATACATATATATATATACTTACGCACACGCACACATATATATACACATATATGTATGTGTATATATATATATATACATATATATATATACATAAAATACATATATACATATACCGTTACCTGAGGGCGCTCTGCCCAAAGCAAAGTATCTTTTGATGGCTGAAAGCTGCTTCCTTAACTTGGGGTTTAATGGCCAGATTTCTTTCTCAAAGTCCAAGCCTTAAACGCAATTCACTGTGCAGCTCATAGATTGGACAATAGGTTCCTGCCCTCCTAGCTTAGAGTGAATCTAAATAGTAATTGTTTCTCTTTTGGCCAGCAACCCTGAGGGTCTTCCCCTCCCAGTTTATTTTTTTTTAATTATTATTAAAGGAGCTACCCCTTGACTCACTTTATTTTTTTTTTACTTTTGAACATCTATTTTTTTCAAACCTTGAGTTTCAAATTCTCTCCCCTCTTCCCTTCCCATCCACCCTCCCTAAGAAGTCAAGCAATTCAGCATGGGCCACGTGCGTATCATTATGTATAAGCCTTCCACAATACTCATGTTGTGAAAGACTAATTATATTTTGCTTCTTCCTAACCTATCCCCCTTTATTGAATTTTCTCCCTTGACCCTGTCTCTTTTCGAAAGTGTTTGTTTTTGATTATCTTCATCCCCATCTGCCCTCCCTTCCATCATCCCCCCCTTTTTTTTTATCTTCTTCCTCCTTCTTTCCTGTGTGGTAAGACACACAACTGAGTATGTATGGCATTCCCTCTTTAGGTCACAT
>CM053622.1:155621956-155651160 GCA_028646595.1 Phalanger gymnotis | reverse complement strand
CAGTCTCGCAGCTTTTCCCACTAACCTTCTCTGATGTCTTTGCTCTTTGTGGGTTGAGAGGTCTAGTGGATGCCACAGCTCAGTAATTCAGGATGCCAGGGCACTCTCTGCTAGTCTCCTGGTCTGGTAGGTCTGCGTCTGGTCTGTTTGCGCCATGTGCGCTGGGCTCAGCTCCGCTCCCCTCAGCTAGAGTCTGGGAGCTCCGTGTGGGACAGACCTTACCCAGAGACCATCCAGGCTGTCCTGCACTGGAGCCCTGCTTCCCTCTGCCACTTTGTGGGTTCTGCAGCTCTAGAACTGGTTCAGAGCCATTTTTTTATAGGTTTTTGGAGGGACTTGGTGGGGAGCTCACGCCAGTCACTGCTTCCCAGCCGCCATCTTGGCTCCGCCCCCCTTGACTCACTTCTTAAAGAGGCCTATTCACTGGGTGTTATGGAACACAAAGTAAGAACCTGAAAAGACCTTAGTTTAAAAGGGCCAAGGTCTCCCATCGCACCCTAGACCATCTCCAGTCATCCTGATGAATATCTGGCCACTGGACACAGATGGCTCTGGAGAAGAAAGTAAGGATAGTGACCTTGCACAGCCCTCCCTCACTCAAATCAAAGTCAGCTTCAAATTATGTCATCGTCTCCCTGATGTCATGGTCTTCTTTAAGAAGGAAGGACAAACAGGATGTAACGTGTGTGTGTGTGTGTGTGTGTGTGTGTATTTCCATGGCTATTAACTGTTTCAAAGATTAGGAGGTGGAGAGTGGGAGAATTAATCAAGTTAAAAGAAATAAATCCATAGATAAGAGATTTTTACAAGTTGGTTATGCAATGGCTTTCATTACATTCATTCTAATGTGGCTATTTAAATAGCTCATCTCTATCTTTTCTATCTTTTATCATAATCAGAAGGCCAGCTAGCTTCAGAGCTTTTCCACCCAGTAAAGGTTTGTGATCGATCCTATTATTATTGTTTTTGTTATCGTTATTATTATTGTTGCCACTGCATCCAATAGTTTCTGTTGCAACAAAACTGCAGTGCAACAACCCTCGTGGCTGAGCAGTCTGATTCTTTTGTAAATGCCTTTACGTCCATAATTATTTCCCAGAGGGATGAAATAGAAATACATTTCAGACGAAATAATGGAGGTGGCTATTGGGATCTTGCTTCCCACGTGGCACCTCTGGCAGGATGATATAATCCTAAGGGGACTTCCTCTCCATGCTTTGATCATGTATCTACCCCTGGGAGCAAATTTTGTTTTCAGTCTAAGTCTGGAGATCTCCGTGAACACATAAAAGATGTGCTTATTGTCTCCTTACAGATTTTCACAAAGACTTCTCTGATATCTCATTGCCGCATGAAGCTCTTTGCATGCCCACTTATGAATCTGAACATGTTAGATCAGATATGTAAAGGTAAAGAATGAAGAAACTGTTTTACAACTTGGTGGTGGTTGGAAACTCGGTTTCATTTCAATTGGTGGATATAGCTAGCAAATTTTAACATAGGCATAGTTCTGATCTGCATGTGTGATGAGCCATTTTCTGTTTCTAAAAAAAATCAATGTGGCAAACTATTCCCTGAAGAGAACAACTGCATCCTTCTTGGATTCCACTCTGCCTCTTACCTATCCCCTCCAAACCCATTCAGCTATCTAAATCAAACATGGATCCACTTGCCTGAGAAACCTAGGAAGCTGCATGGATTTCTTCATTATAAACTCACAACTCATGGAATTCCACAAACTTCAGCAACTACTCTTTCTAGTTAAGCAAGTTTTTGTTTTCCACTGCACCCTGCATATCTTGCAGGATAGAAGTGGGGTAGGAGATTCAGAGGTTCAGAAAAACTAAATGAGCCTGGCCAACACTGACCAGTTCCTTTGATTCTAAATCCAATAGGAAATAGCTGAATCTTAATTGAAAGAAGCAAAGCACTTACCCAAGCCCACAGAAAGTGTTTGCAGTGGCTTTCTAGCCACTTCTGGTACTCATTAAAATCATATGAGAATATAACCAATCTCTAAGATTTACAAAGTCCTACAGGTAGGACATTGGAAAGGCATTTCATGGGTTTCAGCTTCCTGGTGTGTATAAAGAGGGGATTAGAATTGATGGCCTCTGAGGTTCTTTTCATCTCTAGATCTATGATCGCATGATTTTCATGGTTAGCATAGGGAGATTACACATCACAATGAAATAATAAGTATAGACAAAAACAACAAAGCTAGTGATGATGATGATGATGATGATGGTGGTGGTGGCAGTGATGGTAATGGTGATAATAATGTCTTCAGGGCATAGCTTTTTAAAGAGAGCATAGAATACTTAATACCTCAATATCACTGATATGTGCACTAGCATAATTTTATTTTTTATGTAATAAATGAATTTAAAAGTTTGTTTTTGATATTTTGCCCAATAATTATTTTTGGAGCTTCTTTGTGCTTTTCAAGAGTGATTTCAGGACATGAGCTTTTGTGTATATAGACATCTGCATGGAGTACTGAAATTAAATTGACTTTCTGGCTAAAGTTAGAGAAAATCCTTTTCTAGCTTCTTTCTACCACTCAATAAATGATTACAGTCTGTGCACAAAACACAAATTACATGCTTTATTAGTATGTTCTGTGGCAGCCTCCAAACCACAAGTGTTTACATGTGCTGCATGCATGCACTTTGGGGGGTTTTAATAGCTGGTTGACAAGAGATTAAAGGCAGAAATATGGCATTTTATTAAAGCAAACATATCAGTATGCCTACCATGATAAAATGATCTAGTTTTCTTCAGACACAAAAGTTTCTGTTGAGTGATACCTTGGAAATTCCTCGAGGGCACCCTATTATTCACTCTTCTCAACAGAGAGCAGCTGCAAATGGTCTCCAATTTTCAAAGAGTATTGCCTGGTCATTCTTTACTGTCAAAATGAAGAAGAGCATAAAAGTTAAGTCAATAAAGTAATATGAAATGCTTAATATAAAAATTCAGGAATGAATGATTAACCATTAAAAACTTACAGTAGCTATTTTAGCCAGGAAAAAAAAAAACTAACATTTCCCCTGAAACCTATTAACACTCCTTGTAAACAATATTCTTTTTTGAAATATATGACCTTTCCTAATGCTCTCCATACACATGGCATTTTTCTTATATCCACTTTACCTCCACTGATATTCAGTTAGATTCCTCAGGAGAGGGAGTTTGGAGCACCTCCCTTGGAAAGATGGAGCCTTTTATTGCGTTCTCTACACAGACAATACTCATTTTCAGCTTCTCAGATTGCAAAACCTTTTCAGGACTAAGAACCACAACCTGTTGTTTATGATGTGTCACCACAACTGGGGCTCTTGGCATCTGCTAAACAAAAGGCAAACAGTCCTTCTGTGCAATTGAACCAATGATTTCCTTGGTAGAACCTATGAATTATGGTACTAACTTGAGTTCCTACTGGCAACTAATTGACAGAACCATAAGTACGTGCGGCAATCAGGGCTATGATTCACTGTATTGAATATACGAAGGGCACCGAATTTTATATTTGTCATCCCTCAGCAACATAGAAAGGACAGAGATTAATGTTTAGCAAGAATAATTAGTTAAAATGGGAAGTAACTGGTGGTAGATTGGAATAAGCACCCATTCTCAACCCTCCTTTCCTGACCCAATGCACTCCCAAGAAAGCCTCCCAAAGAGTATCTTTGTACCAGTATTTCACAGTCTTTGACCCTGTATAACTTCCTAAGTCAATGACTCCCATTCTCCTCAAGTAATTCTTGTTGCTTACTTCAGATTCATTTTGTGATGTTTTCTCAAAGTACCAAATTACTCTGATTGCCTCTGCTTACCAACAACTGTGAAAAGAAGTAACAGTGTGGAACATCTTTGCTTCAAAGCTGTTACTCTCAAGTATATCTCTCTAACAGGTGTGACTTTTCCCTAGATCACTGAGTTTCGTAAGAAGGAGAGGTTAGAGCAGACCCTACCTCTTCCTGAACAAACCATTCAAACTTCAGCACTGACTTTGGCCTAGGATTTTGCCTTCAAAATAAATTAGGAAAAAACAAGGCAGGCTTTAGGATACCTCCTAAAACAAATCCCTCTGTGCAAAGTGTTGCTAAGAGAAATGTAGTGTTACTCATAACAATGATGAAGTATGAATTTGATTTTAAAAATGTAAAATGATACAGCCAATGTCAGAAAGGCACACATAGCACTTTCAATAGTGCAGATATTTTCAGCCAAATTGCTCAGAACCCAAGGGCAAAGAATTTTGTTTTCACCACCTAATGCAAGGCAGTCAACTATAGGAGATGAGTGAACATTTAAGGAGGCAGAAGTGGGCAGAGTTTGAAACACGGTTTAGTTGAATATACTTCATGTGACTTTGGGCAATTCAGCAATTCCCTGGGCCTCAGTTTCCTTTTCAATAAAATAAGAGGTTTTGAACAGATGACTTCTAAAGACCCTTCAAATTCTAACTGTATGATCCTGTGACTGGATGACCCGCAAGATATCTTTGGTTTAGATTCTATGAACATGGCTTGTCTCAGAGAGTAACTATCAGTCTAGATTGGCAACCAGAGGCTTAGAAGGTTATGTAGATTACAGAAGTCTATATTATAAAATCATAGCAATCTGCTTCTCTCACGTTATTCACAGGCCTCACCAGGTTCACTGACTTCATTTTCTTATTTTTCTCTCTCCACTAGCAGCTAAACCTGTCAGTGCTATGTAGCTGTTGTCAGAGAAAGGGGGTGGGAAATACTTGCATCTTTTTTTTTCCTTATTCAACAAAGATTTATTGAGCACCTGCTGTGTGGATCACTGTGGGGTTAATGTAATATTAGCTGCTGTTGTTACTAGAGTCATTTCAGCTATATTTGACTCTTCATAACCCCATTTGAGTTTCTCTGGGCAAAGATACTGGAGTGTTTTTCCATTTCCTTCCCTAATGAGTTACTGAGGCAAACAAGGTTAAGTGACTTGCCTAGGGTCATGCAGCTATTACATATATGAGGCTGGATTTGAACTCAGGACTTCCTGACTCCAGGCTGGTACTCTCTCCATTGCATCACCTAGCTTCCCCTTAGTATAATGTCTCTTAGGAGGGAGAGGAAAAAAAGTACTAAAGTAAAAATGATATCACATGGTAATGTAGAACATTAAAGTTTAAAAGCACTTTGCTCAAACAGCCATCTGTGACAGTTATTTTAAGTATTATTTCCCCCATTTCCAGATTAGGAAGCTGAGGAACATAGAGGCTTTGACATGTTCACACAGCTAGTAAGTACAAAAGCAGGGATTTAAAATCAAGTCTCTTATAATTTAGGTTTAGAGATGAAAAGTCCCTTAAAGAACAATTTTCAAGCGCTCCCTCCCCGCGTTTTACAGGTGAGAAAACTGTCAGAGAGGTTATACAATACACAGCTATCAAGTGGCAGAGAACAGGATCCGAACTTCAGTACTCTTGAATCCAAATCTGGTTATTTCATCCACTGTGCCGAGCTACTTCTGAAGCACAGACCACAGCCCTGAGAAACTCAAAATCTGGCTGAAAAGAAAAGAGGAGTCTATACGAAGCAAGAAGAAAATAGAAGCAAGTTCAGCATGAAACCATACCAACTCCAGTCAAAGGAAAAGCCAAGTATGATTAGATAACTTCACTGATATCACCACAATCATTGAACTTACTGATCAACTTTAAGGTTTGCAAAGCATTATCTCGTTTGAGCCTCATAACAATCTTGTGTGGTAACATGGCACAACAAACCCATTTTAAACAGGAGGAAACTGAAACTCTGAAAAATTAAGTGACTGATCTATGCTCACACATCTTATAAGTGGCAAAGATAAGTTTTGAATCTGGGCTCTCCTGACCTCCCCACTCCCATTTGCTTTCCATCTCACCACTATCACCTTTGGAGATAAGCAAAGCAGATCAATTTCCCTTCCTCAGGCTCATAGAAACTCATCTGTTAAAACCATAAAACTAGGGGTGAGCAGACACATTCCGTCCGGGTTTCCATCTCCTCCAGGATTTGCTAGCATGCTCCTCTGGGAGCTAGGTTTCACTGGCTTCTTTTTTCAAGGAACTGACTTATGACCTTCATTTTCACAGAATTACAAGTTGAGAAATAGAAGGGATCTTCATGGTCATCTGGGCCACCCCACTCATTTGACAGTTGACATAAAGTGACTTGCCAAAGATCACCAAATCAGAGCTGGCCCTTTGATTCCAAATCTGACACTGTATCTCTCTCTCTCTGTTTCTTCTCTTAGTCATGTCACTGGGAAAATGCAAAATATATATCTATCTGTAAGACTACTTAAACATCCCACATTACCAGATAAAGGGGAAAAAAAAGTGGTATTCTTTGATCATTAATTTCGCTTCTTGGTCGATAAATGTATCACCTCTATCACACTGTTTGCAACACAGGCCAGTACCAAGTTAAGGCAAGGCTGCTTGTGGTCACAGAATCTGATGAAACTCATCAACTTCTTTCCTATAGGTCATTTAAAACCACTCAATGACTACTTCCATACATTTTTAAGACAGATGCTAAACAGCATGTGTTTTCCTAATTCTTTTCCCTCCCTCTCATGATGAAAGAAACTTAGAACCTTCAATATTGTCAATTAGCAAGTATCTAGTGAGCCTCTACTATGTCTTACATAGCATGAAAAAAAGACAAGTACACAATATGGTCTCTTGAAGGACTATGCTTATAATCTATTTAGAGAGAAAAGTCTACTCTCTCTCATTCTATTTCTCTGATTTTCTGTCTCTCTGTCCCTTTCTCTCTCTCTCTCTGTGTGTGTGTATATATATATATATACATATATATATACACACACACACGTATGTATATATACATGTATACGTATATATACACATATATAAATAATGCGTTATATATGTAATATATATGGGTTATATGATTCAGAAGTTATTTTTATATTTAGATATGTATATATAGTTAGATGCAAGCAGCAAGAAAATGCAGTGGATAGAGAGCTGGGCCTGGAGTCAGGAAAACCTGAGTTCAAATCCAGAAACAGAGACTTAGTAGCTGTGTGGAAGTCACTTAACCTCTGATTGCCTTAATCCACTAGAGAAGAAAACAGCAAACCATTCCAGTATCAAGAAAACCCCATGGACAGTATGATTCATGGAGTCACAAAGAGTCAGATGTGACTGACCAACATATATAGTTTTATCTACATCTATCTCCATGTAACAAGTAAAATCACATTACATTCAAAGCTATGTGATTTAGGAGTTATATGTTATACACATATGACATATAGATATATACACATCATATATAGCCATGCATATAGATATAGGTATATAGCTATGCTGTTTAGGAGTTATATATTAAACACACATGTAAAGTATCTATATACAACATATACCTATTTAACATATTTTATATGTTACACAATGAATGCTATATGTATTATGTATAATATATAATAAATGTATGTTAGGTATATATTAATATAAGTATACATGTGTATTGTGTGTATGTGATTACATCTGTGTGTATATATACATATATATACGCACATACACACGTATGTCTGTGTGTGTCCTAAATCACACAGCATTGAATATCGTTCAATAAGACTTCAGAGAAGAGGGAGATCAATATAGGACGGAATTGTAGGACAAGGCTCAAAAAAAAGAGGTAAGAATAGCTCACCATGGGTAGACAGAATTTGATGAAATGAAGGAAGGAAGAACATTCTGGGAGAGGAGAAGGATGATGGTGCCACTAACAAACTGCTTAGCTAAAAAGAGCACACAGTATTTTGTGGAGGGAGAGGCATTAATATGGGAGCACTGCATCCAAATGAAGGCACTTGGAAATATGAGATTGAGTACAGAAGAGGCGAAGGCTCCACTAATGACATGGAAATCAATCAATCAACAATGGCATTTTTAAAAATGCATTTACCTTGTGCCGAACACCATCCTAAGTGCTGAGAATACAATTTAAAAAAAAATTAAAATTGCCCTTGCCCTTAAAGAGACATAACATGTAAAAAGACATGTAATCCGTATGACGGTGACCTCAGGTAAGCTTATCAAAGGGCGAAATATAGAAGGAAAACAAAAGATACTTAAGGATGAAGCATTGAAGAATATTTATAGTCAGGAGGTAGGAAGATAAAGGAAGTCATCCCAATGATCCAGAAAAGGGTGATCCCACTTGACAGCAAAAAATCAGAAATGTTCAGTGCTATGGGAATCAAAGAAGGAAAATGTTTCTACAGGTAGTTGGTAATTCTCCAAAAAGAGCAAAAACATGAAGGAGGAAAGAAAATCCCCTGGTGAGAAAAGAAGTAGGTCACTGGTAAGTTTCGAGAAAGCCTTTTTAATAGAGTAGTGGGTATGGAAGTCGGATTGCATGGAGTTTTTTTTTTTCAAAAAAAACTTTTTAAAAAATAATGGATGGATAGGAAGTAGAAGCAGCAGAGATAAAATAAATTTGAGTCATTTGTTAGTAAATGGCAAAGACAAGATCAAAACATAACTTGGATGCACAGAAGGATCAAACCCAAGTTTTGACCTGTGATAGGGGCACCTGAACATATTTACAGTTAGAAGAGGAGAATTACAGGAGTTAACTAAGTCTCTTAGAGGTTTGCATGGGATGGAGTTAAGAATGGAGGCAGAAGGGCTAGTTATAGAGGAGAGCTATTTACCTATTCCGTGAGGCTGGAGGGTCGGATAAAATATAAGTATAGAGACAGTGTTTTGTTAAGATGAGTATGAGTATAAAGGGAAGATTCTTTTGGATGCTGTCCATCTCCACAAATTAGAATACATATTATTCTTAGGGAAGTGTACCCTAGAAAATGAAAATTCACATGCCTTGACTGAAAAAAGAATATCAAATACTCAGTTTAACATCATTGCTGTACTAACACATATGAAGGATTTTGTTAGGTGTCAGGAATACAGATATGAACAACAACACAGTCATTAACCACGAGGAACTTAACACCAAGTAAGGGAAACAAGACATGTAGACAAATAAACATGATGCAAGGCTAAAGGCAAGCGCTTTAGAAAGATCTAGAAAATTTGAAGACGAAGAGAATACTTACATTTGGAGATAGGGGACTCATGGAAGGCTTCAGGGAAGAAGTGACACCTGAGCTGATTCTTGAAAGAAGATAAGGATTTAAATAGTAGAAAGGGAGAATGAATACATCCTAGGCATGCAAATGGTGTGTATTATTTTACAGAAGCACAAACAGATGGGAGAAGATCAAGGAAAATGTTAGGGAAGAATTGCTTAATCTACCCCATCAGACATATATCCCTTTCCAGTTTTCTTACACCTTATTCACAGCCAAATACTCACCAATACAGTGACACTAGCCTCTTTGCTATTCCACTCCATTTCTTGGCTTCGGGCATTTTCTCTGATTGTCCCCTCTGCCTAGAATTCTCTCCCTCCTCATCTCTGCCTCCTGCCTGCCCTGGCTTTTTTCAAGTCCCAACTAACATCCTACCTTCTAATGAAAGCTTTTCTGAGCCCATCCTAATTCTAGTGCCTCCCCTCTATTAGTTATTTCCTATTTTCCTGTGTATGCCTTGTTTGTATAGATTTATTCGATTGTCTCTTCCATTAGATCACGAGTTCCTTGAGGGCAGGGACTGTCTTTTGCTTCTTTTTGCATCTCCAGTGTGTAGTACCTCCTGCTTCATAGTAGGCACATAATTAAATGCTCATTGACTGATTTCTCTTAAAATGTATATTTGCTTTTTGTCTTTGTTTCACCAGTGCTTAGCATAATGCCTGACACATGGTAGGCCATTAATAAATGCTAGTTAGCTGACTGACTTTACTACAAATATTTCTCAGATATATTTAATGCCACATATATCTTCCAATGAGTTGTTATTTTTCAGAAAGGAATTTGCCTTCTAAGCCTGGGTGTGAGCTTTTGGAGACTGAAATGCAATCTCCTGCTCTCAGTGAATCATTTTGGCATTTGTATAGTTTTCCTGATGATTGAGGTTCTGTGTCTTCATCTGTTAAAAAAAAAAAATTAAGGTGTGTTTATTTCATCAGCTTAGAAGCAACACTAAAACATCATCTGAGCATAGGCAAAGTAATCCTCACAACACCCTTGAGAGGGAGAAAGAAATATTTAATATTGTCTTTATTGCATGGATGGAAAGAAAGACTGGAACATAAAAAGATAAAGTGATATAGTCCAGAATATACAGTAAGCTACCCATCATTCTTTTTCATCATTATCACTGATAATTAGAATCATTACTAGTGAATTATATTAATGGAATCAAACTGTTCAGTAAAAAACAATTTGCTGATATGTCGGGTGAGTTGTGGGTGCACATGTATATGTGTGTGTAGAGGAAGATAGTGAAGCTGTTTTATAAAACAGCTTGGAAATTTCTGTGTTCTGACTCCAAACACCTCAAGTGTGACCTTTTAAACTTGCGACAATGAGTATTATATAAATTCTAAAGCCCAAATGTTCATCATTATATTGTATAGAAAGTACAAGGAGAAACCTGAGCATCTCAAATGACAAATAGTAGCACATCTCGCCAATAATTTGCACATGATGCAGAGAACAAATCAGGAGACCCACGTGAAAGACCCTTCTAGTTGTCAAGATTAGAGATAGAATGAAACAAAACCAGCAGATGATGTATTTATTTTGAAACAGACTAAACATATATTTTAAGCATTACATCATCACAGAAACTGAAGAGCATGTAGCAGGGTTAGACAGTGACATCAGCGCTCATGTCACAGATTGTTTGACCTAAGTGTACATTTTGTTCGGTAACCAAAGACATGAACCAACCTTGAAAGTCCCGCTGAGAGAGATCTGGGTGAATAACAATAGAAGTTTGTAATTTAACTGGAAATGGATTTTAGCCAGGTAGTAATATTCCAGGTCACACTCAAATGCTCACAGACACTGAAACTTTAGAATGATTTCTTCTATAGTGGGTACAGATCACAAGCTCTATTTAGACCTTGTACACCTCTTGGGTACCCAGTAGACATTGCTACTTGCCTGGTAGAGAAAATGAGGTTACTAAATTACTATACTATGGCTTACTCTTAGAAGGTACAGGTTAAAATCCTTAGGGAAATCATGTTAATGGTGCATAGGTTTTCATGAATTTAGCTATATGCTCAAGAAATGAGGTAGAAGGCTAACTTTCCATCTGAGCAACACTCCAGCCCTATTTCTTGTCCAGCAGTGGGCTAGAGAATTATCTTTGATGTTCAGGAATTCTAAAAATTAAGGCCGGAGAAGCCCATTAACACATCCCTAATATCATAAATTGAACATACTGGGGGAAGGAAGGGCTGTCAAATCACATCCCTTCCCACCAAAACACGGTAGTAAAACCCAGTTCTCCAGAGTACCTAGCACAGTTATGGGTGTGGAACAAAGGTTCAAAAAGTGACTTAATGGAGGTAGGTTTTAGCTCTGATTACCACCAGGATTATAAAGTGCCTATGTGATGTTTTCCAGGCAAATTCTTATTCAGAGGAAATCTGATATCAAGTCATGTAAGCCTGTGCACAAATGTCTATAAAAATTGAAAGACATACCTCCATATTTATGAATAATGCAAAAAAAGAAAAAGGAGAAAGAAAATAATCAGAAGTTCTAAAAATGCAATCATGCAGAATTTCACTAGTTTATGTTTCAAACAATGTATATATTTAAAACAATTATCAAGATGGTGGCTCAAAGAAAAGCAGCATGACCCAGTGGTTAGAGAGACAGACTCTGAATCAGAATAATCTACTTTCAGGTCTTGTCTCTGAAACACACAGTCCATGTGACTCTGGCCATGTCACTTTCCCTCTGAGCAAGTTCTAATGTGCATCGGTAGATGAGTCCCCTCACTTGGTGACCTCCTTACAACAATTAAATCACAAGTCTTGGGTGGGGGTGGGGGGTGGGGGGGAAGCTGGTTACATTTCTAGAAAGATTACACACAGTATATGCTTGTGGGTTATTTGCTTCATGTTGAAATTAACAAGCAAATATCATGCAGGGAAAAACAGTATTCCCCACTTACAAGCACACAGTCTTTCTATTACTTAATTCAAATAAACAGGGATTCTTCAGCGAAACCCATTTTTTGCTACTATACACCCCAACTTCACCAAACTCTTCACCAAGTAAAAGCCTTGAGCACAGTATTCCCATTTGCAACAACTTCTTAAGGAAGCCTGTTTCCTCAAATCCCTCAGTTGAGGATATACAATGAAATGCCTCGTTAAGAACCTTAATTTAAAGCAGCACACAGATCGGTATGTCAGAGGTAATAATTACCTTCTTTAATGAGCCCCACTTTTCCCTGTGATGAGTAAGCCTCTCCTTGCCTTGTTTATAGTAACTGGATTTATTTCTGGCTTTCTCAAAGCATTTTTATTTTAAAGAATTAACATTACAGCCGTCTTCCATCTTCCCAGGGTCAAATTCTGACCACTCTTTACCAAAACCATGTGCCGTTTGTTCATGTGCTGTTACAGCAGATAGAACACAACATCTTAGGACATCAAGATAGCTTTAAAGGTCACCCCAATAGCTCTTTCCTGGAAGTCAGGAGTTCTTAATCACTTTTTGTATCATGGATCCCTTTAGCAATCTGCAGAAAACCTATGGATTTCTAATCAGGATACTATTGTGGCCTGCATGACAACTGAAACAAATGATAAATAAGAAAGCTAAGTGAAAATATTTATTTTTCCCATCTTCATTCACAGATCCCCTGAAATCTATCTGTAGAAGGAATCCATAGACCCCAGGTTAAGAGCCTCTGCATAGGCAGGATTAAAAATGGAGTCATAGGAATTCACCCAATAAACTCCAGTTACCCAAGGCTCCCCCTGAATTCTAATCAAACCATGGCTTCCTTCAAAGTCCTTAGAAACCCACTTTTCTTTTGCATTTTAGGACACTTGAAAAATCTCTTTTTGAATTGTAAAATTACCATTTCACCTCACCTCAAAGCTGGTTCCTTTTTCACTACAAATTAAGCCTTGCTTGGCCTTTTGTGTCAGGTTCTTTCTCTCATACTTGCAGAGCCCCCATCTCCACTGTTCTGTCTAGTTTCTATTCCTCTTTCGACCAGCCTACTATATCTTGTATTGTTTCTTTTTCCTTCAAGGTATAAAAGCCGATTCATTTTTTTAATGCTTTTGTCTATAATTAGCAGTAATAACACAAGCAGTAGAACTATATCACACATTCACATATTGCTTTATGATATACAGTATTTCTCAGCCTATGCAGATGATAAAATCTACATCTATTTCACTGAAATAGGGAAACTGAGACACAGAAAAACTAAGCAACTTGCTAAAAAAAAAAAAAGACAAGAACCGGTAGCAGAAGAAGGATTAAAATCAGAATATTTTATTATTATTATCCCAAAGTCTGAACCAGAAATAGAGCAGGGAAGGTGTTTTGCAAATGTGTGCAAATATACTTTTTTGTCCTTTTTTGTATAATAAAATATTTTTATTAGTTGATGGTTATGAAATTAACAATACAAAACGAAATTTTAAAATTCTGAGAAACACTATAAAAAACCAAGTATTATTTTTTCTATTATTATGATGTCTGAACTTTTTGATCTTTGTGGAAATTGAAGCAGAGAGATCAAATGAATTTTCCAATGTAACACAGCTACATATTGGCAGAGTTCAAATCAGACCCAGTTCTCCTAATCCCCAATATACTTACCCCTCTGCCTAGAGTAACCACATTTTCAAAACCCCAAATGAGGACACATGATGAATTAACTTTGCCTTGTGGACCCAATTGGACCCAAAATGATGTTCTTGGGCTTTAGAAATAATGACATCACAGCTGAGCATTGCCTTGCCAACCTGCACCACTTGGAGGCAAACGCCATACATGAATGTTTACTATGTGCCTAACTACAGATGTACACCAAAAAGTATGTATCCACACGATGATTTCATGATTGAGAGGTTAGTCAGCCCACAGTTATTAGGAGAATCCCACATGTCAGGTGCAGTAAACACAGAGAATACAAATACATGCAAAAGGAATGATAACTCCAGCCTTTAAGGTGCTTACATTCTAATGGAGAAAGACAACACATAGAAAGAAGCTAGAAAAGGGGGAAATACAGATAACTAGCAGGGACACTGGGGAAAAAAGTGTCTGGGGGTAGCTAAGTGGTGCAGTGAATAGAGCACCAGCCCTGGAGTCAGGAGGACCTGAGTTCAAATCTGGCCTCAGACACTTGACACACTTACTAGCTGTGTGACATTGGGCAAGTCACTTAACAGCAATTGCCTTGCCTACCCCCCTCCAAAAAGAAAGAAAGAAAAAGTGTAGAAGTAGAGTTTGGAGTGAATCTGGGTGGCTTGGGCATTCTTCTTAAAATGGAGATTTAAGGAGGAACTTTAACTGGAAGAACTAGGATTCAAGCCAAAGCACTTTCCCTTCCATGCAATACTCTTTCTACTTCAACAATTAAATCAGAACAGAGTTCAAGATCAAAAACTGAAAGGGAACTTAGAAATTATCCTATCCCACCCCTCCCCCCTTCTTTGAAGAAACAAGTCCAGAGAGGTTGAAATGTTTTACACAGCATCACACTAGAAGTAAATAAAAGAGTTGCGATTTGAATCCAGCTCCTGTTTAAAAAAAATACATTGTTCTTTTCATTCTGCCATAATGTTAAAATATGATATTTAAAAGTGGAATTCATTAGAATAAAATATCTCGCTTACGTATCTGTGCAATTTTGATCACAAAGTTCATAGGATTATAGGATATTTGAGCTAGACGGGAGCTGAGAGTTCATTTACTGTAATGTCTTTATTTTACAGGTGAGGAAATAGAAGCTATGAAAATTTATATGACTTACCCAAGGTAGGAAGTAGTAAACTTCTTTCTCCATGATTTGAAACCAAGTCCCTGGTTCCAAATCCAGAGCCCTTCAGATAGAATTTTAAAAGGGTTTATGACTTCCTGTATCATCTTTTACTTTAACCGAGTTGACTCTGCTTGTATGTACAAAGTATGTCTGTTTGGCAAGGATTCTAAAAGCCCAGGCTTTTATAAGCCCTGCAGGAAACTGCAGCCAAATTTACAAAATTAATAGGAATAGGGACTGATTCAAAATGCAGCTTACTAGCAGAATGGACAATATTTGCAACAGTACTTCAATTATTAGTATTTCATTTTTAGTGCTAGATGAATTGAGTTCATAGTGTATTATACAATAGAATGTCCTTAGTTTAAACAGATTGACATTAAAGTTGCTTTTTTTTCCTAATCTGTTTTATAATCCAGGGAAATGCGCACATTCATTTAAATGGCTCCATGTATAATTCACAATTGCTATCTCTTCTCAATTCTGTTGACTTCTTTCAAGGCCCAGAGCAAATAACACCTCCAATACCAGTTCAATTCAAATACCATCCTTACCTGACAGGAATAGAAGTGATCTCTCCCTTATCTGACTTCATTGTATTTTTCCCTCCTCCTATGCATATATTATATTTTGTATTGGTTTATCTGTGTATACCTCTCATCACCCCTACTTAATGATATTCTCCTTGAGGGCATGATACTTCATCTAATTTATCTTTATGCCCCCTTCCTATACCTAATATAGTGGATTGCACATAGTATGTGCCTAATGAATATGTGTTGAATGATTAAATTCTTAAGTCAGTGACATTGTTATAGTTTTATATAGTATATAGAGTACTGGACTTAGAGTAAGAAAGACCTGAATTCAAATTTTGTCTTTGACATTTATTGGCCATGTGATTCTGAGCAAGTCACTTACTTTCTTTAAGTTTTAGTTAGTTCCTGCCTTACCACGAGGATGGAATGAGATAATGTGTAGAGTTCTTTGCAAACCTGAAAGTGATATAAAAATACTTTAATATTAGGGAAATATTTTATATACACATCTCATTTAATCCTTATAACCACCCTATGAGTTAAGTAGTACAGATACTATTATGGGCATTTTAAACATGAGACCTAGAGAGTTGGAGACTTTCTCATGGTCCCAAAATTAATATGTATCAAAAGCATGCATGTAAATAGTTCTTCCTGACCTCCAGCCCAGAGCCTTAACCATTGTGCCATTTTCTGACCCTTAACTAATTGAGATGTATTGAGACATACTCTGAAGGACACTGAATGTATGCCCACTTTAGTTTTTACCAAATCCGTCATCACTTGTGGATATGATTTCTCAACATGAAGTGAAATTTCTGCAGATAATTCTTCCTTTTTCATGTGGGTTCTGAGAGGCTGTGACACTAGATTACATGGTTTGCTACAAGACTTCCTGGCTTGGTTTTAGTTCTATCTTTCAACTGCTACCTGGTTGAACTGGTATGAGTTTGGATTTCTAGAGTAAACCTGAAATAACTTAAAATTTCCAAACAAATTCAACCGTAACCACTAAGTTGGGATCCAGCATCAACAAATGTTCTGTAATTTTTTCCAGTTGAACTTGGAATGTTTAATACCACACCTGGCCCAAGATCAGGAGAAAGATTTGGCTGAGGATCACCCAAAAGTTTTGCCAATTGGTACTAATTGAAGTTGCTAGGAGAGCTCAACATCAGTACCAGGTTCTGGAGATGAATGGTTTTCCATATTCAAATCACATCATTACAGTATCTGTCTAGTATGTTTTTTCCTCTAGAAGAAAAAAAAAACAAGAAAGAAAAAACTTCTTAATATCTATGGAAGTGTTTTGCCAATATGATCATGTCTCTTTTCTATTCAAAAAACTCAAATGGCTCACAACAATCTTTGAGAAAAATGTGAAAATTTATATGTCATTTGAGGCCCTCCACAATATTGCTCCAACCTACTTTTTCAACCTTATTTCACCTTTCTCCCCTTTTTGTTGTTGTTCAGTCAGTTCAGTCATGCAAGACTCCTTTTGACCCTTATTAGCTATATATCCTCTACATTTCAGTCAGACCAGGCTACTCTCATTAATACTGGAAATCTCAACATCTCTCCTCCTTTTCTTTAGCCGCTGATGGACAGTTGTCTTTTCTGCTTATCAAGGTTACCTTGTTTCCACTTTTGGCCTAGATCTCATCTCTTTTGGTAGTAGCTTGCCTCTTGAATCGTAGTGTCTCTATCTGCTTACTCCTTCCCAGGTCTTCTTCATTAAAAAAAATAATAATCATAATCATAATATCACATGGTCCTACCTGTCATCCTTTAAACTATCCTTTTGTTCCATAACCTTTTGCAGCAAAAAATGAATGAAAAGTTTTAAAAAGTGCCTTCATTTCCTTTCTTCCCACTACTCCACAAGCCTTTGAGATCTGACTTGGTCCATGCTACTCTACTGAAATATTTCTCTCCAAGGTTACCTATGATTTTTCATGATTAAATCTGATAAATTATTTTGAATTCTCATTCTTTTTGGTCTCTCTGTAGCTTTTAAGTCTGTTGACTACCCCTTTAATTGAATATTCTTCCTGCCTGTGGTTTTCAAGATAGTACTGTCCTGTTTTTCCCTCTACCTCTCTGATCCCTTTTCAGTCTCCTTTGCTAGACTGACATCCATGTTATGCCTCCTAACTGTGGATGTTCTACAAGGTCTTCTTTTCTCCTTTAACAAACTCTTTTTTCATTATCCCATTAGTTACTATAGGTATATCTATAATCTCTATGCAAATGACTACCAGATTTATATTTCAAACCAAATATTTTCTCAAATTCTATATGCCCCCAATTGTTCTGTAGGCCTCTTAAAATCAACATAGATAAAATAGAATTCAATTATCTTCCCCATCCCAGTTCTAGTTTCTTCCATATTTACTACAATATTTCTAGCCACCTAGATTTGTAACTCTGAGTATGTAATTGACTCTTCCTCTCTCTTAACCTCCTATATCCACTCAGTTGTTGTCAATTCTCCCTCCAAACATGTTTCTCATTTGCCTCTTCTCTCTATTCATATCACTACCCACCCAGTTCAAACCATCAGTATCTATTGTCTAAACTATTGCATCAGACTCCTAGTTGAGTTTCAGTGCTTTGCTTTTCTAATCACTTCTCCAAAATGTGGCAAAATCATACTCCTAATGTGCAAGTCTCATAAGGTCACTTCTCTTCTCAAAAAATCTTAATGCCTTCCTATTGCCTCTAGGAAAAAATACAATCAGTTTAGCATTTAAAGCCCTGGTTTTAAATTTAGTCTGGCTATAGCATCCCTTTCCAGGCCTATTTCAACCACTCTACATTCCAGAAAAACTGACCTACATGTCATTCCTGAACTCAGAACTCGTCTTCTGCCTCTGTTCCTTGGCAAAGGCTGACTCTCATGCTTGTCACACACTCCCTCCTCACTTCCAATCCTTAGAAATCTTGAAGACTTGACTTATGTGCTACCTCCTAAAGAGCCTTTCATGACCATATTACCTGTGAGTGCTCTCTACTTCTTCAAATTATCATGTACATATTTCTCTGATTACATGATATACCCTCCACCCCCAGCAGAATGTCAAGTTTTTCCTTATCCGGAACTGGCTTTCATTGTATATTTGTATTCCAAACACCGAGCCTAGAACAGATCTTTGCACATAAAAGGTACTTAATAAATTACTTAATTAGATTAGATATAGGATTTCAGTGGAGACCTTGGACATAAATGGAGCTTAATAAGTGTTTGAATTTAATTGAACTGAATTGGAAGAGTGCTGCCAGAGACTTTAGCATAGTCCAGAGGACTTTGGCCAAGATAATGACTTTAGAGGTTTCCAATCCCTTCTGACAATTAGTTCTTGACAAACTAACCTCTATGGGAACAATATTCAGGATGATCCATGAACAAACATGAAGTTCAGACATCATTGGAAGCAATAGGTTTCATAAACTCAACAGCAATGGACACCTAGCTAAAGATTAATTCTTTTCTGACTTTTTTCATAGTTTAAATTTCCAGCAATATGGTCCACCAAATACCACATTTAATTGAATGTTATAATCATACTCATTATAAAACATTTCTCACAAATCAACAGATTGAATGATGGGATATTCTTTCCAAATTAACATTACCCAAAAGTCTATCAGTTTTCCTTCCATTGAGTGACATTCAAAGTCTTGCTAAAGATCTTCTTTAAGCTGTAAGAGGACAAACATATTTATTTATTTGGGTTCACTCTAATCTGAAATCTGATATTGTGCCAACTTTCGTCCTCTTTATTTTAATCTTTGAAAACTCAGGATGACTTCTATGGAACCCATCCATCAAAATTTCTGTGAGGTCTCTCATGTTTAAGTAGTAATAATTAATAAAGATATACCTCAGTTTAAGAAAAAAAGATTTTCAAAATCCTGAAATTACCAAACAAATGAATTGGGGTGGTAGAGATTATTAACTTTACACAGATTTTTTTCATTTTACATGAAGGTTCACTACATCTTTCATTTAAGCCCTCTTTTCCACTGTTACACACAACATATAATTTAAGAGATTCAATTGATAAATTACTTAAGAACATGTTCATTGTTTAAAGTGGAGGATAGCTATAGAATTGAATATTTGCTTTTCTTCTAATTGCCTACTAAAGTGGATAACTTAGGGAAAAAACACTTTAAATGTGTCTAATAAAGAAAAAATTTCAAAGGCATATAATTATATGTAAAAACTTTTTTTTTTTCACCAAACCATGCAAAATAGAAAAGGAGAGGAAATCAAAATGGGATATGAAATTATAAACTGCACTTTGGGTTGGTTGGTTTAAAAATCCCAGATTCTAGTCAGGACTTCTTGCTACGGGGAATGCATGATATTACTTGAGTAATCTTAAGCCCTACCCTGTTGGGAGCTGACAATTCCGATTTAAGCAATGTTCAATTTTTTTTTTTACTTAATGGTTCAGCTAATCAAGTAAAGTAAACAAGCATTTTATTAAGTGTTCATTTTGTGCCAGGAACTATGTTAAGCACTGGAAATTCAAACAAAGGCCAAAATAGTCCTTCTCTTGAAGGAGCTCACATTCTACAGGACAGACAACATGGAAATGACTAGGTACATAGAAATTATATATAGAGTAGTGTAATGTTAAGCTGTGTGGGACTTTTTTTTACTGTTTTCTTTTTTAGAATGATAAAGTAATCAAGTGCCTTTGCTTAAAACTTTCTAGGTACTAAGCCCCAGGGCCACACCTTTTTGCTGATTAGGTGTGAAGCCTTCAGGCCCTAAGAATGGTATATAAACTCAGAGGTTAGCATTTTGTTTGGGACTCTCACTCACTGGAAGAGTATCTGGTGATTTGACTAGAGGAGACTCTGGGCCGCCGTTGTTAAGAGCGTCCTGGCTTTGAAAAAGACCCAGATGTTAGTGCTTCTCTGGTAACTATGTATATTGTGATTTGGTTGGACAGAAATGTTGATCTGTTTATATTGTCTATGTTTGCAATATCTGTTTGTATTTGCTCTGAAGTTCAGGGTGCTGACTTTCTCCCCTGAACTAAGTGAATGATATATGTATGTCTGATGTGAGATGGTCACCCCCTTAAAGTTGCTTTCCTTAGAAAAGCAGATCAAAGAATCTATGCTGGCAGCCCTCCTGTGTACTAGTGTTGTTGGTCTTACATAGCAACAGTAGGGGCAAGCCACATTGTTGTTACAAGTAGATAGAAAGTAATCTTACATGGGAGAACATCACTAGTGTAGAGGGGAGAATTGCTAGCAGTTGGGAAGGGTGGAAAGGGTAGGTAAAAGGCTTTTGCCAAAGGTGGGATTTGAGCCGAGTGGAGGGAAGTAAAGGATAAGAAGACTAGGAAGGTAGGATGTGAAAAACATTCTGAAAAGCTTTAAGTTTCAAATATAGTGCTTTATATTTGACCCTGAGTGTAAGAAAAGGAGTTTATTGAATACAAGAGAGACATTACCAGAGTTACACTTTAGGGAAATGACTTTGGTAGCTGAGTGAAATACAGCTTGAGATGGGGATAGATTTGAGTCAGGGAGACCAACTATAAGGCTATCACAACAGTCTATGTGAGAGGTGATGAAGGTCTGAACTAAGGTGGTGTCATTGTGAGTGAAAAGGCTCAAACATATACAAGAGATGTCATAGAAGGCAAAAACAGCAAGATTTTGCAAATGGCAAATATGCAGTTTGAATAAGAATGAGAGATTGGGTAAGGATGCCAATTGCATAGTTAGAAGACTAGGAGGATGGCAATGGCTCTCAAGTGAAAGGGAAGTGCAAAAGAAAGGAGGGTTTGAAAGGAAAGATAAAGAGCTCTGTTTTGGATATATTTGAAATACCTACAGCACTACTAGTTTAAATGTTCCTTAGAAAATTGGACATGTGAGGCTGTATCTCAGAAGAGACTAGTATTAGACAGATCTAGGACTCATCTTAATAGAGATAACTGAACATAATTGATAATATCACCAAGGGAAATAAATAAGATCACCAAGGGACACCAACAAAGAGAACTGAGAATAGGACTTAAGAAAGAACCTTCGGAGACACCTAAAGGCCTTAGTAGGTGTGGCATGAATGAAGAACTAACAAAGGAGACTGAGTTGGGTGAATAGACGTATAGGAAGAGAACATGGAAAGAGCAATATTACATAAAGAGAAGAGAGTATACACAAAGATATGACCAATATATATAATATAATATATGTGGTAGATCAAGAAATTTGAGGACCAACAAAAAGCTATTGGATTTGGAAAATTAAGAGATCGTTTATAACTTTGGAGAGAAGAGTTTTGGTTGAATGATGATGCCAGAATCCAAACTGCAGCAGGTTGAGGAAAAGTAGAGAGAAGAGAAAGTGGGTCCAAGCATAGATGGCTTTCCCAAGGAATTTAGTCATGAAGGCTAGTAGAGATATGGGACTATAATTAAAGGAGATGCCAGAATCAAGTGAGGATTATTTAAGGATGGGGGTAGACATGGGCACATCTATATGTAGCGGGCGAAGAGATAGTAGACAAAGAAAAGAGAATATGTGGAGGTGATAGTATGGGACAATCATCTGGAGAAAATAAGAAATTGATGGGATCATCAGTGTGGGTCAAGGTAGTTCTTGGCAAGGAGGAGGGCAATCTCTTCCTTTGACAATGCAGTGGGGAAAAAGGAGACAGTGAAGGAATATATTTGAATGACATGAGATGAGGAGAAATGGATAAATGAAAAATAAAGTTTAATTGGACACATTTTAAAATCCTTTACTTTAGGGAATCATCTAAAAGAAAGGTTGTTGATATGGTATCCTGCTGCCTGATAAACCATCTATAATGAAAATTAAGAAGAACTGAGGCAGAGCAAAGAGAGAAGAAATAGAACAATTTACACAATGACAGCATTATGAAGAAGATTAAGTTGAAGATAGGATGACATCAGTAACTACAATGAAATATGATAAGGCAATTAACAACAGTATCTGTGTTTAAATGCATGGAAGTTTCATGTAACCGGAGCAAGTATTCCTTTCTCTACTTATTTCTTATAAACTGTTTTTTAAAAATAAATCAACCAAAAAGGCACACGTATGTTACTAAATATTTCAAGATATTCCAGCTTTTGGTTTTTCAAGGAAAATGGGACTAATTGGACATTGTCAGCCTAATATAGAGTTGGAATATTGTCATCGGCAATATGGTACCAGTAATCTAATTTGGAAAGGACATTTTCCCAGACATTCTCTGCTTGGCCCTTCTTTTGCCACCCCTATTCACCTGATTCCCCAGACTATCAATAACATTATTCCATAGAAAAAGGATGAATGGGAAACAGAAGGATAAAAATCAACCCAATGTCATAGGAAATTCAGAGTCAGAACATGAATCTTATGTGGCCTGTTTTGCTGCCAATATTGTTATGCTGTTTATTAACTTTTCATGTGTATGTGTGTGTGTCTTATTACCCCATCTAGACATAAGCTCTTTAAAGGGATAGACTGAATCTTACACCTTTTTGTGTCCATCACAGCATTCAGAATAGTGCCTTGATAATTAGTTCTTGAATGCTTAACTGGCTACAGCAAAGAACAATAAATTTGGACTCTTTGGATTCCCTTCTGCCAAATATATTATTTCGAGTGTGATAGGCACTTTATGACATATATGTTTTGACAAGAAACTGTCTGCTTCCCTCAAACCTCACAGAAGAGATGGCACTGAAAGAAAAGCAGACGTTGGCTTAAATTGACCTCTTCAGCATCACACCACTTTTATAGGGATTATCTTAATCATTTCATGAACATAAACATAAAACTGTTGTAAGTGATCAAAGGGCAAAGAAAATGAGTCTTTTCTGTAATCCCAGGAATCCTGATCAGCAGTGGGCCTGTTCCTACTGGTACTTTGAAAGCTAGTTTTGCAGGAATTCTTCGTGTTAAGTTGATGAATTTTAAGAAAAAAATATGAAAGCACTGTGGCATACTGAGTTCTCATTTCACTCCAAGGTCTTACCCTGCCCTCATTTCTTGTAAGGCATGATTAATTGAGAAAGAAGGAAGGAAAGAACCTAGCCAATAAACCCCAAGTTAAGTGGGCAGCTTCTGGCCATCAAAATTTACCTATCTTTGGAGAGCAGAGGGAGAGAGAGAAGACAAGTTGAGTTACCCAACTAGCTGGGGCCATCCCTTGATTCACTTCTTCAACATTTTTTTTTGGAGGGGGGAAGGCAGGGCAATTGGGGTTAAGTGACTTGCCCAAGGTCACACAGCTAGTAATTGTGTCAAGTGTCTGAGGCTGGATTTGAACTCAGATCCTCCTGATTCCAGGGCTGGGGGTGCTCTACTCACTGTGCCACCTAGCTGCTCCCTCTTGACTCACTTCTTAAAAAGACCTATTTATTGAATGGATATTACCTCACTCTAAGTGAGTACATGAAAAGGCCTTAGCTTTAAAGGGTCAGGGTTTCCCATGGCCTCCTGGGCAATTTTCAGTCATCCCAATGACTATCTGGTCACTGGAGCCAGATGCTCTGGAGGAGAAAGTGAGGCTTGTGACCTTGAATAGCCCTCCTTCACTTAAATCAAAGTCAACTGCAAGTCATGTCATCATTTCCCTGATGCCATGGTCCTCTTTGAAAACAAAGAACACAACCTGTGATTAATTGAGAACCATCTTCTCAGTCAAAGAATCAGTGAATATTTATTAAGTAGCTATGTGCCTGTACTAGTACTGTGTACTAGGAGTACAGAAAGAGGCAAAGGATAGTCCCTTCCCTCAAAGAGCTCACAATCATAAAGGCAGAGCCACTGAACAGCTACTGTAATAGTCCATGAGCGAGGAGAGGGTCCATGCCCAGGGCTATGGTAATGTCAGATGGAAAAGGGAGTGTATTCAAGAGGTGTTGCAAAGGTAAAACGAACAGGCCTTGGCAATGGATTAGAAATGGAGGGTAAAAGATAGTGAGAAGTAAAGGATGTGGCCTAGCTTGTGAACCTGAGGGACTAGGAGGGTCATGATAAGCTTGACAGCAATAGTAATAGTTGGGAGGTGGGAGAGGGGTTAGGGAGAGTAAGCAGTTCAGTTTTGGACATATTGAGTTAAGACATCCACAGAACATCTGGTTTGAGATGTCTGAAAGGCAGTTAGAGATGCAAGATTAGAGTCAACAGAGAGGTTAGGATAAAGTAGGCAACTGAAAATCATCAGCATACAGGTAGTAATGAAATCTATGGGAGTTGATGAGATTACCAGGTAACATTGAGGGAGAAGAGAAGAGGGCCCAGGAGAGAGCCACTGGAATACTTATGGTCAGTGGGTGTGTCCTGGATAAAAATTCAGTAAAGGAGATGGAGAAGGAGTGGTCATATAGGTAGGAGGAGAACCAGGAGAGATCAGCGCCCTGAAAACCTAGAGAGAAAAGAGCGCAAAGGAGAAGAGGGTGATTGACAGTGTCAAAGGCTGCAGAGAGTTCAAAAAGGATAAGGATTGAGAAAAAGTCATTGGATTTGGCAATTAGATTATTCATTAAATTTGGAGAGAACATTTTCATTGGTTTTCATTCATTCATAAACCAGATTATAGGGAGATAAGAAGAGAGCGAGAGGAAAAAAAGTGGAAGGACTTATTGTAGATGACCTTCATATAGGGTAGAAGAGATATAGACCTATAGTAAAGAAATATGAAGTGAGGATTTTTTTTTTTCAGGGGGTAGAAATATGAGTATGTGTGAAGGTAGTAGAAAAGGGGGGAGTAAACAGAGAGAGATGAAGGTAAGTGAAAGAATGAGGATGATAGAGGAGGCAATTTATTGGAGGAGATGGGATGGAATGGGATGGAATTGTGCAAGTAGAGGGATTTACCTCAGTAAGTAGCAAGGCTACCTCTTCATGTGAGATTGAAGTGAAGAAGATAATCCAACTAGTCCCCAGATTATCTTCTCCAGTGTTAATATTTGGAGCATAAAATATGTAGATTATTTTCTCAGACACTTAATAAAACTAGAATTCTTCTTATTGAAGACTTGTCAAAATGAATTTAACTTGGTTATAACTATTGGTTCTGGTTTTAGGAAGTGCTAAGGGGAGAGAAAGCTTGTCCTATTGGATAGAAGGTTAATCTTAGTGGCAAGAAGGCCTACGTTCAATTTAGTTGTGTGATTACAAGCAAGTCACTTAATTTCTCTATGTCCCCAGGCAACTCATTAAGATCTTAAGTTATGATATGTCACCAATGAAGTCATAGGTTCAGACCAAAAGCAAAACAAAACTAAATAAACTAGTAGGGGATGGTCTACATTTACATTTAAATGGTCTATAGAGAACTTACTTTTCTGAAGCCATTTGCTATAGAGCCAGCCATGGGATAATCTCTAAAGGCCTTGGGACCTAGGTATTGGAGAAGATGGCTTTCCCAGCAAAGGAGATATGTATTTACCATTCTCCCCTCTCCCAGAGCTCGTGAAATGAAGTGAAAGAAAATCCATTTCTGATTCCATCCAAATCTGGTTTGAAGCAGCTCAAGCCCAAATCAGAGAGTGTGGTCCTCATGGAAGATGACACTTTGATCAGACATACATTGACACGTCACATTCTATCATATCTTCTCCTATTGAATATGGAGTCAGAGAAAAGGGAAAATAGTGGCCACACTTAGCTGTCTGAATTCTTTCAAGACAGCTCAGCCCTCTGCAAGGAAAAGGGAGGAAAAATTATTACAGAAGACTTCTCAACACAGCTGTTTCATATCAAACATTGTCAAATAATTTCTAACTTTCTTTGATCTGAATGAAATCTCTGTATTACTTTGCTGACCTATAGCACAATCTCTCCTTGACTTCCACTCCTTTCCTTTTCATGCTCTGTCTATAAACTTTTATTTTCCATTTTTACTACATATTGTATAGGTAGGAATATATAAAGAAACTAGATCCGATGTTTGGGTAAGGCATTATTTTATGAGCATATGAAAAGCAGTGTGAAAAGAACTTGGAAAAAATGAAAAAGGAAAGAAGTTAAATAATCTTAGAGGAGATAAAAATATGATGTCCTGGACTGCTAAGCTATTCTCCCTCGGGTGGTTTATAGTTTATAAAAGACACATCACACAAAATCTGTATGATGGCTTCTTATACCTTTTCTAGGAGTTATGATGTTGATTTTGAAGCCTAGGAATAGAAAAGGAGATGGACAGAATAAAAGGGAACAAGTAGAGAATATAATGAAAATAAATACTATACCTTCTATGAAAGGACCCCAGAGAGGTTTGAGATAGAAAAAAAAAGACAAAGAGAAAATTAAAATAGCTCAGACAGGATGAAATCCTTAGTATTATTTCACCATAACAGTCAGTTATTTATACGTATCAAAAAGTCAATTAGTTCAGCCAAACATAATATTATTTCTTTAAAAAAAAAAAAAACAAAATCTATATAAAGTACCCATCATGGCTGAAATTTGAACACAGACGAAGTCAGGAAATGGAAAGGCTAAGTTATCCATAATTTATCCCATATACACTAGATTCATTTCTCATTATTCTTTCAGGATATAAATTGATATCCATGCCAAATATACATATAACAACAATACAGATTAACAAGCATTCATTAAATGTTTACTATGTACAGGTACTATGCTAAACAATAAGGACACAAAGAAAGAGCAGAGTCCCTTCCCTCAAAGAGCTTACCTTCTAACGGGGGAGACAACATATACACCAATAGAGACAAGACACTTTCAGAGAAGATACAAGGTAACCTTAGTGGAGGAAGCTTGAGCAATGGGGATAAAGAGTGTACTAGGAAAGGTCTCCTACAGAAAGTTGCATTTTATCTGAGTTTTGAAGAAAGCTATGGATTCTAAGAAGTTAAAGAAAGAAAGAAATGCATCCTACATGTATACTGGCATGAAGGACAGTTAGTGCCAAGGCAGGGAAATCAAAGCTAGAACACTGTATAGGTGGAACAGCAAGAAGGCCAGTATAGCTGGAACCATTGAGTGGGAAGAGGGGAATAATGTGAAGAAACCTAGATAAGCAGGGAGTAGCCAGGTTGTGAGAAGCTTTAAATGCCCAAAAGATAATGTTTGATTCCAGAAGTAACAGGGAGACACTGGTAGGTATTGATGATATGATTGGATCCACATTTTAGGAATATTGCCCCAACATCTCTGTGGAAGATGGATTAGACCAGGGAGTCTTGACACAGAGGAACTAGTTACAACAGTTATGAAAAAAGTTACACATTAAATAATATATTGTAACATAAGATTCATTGTTCCACAACATATTGTTTCCCCTTCCACTTCCATCCCCAAAAAAGGTGGAGTTATTTATTTTTAGTGATCCCTTGACACATAAGTCAAAAATAGGAAAAGCAGGAAGTTTGTGTGTTCCAGCACCTTTAAAACAAATAACATATCAAACTAATTATATACCTTCAAACTTAAAAGAATGTTTTGCCTTATAAATATTAAGTTGTATTTAGAAAGAAAAAGTCATTTTCTACGAGAGTAGTAGAAATTATGGCAGCACGTGTTTATCATATTCCTTAAATTATCTGGGCCACCCTAGTATAGGAATTAGACTTTGCTAAACCACAGACCTACCTACATCTTTCAGGAAGTAGGACTTAGAACTCCAACTAAATATCTTGTGGAGAAATAAGAAAATGTTGTGGGTACATTTAGAGCCAAGTTCTGATTTGTGTGGGAATCCTAAGTTGTTCTTTTTCACACCTGAACCACATGGTGACAAGACACCTTGCAAATGAATTAGAGTTGGATCTTTGCCATAACTGAATAGGAGCCCTACTAAAAATCAACTAAATACCATGCAAATTTGTGGTAATGTAATGGAATCACACTAGTCCTTGAGAATTAGAACAAAGCTAATACATTGATTATAATAACTCACATTTCAATAGCATGTTACATCTTGCAAAACATTTTCCTCACAACTCAAGTAAGGGAGGAAACCTAAATACTAATATTTCAATTTTACAAATGAAGAAATGAATTATTAACAATAACAACTAGTATGTATATATACATACATATATACATATAATACTTTAAGGTTGGTAAAGTATTTTATAAATATTATCTCATCCTCACAACAACCTTGAGAGGGAGGTGTTATTATTATACTCATTTTAGGGGACATTTTAGGAAGATAGGTTAAGTGGTTTGCCAAGGGTCAGACAGCTAATAAGTGTCTGAGGCAGGATTTAAACTCAGGTCTTCCTGTCTTCAGGTCTAGCACTCTACACACTGTACCACCTCCCTTCCTGCAGCATAAAGTTAAGTGACTAATCCATGGTCCCAAAGTTTCTAAGAATTGGGGACAGGATTTGAATGCTGGCTTAGTACTTTCTCATTCATTAATATGATAAGTATTGCACCATACTGCCTCTGTACCATGTTTTCTTTGTCAATGACCAGATGCTCTCTCTAGCATACTCATACCTTCGGCCTAGAAGGAATTGCTTCTGGAAATCTGAAATCTAGAGACTTGATGATAGGAGTCTGTGTTGTTAAGCAAAATTGTCTCATTAGCATGGCTTTTGTTTCTTTTGAGTGGAAGTACTTTCAGCTGTTAAGTGCTAAGCCCCAGGCCCAGGGCCCTGTCAGGTGTGAAACCTGTGTGGGTGTGGATTGGTGACTTAGGAGGGGCCAGCTCGGGAACCAATGGTCTCTGGTCATTGAGGCGGGGCTTGAGAACG
>CM053622.1:155564980-155621456 GCA_028646595.1 Phalanger gymnotis | reverse complement strand
ATTCAATAAAGGGGGATAGATTAGGAAGAAGCAAAATATAGTTGTCTTTCACAACGTGAGTATTGTGGAAGGGTTATACATAATGATACGCACGTGGCCCATGCTGAATTGCTTGACTTCTTAGGGAGGGTGGGTGGGAAGGGAAGAGGGGAGAGAATTTGGAACTCAAAGTTTTCAAAAATAGATGTTCAAAAACAAAAACATTTTTGCATGCAACTAGAAAATAATATCCACAGGCAATGGGGCGTAGAAATTTATCTTGCCCTACAAGAAAGGAAGGGAAAAGGGGATGGGAAGGGAGGGCTGACTGGGGAACCAGAATATATGCCATCTTGGAATGGGGGGGGGTAGAAACGGGGAGAAAATTTGTAATTGGAACTCCTATGAAAATCAGTGCTGAAAACTAAATATATTAAATAGATAGATAGATAGATAGATAGATAGATAGATAGATAGATAGATAGATAGATAAATAGATAAATAAATGAATAAATAAAAATTTTAAAAAAGTGACAATGAGTGATGCTGGTGAGACATAAAAGCCAAGCCTTAGCATCTTCTCCCCTGTGTATGTCCAAAGAGCTGGGGGAAGCCAATCACCATTAGTGGTCCAAACTCTTCCCTTCTTCTTTCTCCTCCCTCAGAGAGGGAAGGTGTAGATGGGGCAGAGGAACCTATTCTCTTCCCTATCACTGACAACCCAAGCCAGTGTTCCAAATGAACTACTTCTCTGATCAGTTCTTATCATTTCCCAGCTTATAAATTGATTTCTGCTGATATGTAAAATGCACAGCTCTGACTGGGTGAAGGGAGGGAGAGGGAATCTGGAGAGGTTAGAGTTAATGTTGTAGTTTTAAGAGCCAGATGGAATCTTTGGTTATTGGTAGTTTATCTATCAGTTTGGAGAAGCTGTTGAGAGTTATGGCTTTTGAGAAGGTACAGAAGACAAAGAGAAAGAGGATGAAGAGATCTTTCCTGATGGAACTGTCATGCCCTCTTTTGAAGAGAACAAAGGGAATTCTTGAGAAGAGACCTAAGTTGATGTCCTAAGTGATGTAAATGGTGGGACTATGTTCTTGGAAGTGATCAGAAGTCATCTGCTGTCACAGTTATGGTCTGGATGGTTGTGGTTATAAGCTTTCTTACAGCTAAAATATTGTAAATAATTTTTGGTCTTTTTATTATAATTTGTTATATTGTTAATAAATTATAAAGCCCCCCCCCCAAAAATAAGAATTGGCTAAACAAAGGTCAGAAAAATGAAAGGGGGGGGGGGAATGATTCCTCTCTAGCAAGCCAAATTATAGAACTACCAAAGTTCTCGAAGTTAATATATTACCTGATCATAATATGACCTTTCTCCCTATTTCTACCTGTTTCCTATTTCTCACCCGCTTCAAATGAAGTCTCCTTTATAGAACCTTCCCTGCTCCCTTCAAACTAAAAGTAATCTCTCCTGTCTCTGAATTCCCAAACCATATGGTACTTAACATTCTGACCTTGTGTTATAAATATGTAAAAATATCTTATCTACACTTATAGACTGGGAGCTCCAAGGGACTGGGATCCTGCTGAAAAACTATACCTGAACATGCCAGAATTTTGAGAGAAAACCAAAACCAAATCAGGATTACCACCAGTCAGTGAATTAGGGATGGGAGGATTGGGGAGGGGCAGGGATAGAGGGGAGCCTCATATATTGCCCATATCTTGTAAGTACTACTAATAGTGAGTTTTTCATAGTGGTCTGGAATTCTGGGACAAAATCAATCCATTTGCCCAGGCTCTTCTCTCAGTCAAAATAAGCTACCCTATACTTTCTGGAAAATTTTCTAGTCAATATCATCTACCCACTCCTCCATAAGTCAATATTGTTTGAACCCACTCCCTCATCCTTCTGGTAGTATTTTTATCTAGTATTTGCCACCATGGTGGAAAGTTTGGGCTGGAATTAGATGGGCAGCTGGGTTGTACCACCTGCCACAAACACAGTTGAATAGAGACCTGGCATAGAAAATGATATACTGTTCAAAAAAACCTCCAGAACCGTGTAGTAATGGTCCTCCTGGAATCATCCAGCTTGGTCCAAAGTGATTGCATGTCTAAGTCATAAATAATTTATGCACAATCCCAGATCACTAGCCCATGATAATGCAGTAGTTAAGGATGTAAATTTCCAAATTGTATTTCATCACTGCATTATAACTGAATATGATCAGCCCAGTGCATTATGCCCTCACTGATTCTGTCACAGTATGCATGATAATAGCCACTGGGCCTGTTTTCTAGTTTAAAAAATGAGATACATTTTACCTTCTGATATCAAGTATGTCCTGTATATCAGTTCTACTTAATTCTTTGAATTCGAATAATTTTTTAAAAATCAGAGAATGTTAGAGCTCAGAGGCCCCTGAAAAATTATCTATTCCAACTCCACAGAATTAGAGCATTTAGTAGTTGACAGGGATCTGAAAGACCATCTAAACCAACTCATATTAAAAATAATAATTCCTTCCAAAACATAAACAACAAATGCTTATTTAGCATTTACTTGAAGAACTCCAATTAATGGAAAATTGCTACCTCTCAAGGCAGCTTACTCTAAATAGCTCTAATTTTGGGTGTTTTTTCCCATTACCTCACCAAATTTGTCCCTTTACATCATCCAAATAGAATAAATCTATTCTGAGTTCCAAATGACAGTGTTTCAAATATTTGTAGATCATGATCATGTCTACCAACACTTCTCTTCCCAAGGTTAAAAATTATCATTTCATTCCACCAAGTCCTTAGGCGATATGCAACTGAAACCACTTTATCAATGTATTTAAAACATGGGACCCAGAACTACATGCAGTATCCCAAATGTGGTCTGGCCATAATACCATTCAGGAAAAGATTACTTCCTTATTTTTGGAAGTTACACCACACTTTCAGATGGGGAAATTGATATTCAGAAAGACTAAGTGCCTTACTCAAAGTTGTTAAGACACTTAGTGGCAGAGCTGTGTGACTTGCCCCAGAACACACAACAAGTATATATCAGAAGCGGGACTTGAAATGAGGACTTCCTGACTTCAAGGTTCACCCTAATCAGATCATAAGACCATAAATTTAGAGCTGGAAGGGGCATTAGAAGTATTTTAGTGTAATCTGCCCCATTCTCTCCCCTCTCTATCTCATTTTACAGATGAAGACCAAGAAATAGAGAAAAATGAAATAACTTAGCAATGGTGACACAGTTCATAAGTGGCAGAACTAGAATCTGAACTCGGGTCATGTGTTCCCAAATGTAATGCTCTTTCCCCTTATGCCATATGTTGCCTCTCAATGATAAGCTTTTTATTGTCAGATTAGAACTAAGCAAGTGGTTAACACACAAATTAAAGCTGTGAAACTCAGGCAATTCCTTTATTTCATGCTTGACTTACAAAATAATTGCTATTGTCATTCAGTCCCATCTGACTCCTCATGACTTCATATTGGTGTTTTCTTGGCAAAGATACTGGAGTGGTTTGTCATGTCCTTCTCCAGCTCATTTTAGAGACGAGGAAACTGAGGCAGACAAGCTTAAGTAACTTGCCCAGGGTCACACAGCTAGTAAGTATCTGAGGCTGGATTTGAACTCATGAAGATGAGCTTTTCTGATTCCAAGCCCATTGCTATATCTACTGTGCCAGTAATACTAAGAAGAAATTGATCTAGATAACTAATAACGTGTTAATATACTAGGTGATTATAGGTTAAGTCACAGAACCTATACAGACCTTAGTTTCTTCATCAATGAAATCAGAGGAAAGACTTGACTAAATTTAAATCTAGATCCAAGATCCTTTTCCCATTCAACTTTGTTAGTCACAAAATCCCAGAAATTCAGAGTTGAAGATATCTTAAACGCCATCTAATGATCTTTGTACTTGAACAATAATCAACTCTACAATAAAACCAACAAGTAGTCATCCAGTTTTTGCTTGAAAACTTCCAGTGAAAGGGAACACACTAACTCTCTAGGCAGACCATTCTACTTTTGAATATCTGTGTAATTTTCCTAACATTGAAGCTCAATCTACCTCTTACAAATTTCACTTCTTGCTCTAAAATTGACTTACTGGGGCCAGACAGGAAAAGGCCAATTCCTCTTCCACAGGATAATCCTTCAAATGTTGAAAGTCAACTGTAACATCAGCTTCAATAACCTCTCCCACAGAAACTTCAAATACTGTTACTGTATCTTTAATAGGCAATATGATATTGGAGTTGCAGCTTAATCCTGATTTTTTGAGGCATTGGGGGAGAGGGAGAGGAAGATGATAGAGAGATGCCAGGGAAAAAGAGACAGGGACAGAAATAGAAAGACAAACAGGGAGACAGAGACAGATGCAAAATGTTTGTGTCATTTGGGTGGCACAGTGGGAAGAATATTGGATCTCTCCTACAAATATTGCTCCTGGATATTTTGAAAGTAACTAATAATACTTTTAAAATACCTATCACTTTCAAAGTCAATAATCTTTTGCATCTTTTTCTTTTTGTAGATAAAAGAAGTTGTGTTGAATTTGAATAGAGATCCTTTAAAAGTTTCAATTATTAGCAGAATCTCCTGAATATTTGATCCTATATTCCCCTGAGCAAACGCACCTTTCCCCTACCCAGAATACCCTTCTGCAATGCCATATAGTGTGTTTTAAGAGTGGGATATTCTTAGCCATCTAAAAGCTTCACAGGGGCTCCTCTTCACCAAGCAATTTAAGTTAATATCTGTAATAGCAATTTAGATTTGAAGATCTTTCCTACCCATTAATAGGACATGTGACCTGCTTACCTCACAGAAAGCCCAAGTCACGTGTGGTGGGAAGAGCTTGCTGACAGGAAAAGGAACCTGTGTCAGAGGAAATGCTGAGAGAGACCAGCTATGGCTGCTAATGGCCGCCATGATAGAGCTGAACAGACTGTGATGATAGCTGTACTGTGAGTTTGTTTTGGGGAAGACCCCAGCAGGGGGTGGCAGAGGTCTTGGGATGACAAGGCTCCATGTCATGATATTGTTTTTTAAGTTCCTTGCTGTTATGATAAAGTGGGCTAACTGGCTGTGGCAGTTCTTGGCAAAGATACTGGAGTGGAGCTGAACATTTGGTTATGGCACATGGTGCTCTGGTGTCTGAATAAATGTTTTTCTACCTTCTTTATGGAGAGTCTCTCATACTTTGTGATACAGAACTACATAGGCATATTCATGATTATCGTTGATGTTGTGTTTATTGCCTTACTGGTACAACATCCTGGAACCCAAGTAAAAATTTCAAAAAATAATAACTCTCTTATCTTTTAATTGTAAAATAAACAGATGAATCAATCCCCAATTGAAAAGGACTGTTTCTTCTGAAAGGGACTCCACCCTTTCATCCATAATTAGGAACTACTTGGAAAGTTCCTCTAGCCTTTTAAAATGTAATTTTGGGGGTAGCTAGATGGTACAGTGGAAAGTGCACAAGGTCTAGAGTTAGGAAGAACTGAGTTCAAACCTAACCCCAGACACTTTCTGGCTGTGTGACACTAGACAAGTCACTTAACTTCTGTTGGCCTCACTTTCCTCATCTGTAAAATGGGGATAATAATAGCACCTACACCTCATAGGTTTGTGGTAAAATATTGTTAAGTGCTTAGAACAGTTCCTGGCACATAGTAAGTGCTATATAAATGTTAGTTATTATTATTATTATCTGTACTCAGACACAGAGCTAGTGAGTCAGGTTGGGAGAAAGGCAGTCAAGTTGGTGGGGCACTTCTTAGATAGTGGACAGCCTAGAGAGAAAAGGAAATTGAATGAAAGTATAGGGTACTTAGAAGAGAGACATTGAAAGGGGCTTGTTTAGTGTTTGCTTCAAGGATTTTTGTAGGGCCAGTTCTAAAGTTGGAGGTACTAAAAATACACATCGGTAACAAAATACATCCTCATTGTGACCATATAGATCTTTCTCCTCTTCATCCTTAATTACTACACCATATCACATTCCCATAATAGAATTGTGAGGAGTGTGCACAGTAGCTAGAGAGCTGGCCTTGTAGCCAAGAAAACCAGTGTTCCTTTCTCGCCTCAAATACATTTTGGCTACGTAACTCTAGCCTAACCATGTAACTTCTCAGGGCCCTTAACAAGTCTTCAGAATTAGAAATTGAGGATCATTTGCTGATGTGGATTTGCAGAGCATTGGTAGCTAGGTGGCACTGTGGACAGTGTCAGGCCCAGAGTCAGGAAGAGTCATCTTCCTGAGTCCAAATCTGGCCTCAGACATTCAGTAGCTGTCTGACCCTGGACATATCACTTAATCTTGTTTGCCTCATCTGAAATATGAGCTAGAGAAGGAAATGGCAAACCACTTCAATATCTTTGCCAAGAAAACCCCAAATGAGGTCACAAAGAGTCAGACACAACTGAAATGACCGAACAACAAAACTGTCGTGTGAATATCATCATGGAGAGTTCCCTATGCTGAGATTGCAACTCCGATGGGCTGGCCGCGTTGTTCGAATGCAAAATGTATGCTTGCCAAAAAGACTATTTTATGGACAACTCACACAGGGCAAGCATTCACATGGTGGTCAGAAGAAGCTATACAAGGACACTCTCAAGGTCTCTCAAAAACTTTGGAATCGAATGTGTGACATGGGAGACATTGGCACAGAACCGTTTCCACATGGTGTTCCCACATCAGAGAAGGTAATGTGCTCTATGAGCAAAACAGAATTGAAACAGCTCAAAGAAAATACAGGATGCACAAGTTTGGAGTATCCACCCCAAATATTCACAAGACCTATTAATGTCCGACCTGACCTGTGGTAGAGCATTCCAAGCTTGAATTGGCCTGATCGGCCACAGTGGGACACATCTTATCTTGACTCAAGCATAGTGATGTCATTTTGGTCCTCTTTGAGAATGAAGGACAACAACAAATTTATGCAGCCTATTTATAGGGTTTTAAATGTCTTCCTCACAACAATCTTATGAGACAAATAGAAATATTATCATCTCCATTTTACAAATGAAGAAACAGATGTTCAGGGGTTCAGAGAGTTGATTTGACTGGGGTGCTATGCTTGTTCCACCAGCATTGTAACTTGGGACATTTTCACATGGAGCAAAAAAAAAAAAATAGTGAGTTAGAGTTGATGACAGCAGCACAGTGGACAGCTTGACCATGAGTGCAGTCAGTTTCAGTGAAGGATTGTCCTTCTTCTGCTCTCCTCTCTCATATACGTGCAGATTGAAAGTAGTTCCTAGCAGAGGAGCATTATGATTATGGGCCTTGAGACTGATTATACCATAGCACATCCTTTCAGATGACTAAGAGAGTTCAACAACAGGAGTTATTACAGGACAGAAGGATACCTTTCTGGAGCTGGAGAATGTCCTGTGCCCTGGACCCTGGTAAACTGGGATAAAATCCCACTCACCCAGCCCTAGTTACTTCTCAGCTTTCTGCTACACCAGAAAAGTAACATTCTAGTATACAAGTGACTTTATTTCAATATTCAGTATTAAATTGATTTCTACTATTTAAGTGACCTGGAGTGATTTTCTTCCCCTTAATAAAGTAGACATTTAGATATACTAACATTTATTGGCAAGATAAATGATATTTGCTAAAAGGCATTTCTGTTTGAAACTTAGAAGGACCTTGTAAAACCTCTTCATTTTCCTCCATTCACCAGAAAGTCTATTCTCCCACTTCTCTCAACATTATTCTATGCTAAGTCTTTACTGCCCAAACAAAGTAGAGGAAGGTCACCCTATGATTCAGGCAAAAGAGGGCTTCTTGAATTTTTCAATGGGCTACCCATTGACAATAGGACCTTTGTGCAAAGTAAGGAGAAAGAAATTGCATTGGAATATAAACAAACAAAAAACCCAAGAACGTGGTGTTACAATAAAAATTCCCCAAAAATTAAGTTTGCATGATTTTGTTTTGAATAGTAAGTCACATGTTTTAAAAACTTTGAAAATGAAGTCTCACTGGGGGTAAAAAGTCATGATTTATATATATATATATTTTTAGTTTAGCACCCCACCATTTTTATTTGGTTGGCACTTATAATTTTATTAGTGTAAGGAACCCCTGGGTGAGGAATTTCCTTCTACAATTCAGATCTGTGCCTGCTCTACAACTTCTAGCATTGTTACAAATTTTCTAGGGGCATTGAGGAATTAAGTGATTTTTCCAGGGTCACATAACCAGGAAGTTAAAAGTCAGGACTTGAACCCAGCTCTTGGGGGCTCCAAGGTAAGCTATCAATCCACTATGGCACATTGCCTCTCTACACTACTATTTATAAACTCTTACCAACAAATAAAAATAAAAAAACTGTTTATTTGGTAAGTAGCTAAATAACAACCTTATGCCTTTTCATTTCAAAATGCCACAGAGTTATAATATCATTTAAGTTACTAATATTTTCTCAATTGATGACAAATGAAATGGCAAGAATAAACACAGCATATGCTTGTGTGAGCACCAAGAAGCAATTCTCTGTGATAGTTATTTCCCTGTGTTAATTAGATAGCTGAATGCACAATTACCCCACCTATTTCATATGCATAAAGGTAATATTTTCAGCACACATTTTGCCAATATGACCATAGTGGGTAGATTTGTAAATTTGTTACTAAAATAAAAGGCATTTTTGGAGCAAACTAGGCTGAGCATCACTTTCCCAAATATGTATAAATCTTATAATCTAAATGATTTGCATCTTGCTAATGAATGAGCTTATTCTCATGAACTATGTATATCCAATTCCCATAATCTGTTTCTCTGTCCATCCATGAAGACCATCAATCAGAACCAATCAATATTTTTAACACAAAGCCAGGAGGGCTTTGCTGCCATGCTGGATTAATGTACTGCTGCTAAGCCTTTTCTATCCCATCCTTTCATCACCAAATTCCAGGTTCAAGTCTAATCAGCTTGAAAGTTAGCTTGCTTTCCCTTTTCCTTTTTTTTCCCCTGGGTGCCTCAACACTGATGCATTGAGTCAGGGAAAAAAAAAGATATCTCCTCTTCTAGGCTATTCCTAGAATAACATAAGGACAGCTTATTCTTTGAAAATCTGAGTTCAATGAGAGCCTTTCCTAATAAATTGTGGGTAATGTGATGAAAAATTATTTATTTTTTTTAATGTGATGAAAATTAAAAAAAAAATCTGACATATCCCATAAACTCACAATGGTGAATAGCAATTTTTTGGTGTATTTTTTTTTCAGTTTCCTCAACTGCAAAATGGGAAGAATAACAAAACAACATCTACTTCTCAAAGTTGGTTTGAGGACAATGAGACTTCTTTTTAAATTTTATTTATTTTATTCTGAATTTAAGAAATAAAACAAGCATTTCCATAAATAGAATAGAAAAAGAGATGATTGTATATGAAACTGTAAATCTATTATGTACAACTTGATATTCCTTTTAAATATATAAGAAAGTTATCATATAACTCTTTTTTTTTCCTTTTTCTTCACTCCCCCCCCCCCATATTAGTAAAGCACATAGCATAGTGTCTGGCGCATAGTAGGTACTTTACAAATGCCTGTTCCTTTCCCTTCTCTTCCCCCTTCCCTGTTGAAAGCTTCACTTGAATATGCAGTTGACCTATTAGTTGTAATCATATAATAGCATTAATAACTGATAAGAAAGATAAATATATACAGACTGGAATGCTAATTCATTTGGGGAAAAAATCCTAAGAAGTATCAATGTGTGGGAAAAACAGTGGCAAAAATGCTATACTTCTGAAATCTGCATCTGAATTTTACTTCTAACACTTATTAGCTTCATGATCATAGATCATTCAACCTCTTATAGCCTCGGTTAATGGGCATAGTAATATCTTTCGTCTCACAGTAACCTCACAGAGTTATGAAGGTCAATTGAGATAACATATGGGTAGCACAGCTTCTGCACTACTAGTCTTCTAACTTTCATTTGAATTAGCAGGTCTGATCTCCAGAGCTTGGCTGAACATTTCTCCTTTCAGGATCCTCAGGGCAAATTTGAGGGTTAGGGGCTATCTTTCTAAAGTTTCTCATGAGCCCTGGTATGCCTCTCCCGGTTAATTATCGGTTGGTTTCAATTAGCCACCCAAATTTAATTAGCTTTTAGAAATGGATATTTACTAAAGTGGTATAGTAAGACGGGTTGATACAAAATATCCCTCCAAACCAGGGGCATTCTTTCCCACAGTTGCATATAGAGTCCAGGGGAAAGTGGACTCAAACTTAGAGTGAACATATGGCAAAGAAGTTACTCACAGGTTGTGGTTGCTCAAAGCTCTTTTATCTTCTTCTTGTGGTCTTCATGAAGTTCCCCTCCATTATTGTGTAGCTTTCTACTGAACACCTTGTAGAGTCCTGAAGCTGCCTTTTCTTCATTAGATGCAGCCAGCAGTCATTGCCATTTGGGGGACACTGGCAGGATGCTCATGGGAAGTTCAAAATCTTCCAACCTTTTGAAGTTTAGAAGGTTATTCCCTGGCCAAATGGTGAGGGAAAAGATGAACATCTTTTCTCCACTACTACCACCATCAAAAAGGAAAAAGTTGATTCCCTCCCAGAGGCTTGACTGAAACTGCTCTCTCCTCTACTCTGGCTTGCCACTTGAATACCAATACAATAGGAATGGCTCCAAGATGCTACAACAGGTTTTCTGATTACCAATCTGATACTTGATCAACTAGATTATAATGTCTTCCTCCAGCCCAGGATTTATTTAGCCCTCTTTTTACCAGTAACCTTTTACAATTCTCTCTAATGAGCCACCTTAGAAAAGCATATGAGAATTGTTACCTGTTTTCCTTCAGATAACTAAACATTTATAAACCTCATAAAGTAAGCCATTGTACTTTAAATGTTGCGTTCCTATGCTGTTGCTTTTCTCTGCCTAGCAGAGGCCTCTTATCATCCGTCCTAATGATGGAGTTTAGACTGTGGGAACCCCTTTGAATTCCCCTCGAATCTTCCCACAAGATGAGGGCTTTGCCTGAGGCCATAGGCCTTTCATTATTGCTAGGCCCAAATCTCTTACTCTTAAACTAGCCTAGCCCTTCATTGTCTGGCTAGTTTCCGCTCTTGATCCTATCAAAGTTTCTATGCCTAAATCTTTTACCCTAAAGCTAGCCTAGACCTACATTGTCTGTTATCTCCAGGTAGCCTTCAGCTACTTTCCACCCTTAATCCCATGCTGTTGGTTCCTGGAGTCTGACCTCATCCCAGTCCCATCAAGCTCCTCCCTAGACTCCTCTTCAAGACCCTCCCTAAACCCCTCCTCCCATCACCCCAGGACCACCCTAGATCCTTCCCACAATCTTTAAGTTTCATGTTGCCTCCATGAAAGTGCTCAGATTTCATCTACCTCAGATGGAATCTGGCCCACTTGTGAAAATGAGTGTCACAAAGGGTGAGATTTCTTAAGACAATCCAATATGGCAAATCTGTAATAAACTTTGTCTTTCTTTGGCTGTGAGAAGGTTTGAGTCGAATTCATTCAAGCAGGACCTGGCATGTTGGTATTTTGGGGTCTCTGGCACCCCTAAAAACATATGGTTCCCTAACCTCAGCACTGATGGTGTTCCCCTTTTTTCTCATCATTAAGAAATTCTAATCTTAGGACCCAGATCTTCATAGGCAATGGGCGATCATGATTTTATTTTAAGCTAAGGTCTTTCCCATGTTTTAGTTTGACTGAGGCAATACCCATTCAGTGACTAAGGCAAGGTAAGAAATGAGGCAAAGAATGGCCTCTTTTACCTAGTTTAAAAGTCTGTGACCCTTAGGGTTTTTGGCCAAAACAAAAGCAGTTGCTGATTGCATTCACTCTGGCCCCTAGGGGCCTACACAATGAGCAGGTGGGGCTCAGGCTGGGACCCATTATCTAATCAATGAGAGCCAGAGTGATTTAAGGGACACTCCTTAAGAAATCTAGCCTGTAAACCCCAAGATATCTCAGATTGAGTCCATAATCAATGAAAGTCAGTTTGGAAGAGTGGCTAAAGGCTTTAGAGTCAGGCCCAACCAGGCAAGGAGAACTAGATCCGACTTCTGTCTCTGATTTTTGCTAGATGTGTGACCATAGGCAAGTCACTTAGGTTCTTTGTGACACAGTTTAGTCTTCTAGTGGCAGAGTAGCTGCATAAGTCCATCAGATAGCAAGAGTTTCCACACTGGAAATTCCCTACAAGGATGAAATTATGGTTCCCCAAACTCCACATCCACTTCGATTAAATGAAATGTAGATTAACTGCGCTTTGCACATAGTAGGCACTTAAATCTTTATTTGAATGGATTAGGAAAAAAATCTGAAAGATTTATATACCGGGCTCATGTCGAAGCATGCCCAAATTTAGGAACATGTGTATCACCCTGAAAGCCTGTAATAAAACTGACAGGTAAATAAGAATAAATGGTTTAATGTTAACAAATGGGACTTTCCTACTTCATCTTTGATGAAAGAATTGCAAGTTTTGTTCTCCCCTGAAGTTAAATACAATGTTCCCTTGTTTGCTTGTGTGCTTGCCACCTTTGTCTTCAGCGCTGATGTGGCCCAAATGCAATTTGAGCTAATTCATGAAATGTGCTTTGTAAAAAGATATTTATTGCCTACAAGATAAATAGTCAAAATCTATCAGATTTATTGATGTCTGGGGAATATGACATTATGGTTGTTTTAGAGAGAACCTATGAGCAAAATGTACATTTTGAAGTGAAAGTGGATCGGTCTGTGCCTAAAGAAAAACAACAAAAATAGCAGAAGATGGTAGAATATAGTGTAGCTTTTTAAAAAATCGTAACATAGAATTCAGTGCATACAACTCCTGCATGGCCCAAGGAATCGTTTTATGAAATAAGTTGTTGCCGGTTTTTTGTTGCTGTTTTTGAATGAGAGTGCCAAGAAATTTGCCAATAAAAGGGTTGTTGAATTGTCGTTGCTGCTGGATACAGAAAAAGAAAAGATATGATTTCTAAAGTATCTATTGGTAAGGAAAAACAAATCCTCTTCACTATGTATCCACATATCTTGTGACATGAAGTGTCATGGCACAAAGAAAGATTATACTGAGACAACGAACAGTTGGAAAACAAAGGACTGGTCTCTCTGTAGAGTTACTCTTTCCAACCTACATCATAATAATTTCATTATTTTTTGAGCTGGAGGAAGAGGGAAAGGTTCAAATTTTTTTCCTCAATTAAATAGTACACTAAAGGCATGTGTGTGTGTGTGTGTGTGCATGTGTATGTGTGTTGTTCTCAAAAGTTTCCTCTGTGAGAAAAAAAAATGCTTACTAAATAATGATTGGAAATGGATAAGTATGGGGGATCTGAGAAAACCAAGGCTAGACAGTATGTACATAAAGTTGGCCTGTTCATCTGCTACTTTTTAAAGTTATCTATATGTGGGACATCTATATGCAACAAAGAAAGTTAAAAATGATTACAATTTGGCAAAACAATGGTTGAGATTAACAATGCATTCATGTTTAGGTCCTGATTGATATGAATAATGTGTTCTCTGAAGTGATAACATGTTCAAATTCACACTATTCAAAGTTATAATTATGTAAAATATGTTAATTTGTTCCAGGCTAATGGAAATATGCAGACAAATTCTAATAAAATGACCATTTAATAAAATTCTTGATTAATACTTATAGGGACTTAGCTGTACATGGTCTAGTTGTGTCATTCAGTTCCCATTAACAAGACCAAAGACATCCATTAGATGAGTCTTGCACTGTAAAATATGTTTTCTAACTTTGATTACCTAGTTTGTCCAGTAGAACATTAGCAGAAAGTCTTTATCTTTATACTCATACACTTACTTGAGGGTGCTCTGCCCAAAGGCATAAATAAATTTTGATGGCTAAAACCTCCCAGGGTATCTTGTGGTTTACAGGATAGATTTCTTTCTTAAGGACCATGCCTTAAACCCAATTCACTCTGGCTCTCCTTGACTGGCCAACAATAGGTCCCAGCCCAAGCCTCACTTAGTGGTTATTGTTTGGCCTTGATTGGCTCGTACTAAATGTAAATAGCAATTGTTTCTGTTTTGGCCAGAAACCCTGCAGTGTCTCCCAGACAGATTTCTTTCTTTTCTTTTTTTTTTTTTTTGACTAGGTGAAAGAGCCCTCCTTGGCTTACGGAGGGGAAAACATCTAAGTAGAGAAATGGCTTTACAGAAAGGAAAATATCTAAGTAGAGAAATGGCCCATCACTGAATGGGCCTTGTCTCAGTCAGAGAGTGGCCTGGGAAAGACCTTAGCTTAAACAGGCAAAAGCTGCTTCACTGTTTCTGGGGCCATTTCCAGTGATCCTGATTTACATCTTGTTACTGGGCCCAGATGCCTCCCAAGGACAAAGTGAGGCTGGTGACTTTGCAGAGCTCTTGCTCACTTAAATCCAATTCACTTGCAAGTCATGGCATCATCTTCCTGATGTCATGGTCCTCTCCCAGGACAAAGGACAAACTATACCCACCCAATTGCTAAGCACAGTGCCTTCCACATAGTAGATACTCAGAAATGCTTATTGGTGTTGTTCAGTCATTTTTTCAGTCATGTCTAACTCTTCATGACCCAAATTAGAGTCAATGGAGTGGTTTGCCATTTCCTTCTGCAGCTCATTTTAAAGATGAGGAAAGGTGGCAAACAGGATTAAGTGACTTTCTCAGGTCACAAAGCTAGTAAGTTATATGGGGCCCGATTTGAACTGAACTGGTACATGATCCACTTTGCCACCTAGCTGCCCTGTAAATGTTTATTGAATTTTACCCAAATGTCTGCGTGTGTTCAATCAAGTAGATAATAGTGAACTCTTCATGTCAGAATGGAATAATCATTGTAGTAACAGTGGAAGACACTGAAACACTGAATCTTCTTTAGTGGTTTATTTTGAGGCATAGGCACAAATTAAAATTGAAATTGAAGTGAAATTTACTGTTTTTTTTTAGATTTCAGTCAATATATTTTTGTGATTGTGTTTTTCATGGATCTGACCTTGTTAATTACATTAAAACATTTTTGAAATTATTTAATGACTTCATGCTGATCTATATGTCAATATAGAAATGCTGTCTTTCATATATATGTGTGTATATATAAGTATATTTAATATATAATGCACACATGTGCGTGTATGTATATACATATTATTATATATACACATATTTATATACACATAAACACATGTGTGTATGTATGTGTGTGTGCACACACACAAACACCGAGCTAGGAGAACTAGCTTTATAGATACCTGTGTGGTACAGATTTACGAATCCAAGAACTAAAAACAGAGGCATCTCAAGGTGAAAGTAGAAAGGAAAATTTATTACGATCCCGCGGGAAAGGGCAACTCCAGGCACCAAAAGGACCAGGGGTCCTCTCAGTGTCAGAACGCGCTGGACACAGAGAATTGGGGTGTTTATATAGGTCTCTAACCGCAATTCCCCCTCACAACCCCCTTCCTTTCAGCTTGCAGACGCAAGCTTTGAGGGTACAATCTGGACGCGATAAATCTCCCCAGTGACAATGGCGAAGAATAGTATGGTTATTTTTGACAAGCAGGTGACAGACATAACCTTCCCACCATTCTTATCCCATTTCCCCATCAATCTGAAGTGATAAATCTGTCTTAATGACAATGACAATGAACAAATGGTTTGGTTATCTGTGACAGGCAGAAGTCAGTTGTTGGTTACCTCATCTTCACATCTGTGGCAAACTAGCCTTTCCCATTACCTTTACATCTGTGATGGATATCCCCAGTACCTTTACACCTTGTCTCCCATCATTCATACGTAACTGGTCTTGCACATCTACATTGCACCTGTCTTTCCAGCTTTTCATCCACTCTTCTCCTGAGCCGGGATCCCTTATCCTGGGGTCAATGCACAGGGGCTAAGCATCCTGTGTCCTATCGTCATTCTCGGAGGATTTTATGGTTTCTGACTTATTCACCTCAACCCTTCTTTCTTTCAGGCCTCTTGACATTAGGTAAATACAAAGGATGTGAGCATCCTGTGGCCTATTCTTATCCTCAGGGGACTTACGGGTACTAGCTTGGCTTACGGAGGGGAAAACATCTAAGTAGAGAAATGGCTTTACAGAAAGGAAAATATCTAAGTAGAGAAATGGGACTCACTATCCTGCTTATTTCTATTTATCTGATTTGTTCCCTTTTATGAGAGGTCTTCACTCGTTTCACACATACCCAAAGAAGGCCACTTGAAGAGTTGAAATCAAAATTTTAGAACTGAATAGAGTGTTGGCAAACAATCATCTATTGCATTACCTTCCCCTGTCCTTTATTTTACAAATAAGTAATGTGAGAAATTGTGGAAGCAGTTTTGTTTCCACAGAATTGAAAGTATCTCCCCCCCTCCCCCAGCTTTAGCAGAAAGTAAGTCAGGTGATTGATTAGAACCAGTTCTAATCAGAGCTCTAATTACAGCAGATACCAGGCTTCTGATCCAGTAAAAGGTTAGAGGCTTGTATGCATACTTAAGTTGCTGTTTGAAGGAGGCATGACATGGGCAGTTCAGGGGGTTGCATCTGGCCAATGAAGACCCAGGTGGGAGATTCAAATTAGGAGCCAATAAAAGGACAGGCATTTGTCTGAGTCCCTTGTACTCCCCTTACTCTGTTCAGGGGATGTACCCATTTATTCAGGAAGAGTAAATGTAAGATATAATTAAAACCTTCTTGGCCTCCCAACAAGTATTGTTTATTCCTAGACAATGTAAATATGTTTCTAACCAGTAATATGAAGTTACTTTAAACAGATGGTTTGAAGAAAGTTTAAGGGAGAGCTGGGAATTGAGCCCAGGTCTCTCAATGTAGCTTCTTTAGAAATAATAGCCCTTACCTTTCTCACAGAGACAGCACGAAGATTCATGATATTTAGCACTTCAGTGTCTGTAAAGGGAAGGGGCTGTTTAGGATCAAGGTAATGGCTCATAGTTTTCCTAAGGGGACCAAGGAAAGAAAATATTGTGCTAGGAAATATTTCACTTACTAATAGGAATCATCTCTCCTAAATCAGAGTATGAAGGTCAATCAAAATTAGCATGACTTAGTGAAAACTATTTAACTATTCATGAAATAATTGCTCATCAAATATCACTGGATTAAATATTAACTGTCACCTGATTCTCAGGTCCCAACACTACTTCCCACAATTTCTTTCTTTCATTTCCCTTCACTAAAAGGTATAGGGGGAAAGTAGGAAGTGGGAAGAAAAAAGGAAGCAAACTACAATAAGAAATAAAAAGGCAAAAGGGAAAAAGAAAATCACATTATTTAATTTTATTTCTTAGATTGTATTTTTTACTGATTTGCTGCTTTATAACTATTTCAAGTCTGTCCAGTAGAGTAGCTTCCAACTTGCCTTCTAGCTATACCTATACAATAACATATGTATGTGCTATAGAGGGTTAAGGATGCAAATGATTACCACTACAAACAAGGAGAAGGAAAAAGACCTTACTAAGATCTTTAGTTATTACTCAAACCAAACACTCAAATGAAAACAAATGTAGTTTAATTTCTAAGCCACATTAATTTTGATCTAATAGCCATCACATTGTGATAGTATAATAAAGTTTAACTGCTGGGTGAATTAACTTGAAGAAATATAACTTTTCATTATGACTCTTTCATATGTTTTCTTCCTCTAAAAAGATCTAAAGAGAAATAAGGTAGTCTTGCCTTATTTACAGATTGCTGCAAATCTACTCTCAAAAGAATGATGGGTCTAACAAATTCATAGAATTATGTAATCTTTAAGTATAAGAATACCTCAGAGACCATCTAATCCAATTCAGACCTTCCTAAACAGGAATGCCCTCCACCACATCACCTACTAGGCTTCTTCTAGCCTCTACTTCTATATCTTGAATGGCAAGGAACTCACTATGTCCTAAAACAACATATTCCATAAATGGAAGATAGCAAGAAGTTGTCCCTAGTTCTGGACTCTAAGAGTTAAAATAAATCTAATCCCTCTTCCATGGGAAAGCTCTTCAAATATTTGAAAATAGTTATCACGTCCCCTATTATGTCTCTTCATTTCCAGACTAAATCTGGTGTATCAATGTTCTTTCCAAAGTATGGCATCCAGAACTAAGCACAATATCCCATACGTGGTCTGACCAGGGCAGAATACAATGTTACTGTATAACTACTCTCATTTTAGATGCTAGGGTTTGTTGGTGTTGATGTATTTTTTTACAAGTATCTCAAGGCTGAAATATTGTGCCTTCCAGATATTTGTAACAAATCTATAGCATCGAAAATGACAGCATGGTGGAGATTCTGGAAATCATTCTAGACAATGATAAGGTATGGCTAGATGTGGAATCAGAAGTTACTCTAAAACTGAAAAGCAGGTGTTAGGGATAGAGGGCACAAGGTTCCCCATGTAAGGGCATGATTATGGTGGAATCAAGGGAGTGAAGCTGGTAGGAAATGGTAGGACTATGAGTCCTCTACACTTTCTTTAAATCAAGGTTATGGTTGCTCACCACCCTTCTAAACAGAGGGACAGAGGCTACTAAAGGTACTGATGACATTTAAACTAAGGTCTTCCTGACCTCTGGCCCAGTACTCTGTCCACTGCACCTATTTCTGCAGTACACAGAACCTGCACCCTGTTATTTGGTTAAAAAAAAAAGACTTGATTCTTATTGAACAGAAGAGTAAAGGAAGCTGCCACTGTTCATTAGTTTAAAGATTATTTCATGTTTCGGTTACTGACGTAACACAAGGTGGGTATACAAAGAATACCACCTGCGATGAGGGCCCCTTGGAACAGTGCTCAATCACTAATAATACCAGTGAGTTAGCACTTCTGATGCTGTTCTTATAGATATTTCTTCCTCTAATGAAACAATAAATAGGGTGGGCAAAAATGGGAATTGGGTCAATTAACTCCAGCTTTCATGAATGGTTGTTGTTGTTCATCCTTCATTCTTAAAATGGACCAATGATATCACAGGGCTTGATATCACATGACTTGGCATGAATTGAATTTGTGAGTCAGAGCTGCACAAAGCCACCAGCCTGACTCTCTCCTCCAGATGCAATGGAGTCCAAGACCGAGACACAAGTCAAGACAACTGGAGATGGCCCGGTCATGACTGGTAGATTCCTCCTGACATGGGATGATTGCACAGTTAATGTGTTTCAAATACCTGTATGCTCTTTCTGAATAGTTCCATTAAATGATAAATGGTTGTGATGAGGGTCCTTAAATTTCCATCCCCAAAGCAGAAAAAGAACTTGGTTGCTGGACCACTACAAGTCAATAATTCAACCATTCTTCTTTTAAGAGGGAGAGAAATAGAGATACAGATAGATAGAGGCAGAGTAAGAAAGAGAGACACAGAGGCATCGAGGCAGAGAGAGAGACAAAGGGAGAGAAAGAGCAAAATAGTCAGAAATACAGAAGCAGAGACAGACACAAAAACAGAGGCTGAGATAGAAGTGAAAAAGAGACAGAGACAGAAAGATATCAGATGGGCAGAGAGATAAAGAGAGACAGACTGACAGAAATTGAGAGAGAGGTGGAGAGAGACAGAAGACCAACAGAGAGGCAGACAGAGACACACAGGGAAAAAGAGAGGATAGGAGAACAAAGGAAGCAAAGAGGACAGAAGGGAAGAGGAGAGAAGGAAAGAGGGAGAAGAGAGGAGAGGAAAGGAGTCTAGATAGATGAAATCTGCAGCTCCCCTTACCTAAACATACACACACACACACACACACACACACACACACACACACACACACACACACACACACACACAATGTCTCTACTCTAGCTTCCTGACTTGCTCCAGAACTGAAGAATCTCCTCCTCCTTCTGGTCACTGCACCACATCTCTCTCTCCCATCATTGATTTTGATATTACCTGTATGCTCACCACAACATATTTAACTTCTCTGATCTTTAGCTTTCTCTCCTATAAAATGGGAATAATAGTACATCCACTTCCCTAATTGACAGGGATTTGTGGCTTTTTTAAACATAAAATGCTTTACGAGCAAAATTATTCAATGAGAAATTTGCACATAATTTCTACTAAGTAAACATATTGTTGTTATTGTGGAGTCATTACAGATTTTGTGGCCTCATTTGGGGTTTTCTTGGTAAAAATACTGGAGTGGTTTGCCATTTCCTTCTCCAGCTCATTTTACATATGAGGAGCTAAAGCAAATAGAGTTAAGTGACTTACCTAAGGTAACACAGATAATAAATATTTGAGGCTAGATTTGAACTCAGGTATCCAGACCTGGCACTCTATACACTGTGCCACCTAGCTACTGCTAGGTAAATGTACTTGGTGGCATTGTCTTCTTAGGAAAGAGTTAAACATCCTTACTCTTGAATTATTAAAGTTAAGACAGTTAAGTGGTTTGAGCTCTGAGGAAAAAAGCAAGCAAACATACCCATCTTGTTTTTCTCAAAAAAAAAAATCAATTGGAGTATCAAAATTATTTAACTAATGAAGGTAAATTTCATCAATGTCTGAGACCAGCTGGTGTTATTGATTTCTTGTAAACTGTTTCTGATGGAGTTATAGGAACTTACTGATGGGGCCCCTCCTTCCATTGTCATAGTTTGGAATATTTTAAACACACTAATAGGCCTCTAAAGAGGTGGATGGTCAAATTGTCCTTAGACATGGAATCCAACGTTGTCCTTCTTTCCATCAGATTGTGAGCTCCTTGAGGGCAGGGACTGACCTTTTTCTCTTTTTGTATCCCTAGCATTTAGCAAGGTACCTGGCACATAGTAGGCATTTAATAACTGACTGACTTTGAAGAGGATGAAGTTCCTCTGACTAAAATGAACAGGCCTTTGACTCAAAGGATATAAAGAATTTATCTTGGAATTCTAAAGAATCCTAGGTCTTAATTTGGTGACAGCACATGAGTGGTATTGTTTTTTTTTTCCTATTTGTTTGTTAATACCCACTGCAATTGCTGTTTTTATCCATTTGCATCCAACTCTATGTGACCCTATGGGCTTTTTTCCATGGGGTTTTCTTGGCAAAGATACTGAAGTGATTTGCCATTTCCTTCTCCAGGGTGTTCCTATTTTACAGATGAGGAACTGAGGAAATAGGGCTTAAGTGATTTGCCCAGGGTCACACAGCTAGTAAGTATCTAAGACTGGATTTGAACTCAGATCATCCTGACTCCAGGCTGGTGCTTTATCCATTGCATGGCTTAGCTGTCCACCCATCGTGATAGGCCCAACACTTTCCTGATGCATCTTCTCCGACTTCCCTACTTCTTTTTCCCACACAACCTGATTGGACCCAGCTCCCCTGACATTGTGTGTAGTTGGTGCCTCTGAGAATTAGAGGGTGCCTGAGACTGCGAAAGTCACAATACTCTGATAATGTACTGATCAGATGCAGTTTCAAGATGGAAACAAGAACTTCCTCACTAGAGAAGCTGAGTTCCACCATATCTTCATTGTATGTTCTTGCTGGGTCAAGTCAAAATCCACTTCCTCCTTTGCTGAAGGCTGAATGACTTACTAGCCCCTCATTTTGTCCCAACATCAAATCTGAATTAAAAGAAAGCTGTCTTTAGAGGCATTCTTACAACACCCATTTTACAATGCCCCTCCAGGCCTCTCTCACTGGCTCACATTTTTATTTAAAACAAGCAACTATTTTTCCTTTCTTTCACCTTTTTCTTTCTTTTCCTTTCCTTCTTTCTTCATTCCTTCCTTTCCCTTCTTTACTTCTTTCTTTCTTTTTTCTTCCTTTCTTTCCCCATTACTTTTTTTTTTCATTTCCATGACAAAAACTGGCCTATACATCAAAGGTAAAGTCCAAAAATTCTCGACAATGGAAATTGTCTTCCTGAACATCTATGTGCCACATCCTCTTTTGTACATTCCTTATAAAGGCATTCTTTTATTTTCCACCTGGCAACACTTAAACTGTTTTATTTTTCTTCATTAAAACCACCACCCCTCTTCATTTAGCTCATGGTTTAGTAGCTTGATACAGCAAGATCATAAAAACTTTTATTTTGGTTGTCATTGATTCTTTCTTGCTGGAGGGAGAAGAACGAGACAAGTTAAACAATACACAGTCAACCCTCTTTAAGAATATAAAACAAGATTTATAAAGAATTTAAAATAAATTGTAGTGGAAACCTTGCATTTAGATCCATATTTTACCTAAATATCACTTTCTGTATGGATTTTAAAGTTTTTTTCATATGTAAACACATTGCTGGTGAGCAGACATAAATGTTAATTATTGACGATCAACACATGCTTTCTTCTAATGGAAATTTCAGGATGAGGGCCCAAGTTATAAATTTAATACAAATACAAGATACAGAATAGTTTTTCCTTGAACAAAATTCTTTTTGATCAATGCCCAAGTCGTCTGAGTATTGGTTGAAGAAAATGGTGATGTTTAATTTAGAGAAGATTCAGTATGAAGCCGAGGAAGATGGAAGTCTTAGGAATTAGAGCAACACAGATCCACAAAGAAAAATTCTAAAAATGCACCAGAAAGAATACTGATAAAGAAAATTAATGAAAAATAGTTTTAAATGTCTCCATTCAGTCTAGGACTGCCCCCCAAACCTGCCAGAATCCATGGAAGCTCTGAATCAAGACAAGCCAGGGTGGCAGAAGGAAAAGTATTCAAAATAGCTTAGATAAATAGCAGGAGACTTAAGATCAGTATTTATTAAAGGGTTCAGGCAGCTCATGCTTCAGCCATTACAATAGACAGGGTGTTGCAACAATTCGGCTAGCAGCTGCTGTGGGGGTGAAAGACCAACACAAGCCTAACAACAAGAACACTCCCAGCACAGATTCTTTTGATCTGCTTTACTAAGGAAAGCAATGTTAAAGGGTTAACAATCTTATTTCAATCCAACATACAAATATCATTCACTTAGTTCAGGGGAAAAAGCCAGCACCTTGAACTTCAGAGCAAACACAAATTACAAACATACATTATAAACAGACCAAATACAATTCATAGTTACCAAGAAGGCATCAATATCTGGGTTCACAAGCTGGAGGGATTTTAACTGCAGCTGCTCAGAGTCTCCACATTAATACTCCTCCAAGAGTGAGAGTCCCAAGCAAATTGCTCTGTTCTCTCTTATTATACAGTCTTTGGACATCATCAAATGCCATCTGAGGGACCAGAACTTAGGTGCCTACTATAGTGTCTGGTCTTAGCAATTCCCCTTAGGACCCTTAGGGTTTCATGCCCACATAGCCTTAGCACGTAGTATTTAGGGGCTTGGGCCTGGAGCTTTGCACCTAGTAGTAAAAGAGTGTGGGCCTGGGGTTTAGCACCTAGTAAGACTGAATCAAAGAGACTTAATTATCATTCTAAAACAGTAAGAAAGTCCCACCTTAGTTACCAATGCACAGGGCTGAGACAAGGCTGATATGGCCAGACCAAGGTAGTCCAGCATCCACAGTGCATACACAAGCCACATCAGGAGATGTGTCAAAAGTCAAGGCAAGACCTAGGAAGCAAAGTCCCCAGGGTCTCACAGATGCTTGATACTGACATTATGAACATTGTCTTTTTAGAGTCTGTGTGCTCACAATGAGGAGGCATGGAGCCAAATCTAGGGTTGAGACTGTGTAAGAAAAAGGAGACAGAGGAGGGGCCAAAGCCAAAATCTTAGTAAAGTCACCAGGAAACTGAATACAAACCAAGGAATTCCAGTAGAAAGTAGGGCTTAGCCTTTGTCACCACGTCAGAGTCCAGCAAGGCCTGTCTATACCATCCAAAACTATAACAGAAAGCAAAGAGCAAAGTCTGACCCAAGCACAAATCCCCAATGAGGAAACTGAGGCCAGAAAAATGAGTAAAGAAACAAATGTCAAACACAATGAAAGCATACTATGGGCTGTGAGAAGACCAAGAGATGAATTTAGAAGGCAAGAATAACTCCACAAGTCCAAATAGAACCTCACAGTAAAAAAAAAATTCTGGCCCCAACAACTAGAAGAGTACCTGGAAGATTGTTTTCTATTTGCCTCCACTCCTACCCCTAACCACAATTCCAGAAGCATCAATTGTGCCCTCTTGAAAAAAAAAAAAAAACAACTTTAAGGAAGCAAAGTCAAAATGGCAGAATATAGAGAGCATTCTAGCCAAATTCTCCCAACATTTTCCTTCAAAAAAACTCTAAAATAGCACGTTGAATCAAATCCCAGAGAGACATAACCAACAAAAGGTCATGGTGAGAAACATTTCCAGCCTGAAACACCTTAGGAGGTCAAAAGGAGAGGTCTGTGGCACTGCAGTGGGGTCTGGTTGAGGGCACATGCAATAGCAACACCAGCTGTTAGCTGTGGAGGCAGCAGCTGTGATGGCAACAGCATTAGAAGCAGTAACAGCAGTCTGGAGACCTCTCAACCCCCAGGGAAGATAAGGGAATTAGACTCATGTGTAAGTACTCGAGATAAGGCCAGTTGGTGTTTGGCAACTCCATTGCCCATGACCCAGTTCCTGGTTGCAGTTCCAGGGCAGAAAGGATGTGTGTTCACAAGGGAGTAGGTGCCTAACCTGGGAAAGGAACACTGACCACAACTCATCTTAAATCCACCACTGTGGAATCACTGAAAACTTACAGATCTTCAGAGGTAGCTGTGATAACAGCAGGGTGAAAAAATCTGAAGTTTGGAACAGTGACTTCCTGCCCTCAGGGAGGTAAAATCCAACTCTAATGTAAATTTAAAAGTCAAGAAAAAGGCAGGGAAAATGAGCAAAGAGCAACAACAACAACAAAAGAACATGGCCATAAAGAGGGAAACTCAAAACACAAGCCCAAAAGTAGACAGCAACGTGAAATCATCAAAAAGCAAAGTCTTGGAGAAAAATGTAGATTGGACATGTACCCAATAAAAATTCTTAGAAGAATCTAAAACCATCAGCAAGCATTATCTACAATGGTGATAAGCTAGAAGCCTTTCCAATAAGATCAGGGGTGAAGCAAGAATGCCCATTGTTACCATTTATTCAAGATTATATTAAAAAAATCTAGTGATAGAAATGCGAGAAGAAAAAAGAAACTGAAAGAATTCCTAGAAAAGTTAAAGAAAGAGATAAAAAGAGCAAAACAAATTTAAAAATCAAATAAGAGCTATAGAAAAAAATGAGAAAAGAAATGGAGCAATGAAAGAAAATTATGAAAAGAAAACTAACAGCTTGGTAAAGGAATATTAAAAAAATACTAAAGATTACTAGGAATTACTAGGAATACTAAAAAAATACTAAAAATACTAAAGAAAATAATTCCTCTAAAAAACAGAATTGGCCAAATGGAAAAAGAAGCATAAAAGCTCTCTAAAGAAAATAACTCCTTAAAAATTACAATTGGGCAAGTGGAACCAATGGCTCAATGAAGCATAAACAATAAAGGTTCAAAAGAATAAAAAATAGAAAAAAGCCATGAAATATCTCATCATAAAAACAAATCTATAAAATAGATCAAGAAAAACTTATGAATTAGTTGGCTACCTGAAAGCCATGATCAAAAAAGGAAGGAAAAAAAAAAAAGAAATTATGAAGAAAAACTTCCCTGATATCCTAGAAGATTGAAAGAATCCACCAATCACCTCCTGAAAGAGATCCCAAGATGAAAACTTCTAGGAATATTATACTCAAATAAAAGATCGAGAAAATAATAAAAGCAACCAGAAAGAAACAGGATCACACAAGATTTAGCAGCCATCATGTTAAAGAAACAAAGAGCTTGGAATATGATATTCTGAGAGGCAAAGAAGCTAGGATTACAACCAAGAATAACCTGCTCAAGAAAACCAAGTAAAGCTTTGCAGAGGGGAAAAATACATTTAATGAAGCATTACTGATGCTTTAAGCATTCCAGATGAAAATCAAAAATTGAATAGAAAAGTTGCCATTCAAACACAAGACTTAAGAGAAGCATAATAAGGCAAACATGAAAAAATTATGAGGAATTTAGTAAGGTTAAACAGTTTATATTCATATTTGGGAAGACAATATGTGTAACTCTTAAGAATTTTATTATTATGAGGGCATTTAGAATGAGTCTCCATAGACCGAGGGCATGGGTGGAGAGGTGAGAAAGAGGGCTGCACTGGGAAAAGAGGGAAAGGAGAAGAAGAGTGGGAAAAGTTGTTTCACATAAAAGAGGCATTCAAGAAAGTGTTTTTATAGTGGAGAGAAAAATGCTTGAACCTCATTTCATTTGAACTTGCTCAAAGAGGGAAGAATACACACACACACACACACACACACACACACACACACACACACACACACACACAATCAGTTTGGGTTCAGAAATCCATCTTACCAAACAGGGAAGTAGTAGGGGAAGGGGATAAAAAAAAGTGGGTGACGATAAGAAGGAAGGCAAACTAAAGAGAACAGTTACTAAAAGAAAAACAGACTTTTGAGAAAGAGTAGACTAAAAAAAAAATAAGAGAGAGAAAAGGACAAACAGAAGAAAAATAGGATAGAACAAAATACACAGTAATCATAACTGTGAATGTAAATGGGATGTACTCACCCATAAGGCAGAAGCTGATAGCAGAATGAATTAGAAACCAGAATCCAACAGTGTGTTGTTTACAAGAAACTTACTTGAAATAGAAAGACACAGGAAGATGGAGGAGGAACCTCAGCAGCAGAAGCTGGAGTCGCTGGGAAGCGACTCTGAAGGAGTTAACTGTTTGGCCTACAATGAAGCCATCATGGCCCTGCAGGTCCGAATTCAGCAAGAGATTGCTGTTCAGAACCCACTGGTCTCCGAGTGCCTGGAGCTCTCTGTGCTTTACAGGAGTACGGGGAAGACGACAACATTTATCAACAGAAGATCAAGGACCTACACAAAAAATACTCCTACATCCGAAAGACCAGGCCTGATGGCAACTGCTTCTACCAAGCCTTCGGGTTCTCCCACCTGGAGGCCCTTCTGGAAGACAGCAAGGAGCTGCAAAGGTTCAAAGCTATCTGCCAAAAGCAAAGAGGGCCTGGTGTCTCAGGGCTTCACTGAGTTCACAATTGAGAATTTCCACAACACGTTTATGGACCTGATTGAGTAGGTGGGGAAGCAGACCTCCGTGGCTGAACTGCTGGCCTCCTTCAATGACCAGAGCACCTCAGACTACCTGGTGGTCTACCTGCAGCCGCTCACCTCAGGCTACCTACAGCATGAAAGCAAATTCTTCGAGCACTTCATTGAGGGGGGCGGACCGTCAAAGAGTTCTCTCAGCAGGAGGTGGAGCCCATGTGCAAGGAGAGTGACCACATCCACATCATCGTGCTGGCACAGGCCCTCCACGTCTCCATCCAGGTGGAGTACATGGACCGCAGGGTGGCACCACCAACCCCCACGTCTTCCCGGAGGGCTCCGAGCCCAAGGTGTATCTACTATACAGACCCGGACACTATGACATCCTTTACAAACAGGTGGGATGGCTTGCCTGACGCCTGCCAGTGCTGGGGCCAGTCCTGCCCCTCCCTCCTCCCTGTGCTAACAGGTGTTAGACATGTCCAGAGGTTGTTTGCGGTTGTAAATGGTAATATTTCACTCCCTCTTTCCCCTCTCTATCACCCATGACCTTGCGTGTTTTATTAAAGGGGATGCTGGTATAGAGGCCAAAAAAAAAAAAAGAAAGAAAGAAAGAAAGAAATAGAAAGACACAAATAGTTAAAATGAAAGGCTGGAGCAGAATCTATTATGTGTCACCTGATGTAAAAAAATAAAAATTAAAAAGTTGGGATAGCAATCTTGATCTCAGACAAAGCAAAAGCAAAACAAACAAATCCTAATTAAAAGAGATATGCAAGGAAACTACATCTTGCTAAAAAGGCACTACAGACAATGAAGTAATATCAGTATTAAAAATATGTGCACCAAATGATATAGCATCTAAATTCTTAAAGGAAAAGTTCAGTGAATTACAAGAGGAAATGGTAAATAGTAAAATTATACTAATGGAGGACTTCAACTTTCTCCTCTCAGAGTTAGATAAATCTAACCATAAAATAAATAGATATTAAGGAGGAGTATAGAATTTTAGAATATTTAAGTATGATAGACCTCTGGAGAAAAATGAATGGATTATGCCTTTTTCTCAGCTACACATAGCACCTTCAAAAAGAGGATCATGTATTAGGACGTAAAAACCTCACAAATAAATGCAGAAAAGTAGAAATATTAAATGCAGCCTTCTCAGATCATAATGCAGTAAAAATTACATTCAATAAAGGGCCATGGAAACATAGATTAAAAATTGAGAACTAAATAACCTAATCCTAAAGAAAAGTATGTCAATGAACAAAGCATATAAATAATTAATAATTTCATTAAAGATAACGACACTAAACAGCATAGGAACACTAAAAACAGGAATAAATGGAACTTTTACCACATAAGTAATGTCTGAGATGAAGAGCAAACATTATCTGTAATGAGGATAAACTAGAAGCCTTTCCAATAAGATCAAGGGTGAAAAAAGAATTTCCATTATCAAAAGTATTGTTCAATATGGTACTAGAAATGTTAGCTATAGTAATAAGATAAAAAATAAATTGAAGAAATAAGAATAGGCGACAAGGCTGCTATGCCTAAAGAACCCTAGAGAATCAACCAAAAAACAACTAGTTGAAACAATTAACAACATTAGCAAGCTTGGGTTCATAAAATAAATCCACATAAATCACTAGCATTTCTATATATCACCAGTAAAACTAATCAAGAAGAGATAAAAAGACGAATTCCATTTAAATGCACTGCATACAATGTGTGCCATGGCACACATAGGAACTATGTGAATACAATTACAAAACACTTTTTACACAAATAAAGACAGAGCTAAACAACTGGAGAAATATTAATTGCTTGTGGGTAGCTTGATACAATATGATAAAAAAGACAATTCTATTTAAATTAATTTACTTATCAGTGCCATACCAGGCAAACTACCAAAGAGTTACTTTATAGACTTATAAAAAATAATAATAAAATTATTCTGGATGTATAAAAGGTCAAGAATATCAAGTGAATCAACGAAAAAAAAATGTAAAGTAAGGTGGCCTAGCAGTACCAGATTTCAACTATATTACTAAGTGGTAATCAAAATAGTCTGTCACTAGATAACAAATAGAATGGTGAATCAGTGGAATAGATTAGGTATGCAATTTTCAATTGTTCAATAGTTTTTCAGTTATGTTGATCTTCCTATTTGTGACCCCATTTGGAGTTTACCTGGTGAAGATAATGAAGTGGTTTGTCATTTCCTTCTCCAGCTCATTTTACAGATAAAGAAACTGAGGCAAGCAGGGTTAAATGACTTGCCCAGGTTTACATAGCTAGTAAGTGTTTGACACTGGATTTGAACTCAGGAAGAGGAGTCTTTCTGATTCCAAGCCTGACACTCTACCCACTGTACCACTTAGCAACTCTGAGGAACGCAACACAGAAAAGTAAATGATCACAGTAATCTAATGTTTCATAAACCCAAAGAACCAAGCTTTAGAGGGTAGAACTCACCATTCAACAAAAACTACTAGAAAGCAGTCTTGCAGAAACTAGGCATAAACCAACATCTCACACCATATACTAAGATATGGTCAAAATGTGTACATGATTTATATATAAAGAGTGATATCATAAGCAAATTTAGGGGACTGTAGAAAAAAATAACTTGCCAAATCTATGGATAAGATAAGAGTTTATGATGAGACAAGTGATAGAGTGAATAATTGGAAGTAAAATGGATTTTTTTATTACATAAAATTAAGAAGTTTTTTGCACAAACAAATCCAATCCAGCCAAAATTATAAGGAAAATAGAAAACTAGGGCAGGGGGAGGAGGTTCCAACAAGTTGCTCTGATAAAGGCCTTATTTCTCAAATATATAGGGAACTGAGCCAATTTTATAAAAATAAGAGCCATTCCTCAACTGATAAATGATCAAATGACATGGACAAGCAGTTTTCAGAAGAGGAAATCAAGTTATCAATGCTCATATAAAAAATCTCTAGTAATTAGAGAAATGCAAATAAAATAATTATAAGGTATCACTTCATACCTATCATATTGGCTGACATGACACAAAAGGGAAAAGACAAGCACTAGAGTGGGAAAATTGGGATCTACAAGATCCAGATGATTTCAAATTGATTGTACTTGGAGGTAGAGGGAAAAGAATCAGTTGGACAGAAGGTACTATTGATTATTCACTCATCAGTCGAAATGCCTCTGCTGAAGATGCAGAGGGTAAAAGCACAGATGCCTATGTAATCCCTGGAGTTATCACTGAAATGATCATCATATAAAAAAATCTAGCTTAGGAAAAAAAAAGAACTTACAAAAATTATATCAAAGATTAGATGACTCTATCCATGGTAGGCTTAAGGAATAGAAGTCAGAATGACTTTATGACAGAAGCTACATATTCTTGCTAATTTGAAAGCAAAACAATTACAAGTTCTTAATTCAAATGATATCATGGGTCTACTCACCTTCTGTGAGATGCTATGTTTCCATTGATGATTTTCTTTAAATATGGGTTAGAAATGGTTTGGAAATTAAGAGATTTGGCTGATTACTCAGATTATCTGTCATTGTAATTAGAAACTGCTTTTTGTCATGTGTAGGACTTGGGCAAACTTGGACCGGTATAATTTGTGGCTTTTTCATTTATTTTTAATTGAATACACACACACGTATACATACACATGCATGGTAATATAGGAAGTATTTGAGGCTGGATTTGAACTCAGGCCTTCCTGAGTCCAGGGCCAGTGGTCTATCCACTATGCCACCTCACTTCCTCCATTATACAGATCTAACCCAGCCTCTGACATTTCCTGACTGTGTTACCTTGGCAAGTCACTTAACCTTAGTCTGCCTCAGTTTCTTCATCTATAAAATAAGGCTAATAAGAGCAACTACTTCCAAGGGTTGCTTTGGGAATCAAATGAGATAATATTTGTAAAACACTTTGTAAAACTGAAATAACTTTATAAATGTTAGCTAAATAAACAAACATACCTGGAGGATCATTGCCCAATCCAATGTCACTTTCTAACATTATCCTCACAAAAGGCTAGTACAGGTACTACAAAATCTGAATTCATGTTTTTACATTAAAAAAAACAACAACCTGATAGTTGTTTCATTTTATTTGTGGGGTGGGGTAGGGCAATTGGGGCTAAGTGACCTGCCCAAGGTCACACAGCTAGTACATGCGTCAAGTGTCTGATGTCAGATTTGAACTCAAGTCCTCCTGACTCCAGGGCCAGTGCTCTACTCACTGCGCCACCTAGCTGCCCCAGGTGTTTTATTTTTTAATTAGCAAGGATATATTTGAATTATTCTGCAGCTCCCATCATAAAAGACTTTATTCCACCTGGCTTCATTTCTTTAAGCCTAATTTTGATGAATCCCATGTAATCTTTGATGTACACTTTGTAAATTTCTTTTTTGAAGATAGTTTCTTATAGGTGATCATTCATTACTATGCCAGCTCCAATGACTACACTGGCATCTGTTCCTTTGCCCTCAGGATCTTTAGCAAAAGCATTTCCAAAGATGAGTGACTAATCAATAATACCTTCTGTCCAACTATCTTCTTCACATTCAGGTTCAATTTATTTGAAAAGTTGGTAGAAAAGTTGGAAGAGTGTCTTCAGACAGACCTTTCCTTAGTTGACTAGTCTGGAATTTAAATTTTTCCTACTCGTTAAATCTAAATTGAATAAGGGGAGAGATCGGTAGGCATGACAACAATATGAAATGGATTTTTCTAAATTTCATTTCGTCATCCATAGGCTGAGACAGACTTAACACTGGGAGAAATTATTCAAACTGAATTAAATGACATTATGTAAAGCAAACAAACAAAAAGGACATTTAGGAGAGATAAAGTAAGAGATACAAAATTTGATGCTAAATGAAATTTAAATTAATTTTTTATTTTCCAAATCAAAAATTTGATTCCATGTGAAAAAAAATGTCATAGATAGCAACTGGATCTATGATTTCATTAGTTTAAGGAACTCTGAGGTAGGCAAATTCACTTTACCAAGATACACAAGCACACTTTCTACAACTTTACTCTTAAAGAGCTACCTAGAGCACTGAGAAGTTAAGTGACTTGTTCAGGATGACTTGACCAGCACATGTCAGAGTCAGGACTTGAATTCAGGTCTTCTTGGATTCTCTATTCACTGTGCCACTGCACTATGTGCTACAGCTTCTTGGAGCCACAGGTGACAGTTGAGTGACAGGTGGACACCAAAGATGGATAAGCAGCCCTGAAAAGACCTTGGCAAGACTTCATAACCGGAATTGCTAGTTCTCCTTGAACACCCCATATGCCCTCCACACCCTGGTAAAACTGTTTCAGCAGATAGGCTAAACCAAGTTGAAGGTAACCAACAGGACACAAACCTGTAGGTGGGGTATGGGTATATCTACCCCAAGCATGTGAAGATTTTCCCCCAGTGCAATGGTCAGATGAGAACAATTTATCCCAATGAGAACAATTAATCCCAGTGTTGTGGGCACTTAGCATTTGGTCAGACATCAAAGATACAAGGTTTGTATTGCATTCTGGGCCATCGCCAATCATCTTGATTTTTGTTTTCCCACTGAACTTCAATGCTGGAAGAGAGAGTGAAGAGGATCATGCTAATCTGCCTCACTTAAATCCCATTCACAGACAAGTCAAGACATTACCCCATGATGTTAATGGTCCTCTTTGAAAACAAAGAATGAATAATAGCAACAACGTTCACTATTCCTTTTAGGACATGTCATATGATTGATTGTATATGAGACCAGGAAGTTAGAATGAAAGATTTTCTAGAAGACAGAACCAGGCAAAGTAATCCTGACCTTTTTCTTTTTAATTAAGAACATTTAATTTCATCAGATTTCAGACCAATATTTGGAAATTCAGTCCAATATTTGGAAATAATTTGGATTGACATTAAGCAGCTCAAGGGCCTCTAATGGAAGAAAAATGTGAAGTAGCTATAGGCCTCTAAATTGAGTGAATAATGACTATGGAAAATGGAATTGTCAATTGTACCAGTCAATTTGGTTTTCCCACTTTGCAAGGGATCATTAATAAGCAAATTGCAGACATCAGTGGCTAGTGAATTGGATGAATTTATAAATTTACAGTAGCCACAGTTAGCTACGGAAGCTTTCTGTCACTTAGGAAACAAATATTCACCCTAGTTCAACTTTTGCATTACTGTGCAAGAGTTAAAATGAGAAGTTATCTCCTCCATGAAGTATGTATATGTTGTCTTTCCCAATATATGGTAAGTTCCTTGTTTTCCTTTTTTCTTTGCCCCTAATGCTTAGCAAAATACTTAGCTGTATGATGAATAAATTAATGTATGCATAAGCATTTATTAAGCACTCAAAGCACTATATTGAGTGCTGGGAATGAAAATAGAAAAAAGAAAGATAGTCTCCTATCTTCAAAAGCTCATATTCTAATAGAAGAGACAACAGTCAATAAGTCGGTTAACAAGAACGTGTTAAGTGCCTACTATACACCAGGAATTGGGCCGTGTTGAGTATAAAAAGAAAACAAAAAAACACAGCCCTTGACCTCAAAAATTTCATATTCTAATGGGATAAAACATGCAAACAACTATGTATATGCAAGATATATACACTTTAAACAGAAGGTCATCACAGAGGAAGGGGACTAGACAGAAGAAGAAACAGGGAGTGACTGGGAAGGGCCTCTTGTAGATGGTAAGATTTATGTTTAGTCTTGAATCCAGAAAACAAAGAGAAGGGAAAGTATTGACTGTCATGTACAAAGGGAAGGAAGGAAGGAAGGAAGGAAGGAAGGAAGGGGGAGGAAGACAAATTCATTTTTAAAGTATGAACATATTTGAATGTCTATCTTTCAAAATTAATAAATTAACTCTGAATTAGTGCCCTTTTGAAAAAGAGTCTTCACTTTAGGAAACATTCAGCTCAGAGAATTTTTTTTAATAGGTGCCTATGCACATTTAAAGCAGGATTTTATTTTCAACATTCAGTTGATGCACAATTTCCAGAAACATTTCTATTTTATAAATCAAAATTCTCTTGTATTTACTTTCCTCATATTTATCTGGGGACATATCCTCAATTTCTTATAAGGTTTTCAAAATCACATTTCTAGGCTGTAATGCATTTCCCACAATGTCTGTGTGGACAGTCTATGTTCAGATTGACTGCCCATATCAAATGGCAATATCTGGTGAGAAAGCAAAATGTTTGGTCACAAAATAATGGTTCCAAACCAGTACAGCTTCCTGACCTACCTGCCAGTCCTGGATAGACTTGAGCTGTCAGCAAGTGGCACAAAGCAATACTTATACAGCATGAAGAGGGAGGAAAACCGGTATTTCTGTTATTTATCTGGTAATGAAGGAACCTGGACAGCTTTTTTTCCACTTACATCCTAAGGCATTTCATAACCCAGGAAGTATCTTAACTTTCTTCTTTCATAAAACTAGATCTGAAGGAAATTATCTGCCTTCTCATTTAATTTATAGCATCTTTAATATAGCCTCACTTCTACTTCTTTGCATGCATTTTAACTGTGCCCTCCAACCACTGATCATGTGTCTAGACAGTGCGCCTGGTATGCTAGCACAATTTGTGACATGCATTCCTACTGGTCCTCACCTTCCCCCATGGGAAGTAACTTGTGGTAAGGTGTGCCAGCAAACCTCTAGCCCTAACTGTTCATAAAAGTGGTGAGTCCAAAGCAACTGAAGAGGACTTATATTCTTAAACACTATCAGTCAATTTCCTTTACACTAATGTGTGGTACAATGAAAGTATCAGCATACTGGAAGCCAGAAGCCAGAATTCTAGCATTTGCTTTGCCATTAACTACTCTTGGGCTCAATTTTTCCATCTAGATAATTGAGGGGTGGAAGGGTTGGACCAATTGACCCCTGAACTTCCTTCTGGCTCTAACATTCTTTGATTATTCAGATCAACCACGTGGGTCTAATAAATTTCATGTAATTAATTGTCTGTCAAAGTGTACAAAAATGCTAAATTGAACATAGAATAGATGCCTTGGTAACTGAATAGAAGTTAAGTGGTGAACTCTCTAGTTCAGTAGAAAAGGATACAATAAGGAGAATGAAGATGGGAAGCCTGAATCATTATCTTGAATCCTTTTAGACAAGAATAAATTAAAAGTTTTGATTTTTACGGATCAGAGGATCATAGATTGAAAACTAAAATAGACCACAGAGGCCATCCAGTGACAACCCCTACTTATACAGATGGGGAAACTGAGGCAAAAAGAAGTTAAGCAACTTTTGTGGGTAGCACAACCAGTAAGCATGTGATCTGGGATTGGAAACCAAATGTTCCTGCCTCAGAATCCCATAAAATTCTTGGAATTTCATTCCCCCCAAAAATCTGGGGCTGAGAGGTCCTCAATCACTTAGACATATTATCTGGACTATGCTTCCATGAATGAGCCTTTAGGATGGTAATATCCATTAAACTTTAAGTTACTTGAAAGTAGGGATAGTTTCATTCACTCTCTATATATCCAGCACCTAGCATAGTGCCTGCCTCTAGAAGATACATAATAAAGGGCTGTTGACTGATTGAATAATTCAATAAGAATCTCAGTTTGCAGAAAATGTAATATATGACCTAAAACATAGACCTATACAGATCTAAAAAATATAGTTTCTATAAAGTGAAACAAATAGATAGTGGGAACCAACCTATGGAATTGTGGCAAGAAAGAAATAGATTATTATATAGAATAGTATGGCCATGGAGTCCTTATTCATAAGGACCATTATCCTCCATAATTGAGTTGACATATTTCAGCAATTTTTCAAGTTGCTGGGAGAGATTCCTAGAAAACAACCTGTAAGAGGCAGACAACACTGCACCCTAGTTATTTGCTTCTGGGCCTGTGAGATTTGAAGAAAGACTTTGTGTCTCCCACTACCACCATCCACAGCTAGACTAGAAACTCAGAGGAATGAAAGAGGAATCAACTTATAACTTCCCTGGAGATACAGGTGATTATACCTTTTTGCATATGGGTTTGGAGAATGTCTTATTATTCTATCCCCTTCTTTGTTACATTGCTTCACATCTTAATTAAATTATTTTGGCACTGGCCTTATGTGTTTCCCATGGTCTAGCAAGATAGCAAGGATGTACTGAATGGGGGCTTGGAACAAGAATTGAATTGTGATTACTTCAAAACTACCACATTGAACCAGGGAGTAAAGAAGGTGTGCTGCATAATCAATATACACATAAGATCTGTCACTGTGCTATTTAAAAATAGACCAATGTAATAAATTGCATGATTTTCTTTTTCATTTTTACAAAGCAAGTCTGTTCTGATTTATAAGCTAAAAAAACACATTGATGTAGTGATTTAAAGTTTGCAATGTATTTCCTCATAATTATAAATAACTGAAAAAAGAAAAATAATAATAAACTGACATATTTCATAATCCCATGAGGTACAAGGTAGCAATTTTATTATCTTCATTTTACAGATGAGGAAACTGAGGATTATGGAGGTTAATGTGGGATTTGTACCCATGCCTCTTACTCTATCATTTTCTCCATTATAGTATCCCACAACTCAAATACACATAGAAGACATCCATTCTCCAGATATTTCTACATTTAATTCTAAACTGATCATTAGTGGATTTTCATTTATATTTTGAAGTTTCCTTTCCAAAGCTTGATGTCTTCCATGGAGTACATTCTGAGTTGAAGAATAAACTGGACCTCAATGGAAAATCTGTTTTCTAGACAAATTTTTGGACTTAGAGAAACACCAACAGAGAGTTAAATTCATAACCCAAAAGTAACCATAATTCCCAGATTGTTTGGTACATTAATAGTCGTAATGCCTAAAATTAAAAATGTAAGTGAGACCTATGAACATAAATTCAATAATCATGTATTGGACATGTTTATATGTAAGATACTACGTGCTGTGGGAGATGTAATAAATTTAAGCACAAGGACAAGCACAGTAGCATGGGACCACAGAACAGGAGAATATAACTTGAGAGAGGTCAGAAAAGGCTTCAGGGAAGAGAAGCATTTGAAATGACCATAATACAACCGGTAGAACAATTAAGAGTTTGGGGGTGGGGAGGGACAGACTTTCCAAGTCAATCAAACAATGAGCAAAGGAATATAGATAGCAAAGTAAAAAAGTATATGAGGAAGGCTAGTAATCCAGGTCCTATGGAGTTCAAAGAGCAGTAAGAGGAAATAAATTAAAAGGAGATTTAAATGGGAGTTTAGGTCCAGAGGACGCAGAGATTTAAATTGCATGCTAAGGAATTTGGACTGTATTCTGTAGACAGTAGGGAGCCATATAAGATTTTAGAGTAGGGGAATAGCGTAATCAAAGGAACTATCAAAAATCACTATTGATTTTTCTTTTTAAGTAAAGCTAACAAAATATGGCAACTCAGTTTTGCAAAAGTACTCATTTATGCAAAGCATTATTTTAGGTTAAGTACAGTAAAATCCTATTTTTATGATGTACAGTTTCAGCGAATAACATAAAAGTGATGGGAAAAATGTTTGAATGATGCTTAAGCCTTTTTTATGTTATTTAGAATTGAATTTTGGTATATCCTAAGGGGAAGAACAGAGATACCGTATTTTATCTGCCATCATTATCCTGCATCAGATTGGAGCATTCTTTTCAGTAACAGTCTTAGAGTGAATAGCAAACTTCATATTTTTTAGGGAAAAGGTATTTTTCTCTGAAATTATTCTGGACCTAAACTATTAAAGATTCTATAGTGATGGATTTGGATATCTTTCAAAAATAACTAGGAAACTCACTCAACATTAAAAGTAGACTTCATTCCATGGTAACCTTGGTTTCCTGAGGTTTCAGGTGCTGAAACCTGTATCACAACACCTCGGGTATAGCAAAAAGGAAGAGAGAGACCCTTCCTCCTAGAAGTCTTTCCCCAGAGATTAATCCTTATTTGCACGTATCATTTACAGCTTTGCCATGTGGCTTCAGATGAAAATGGGACTCAGTAGGGGGTAAAATTAATTGAATCAACTCAAACCCTTTGAAAAAAAAACACACACACAAGTGGAAACGATTGAGGTTTATAGTGTTCCAGTTCTTGCATTAATTCCACTTAGGAGAAAGAATTCTTACATCATGGAAACTTAGGACTGGATTCTTCAGCTGAATGAATATTTTAGTACAACTACAATAAAACCGTATATTTAACATCATTTTAAAAATGCTTCCAATCTTCTCAGCTAAAATGCTCTCTACATTTTCTAGCCCACTCAATTTCCCTTCTTATTTTACCCGCCCCCTAGATTTATGAGCGTTCAGGAAACCAAAGTTAGCAATATAACTTTCACCCAATCAGAATTCAATAAGCAAGAAACCCGGACTAAGATATAGTACTTTTTTTCCTGAAATTTATATTAAATTCTTACATTTGATTGTGCTAACACTGATTGCCCAAGTTTGGTTTAAGCTGGGTAAGCTTGTTCAGAGGGGTAAGTTGTTCTATTGGTTTCCTTTATCCTAATTTCAGAACTATACCTCCTAGATTAATAGTAATCATAAATGTAGTTAGGATATATATATATTTACACAGAGATATATATTGTATGTATATAATTTTATATTTATATCATTTTAATTTGCAAAGCACTTTACAAATATCATCTCATTTTATTCTCAAAAAAATCTTAGGAAGTAGGTGTTATCATTCCCATTTTACAGATGACAAAACTAAGGCCACTGGAGGAGAAGCGAGTTGTTTAGGGTCATACATCTAAATATCTGAGGCTGGATCTGAATTAGATCTTTCTCATTCCAAGCCCAGCACTTTATTCAGTCACTGCACTATCTATCTGAATCAACTTGTGATTTGTTTCATGTTTTTTTTTTTATGCAGTAGAAGCAAAGGTGAAAGCAATACAGACCTGTCTCTCTCCACCATATTTCCATTCCTTCCAGATGAAGAAGTTTCTACCTGGGTTCTTGAACCTAGGCAGAGTAAATAAATGATCCATATTTTAGGTGGCTCAGCATCAATGGTCCCACTCAAAGCTTGAATTCTACCTGGCTATGGCAGCTAGGCTATCATTTTCTTCGTTGTGACCAACTTCTTTGCCTTGTTCTCTTGTTTCATTAATTTACTCTTCAATTTGCTTCCCCCATAGTGACCTGCCACTTGCTGTAACTTTTTTTTTTCTTCCTGCCCAGAGAGAGGAGTGCAAAATGTAGTCCCAAACCAATTTATTAAATTTGAGGATAGGAAGGGTCTATGTTGGAGGGACCCCACAGCAGCATGATTCCACTTCGGAGAGTCCAAGATAGGGAGCAACTTACCTGAGGTGCAGACATAAGGAGTGACAGAGGGAAGAAGCTCACTAGATTGTTGCTGCCTATTTTACTAACTATTCCTCTTTACTAGGTGTGGAAATGAATTGTTTTTACATTGCTAAAAGATGAAAACTCCTAATAGTGCCCACTGAATTTTTGTCCCCTGGGGATGAGGCCTTATCACCCTACTATACTTTTTGCTTCACCTCCCACCACTCTGACCAGAGCTAGACTTCCATCCTGGAATTCTAATAGCTTAGCCAGGACCTTCTTGATGATACAAGGCCTTTTGTATGGACTTCTATCTGTTAATAGGGAATCAAAATATCCAGAGTACCATAGGTCATAAAACTTTCCTTGTAATATATAATTGTAAAATAAAACAAAACCACAAATCTTCTGGGAAATAAAAGTCCAATATTTTAATTGAAAACAGTCTTATTGTTCTAATTTTTTAACATTTAATTTAGATTTTGGCTAAAATATAAAATAGTTCATTAATATTTGCCCTGTTTTATTTTTAGAACATAATCAGAACTTGTAAAGCTATCAAAGAAAAACAGGGCTGAAAAATATGAAAGTCATATAAATGGTAAGAGGAAGGAAACAAATAAGAATGAAGGAAAAGGATTTTCATAGAAGGTGAAGACCATTAAACTAAACACATGTTCTTAAAATGTCTTTTTCTCCTCAAATTAATATAAAGTAAAAGATTCATACATCAATTAGAACAACCGAACAAACAAAAGGGAAGGAAGAGCGAAAAATATTAATGTGAAAAATCAAAGAAAATTTTAAAAGCAAAAAAAAAAGGAGGGAGGCAGGGAGGAAGGGAGGAAGGAAGGAAGGAAGGAAGGAAAGAAGGAAGGAAGGAAGGACGGAAGGAAGGAAGGAAGGAAGGAAGGAAGGAAGGAAGGAAGGAAGGAAGGAAGGAAGGAAAGAAAGAAAGAAGGAAGGAAGGAAGGAAGGAAGGAAGGAAGGAAGGAAAGAAAGAAAGAAGGAAGGAAGGAAGGAAGGAAGGAAGGAAGGAAGGAAGGAAGGAAGGAAGGAAGGAAGGAAGAAAGGAAAGAAAGAAGGAAGGAAGGAAGGAAGGAAGGAGAATAAGGAAAAGAGGAAGTAAAGTAAACCATATGTAATAATTACTTTTACTTCCAGCTGATATGGTGATGTGAAAGTTCATAGAGAAGTTTAGCTCTTCCACATAAATTCCAGCAAATAACTGGAAAGACCACCAGAAAGACCAAAGATTAAAAAAAGTCAAAAACAAACAGAAGTAGACAGCTAGGCTAGAAAGTGACTTACCCAGGGTCACACAGCTAGGAAGTGTCTGAGGTAGGATTTGAACTCGGATTTTCCTTACTCTAGGACTAATTCTCTACATACTGTGCCACTTAGCTACCTCTAAAACAAGGGTGGGGAACCTGCAGCCTTGAGGCCTTCTAGGTCCTTGGGTGCAGCCTTTTGACTGAGTCTAAGTTTTACTGAATAAGTCTTTTTATTAAGGGGATTTGTTCTGTGAAGTTAGATTCAGTCAAAGGGCCATACTTGACCTAGAGAGCCACATGTGGACTTGGCTCCCCACCACTGTAAATATTTTCCAGGGAGTTTGCACATGAAGCAATATAGTCTAGTTAGAGAAAGAGACAAGCTTATAAAATTGAAACAGGTCACTCAAAAGAAAGCAAGCCAAAGATCCATCCTCCAGATATTAATGGGAGAGAGACAGAAGCAGAGAGAGACACAGACAGAGATATAGAGAGACAGAGACACAGAAAGACAGGAGCAGAGATAGACATAGAAGGATCAATGAATAGACACTATGTTTGTAGCTATGACTTTCAGTTGGTATTTAACTTACACTGCTCATTTTCTGATCTAATTGCCCAAGTAGGGAATAATCTTACTATGCCTCTATCCCCTACTCTCTTAAAGCACTGGACATGGCCCAGTGTTCTTAACTATCTGCCAGTGTTGACAACTTTTAGCCATGAAATAGTTTTATTATGTGTTTTTAAAAGTGAAATACAAAGACACCTTTTCCTGTTTCTTTTCATCTTGATCAGATGTGTGGTAGGAAAAGTCATAGAACAGAGTGGAGGTGACTGGCAAAGATGAGGAAGAAGGTAGGAACAGTATGGCCTAGCTCTCTCTCTCAACTACTCCAATAAAGAGAGAGTGCTAGAATGAGTAGTAATCTGCATATCTAAGGGGAAACCACAATGGGTTGTTTTTCCACTTAAGATAGCAGATTCAGCACATACACAGGTAACCAAGAGTTGGCATGAAGCTCTGTAATCTGATCCCAGAACAGGTTACCCAATGTTATCCAAGGGTTACAAGACCAAAAGTGGGTCTGTAGCTCTGTTGCTCTGATTCAAGAATGGATCTCAGACTTAGCACATTTTCTCAATTACTTTTTCTTTATTACTTATAAAGCTAGAACACCCATCACCATATCGAAGAATAGTGGTGGTACTCAACATTCTTCCTTTACCTCTGATTTCATCAGATAGGATTCTTATTTTTCTTTATTACATATAATGTTGATTCAAGTTTAGATAGATACCACTTGCTATATCAAGGAAAAGTCTATTCCTATGCTGTCTGTTTTTTTAAAAAATATTAATGCTCTACTTTGTTGAAAATTTTTGTTCTCTGTTGAAAGCTTTACCCCTACTTAAGGTTTGCTGAAACATTTTCTGTAATTATTAATGTAATAGGATTTTTGTTGTTCAATTTATCATTAATAGTATTAATTATTAACTGGGTTTATTGTTTTCTAATACTGAAGCAACTTTTCATTCTTGGTAAAAATGTAACTAGCCATAACATATAATCCTTTCGCTATGCTACTTTAGCCTTTTTGCTAATATTTTATTTAAATTTTTTGTGGTGATATTCATTAGAAATTTGTCTATAGTATTCTTTATTTTTGGCTCTTCCTGGTTTATAAGCCAAAACCCTATTTTTTTTTTATTATATAAGGAATCTAGTTGGATCTCATACTTTTAAATTTTATAAAAAATCTTTTATAATATGGAAATAAATTCTGTTTGACAAAATTTGCTTCTAAATCCATCTGATTCATGGATTTATTTCTTGGTGATAGATATTCTAGCTTAATAAGTGACAAAGGAAAAGTAACTGAGAGAATAAGCAAAAGAAAAGGAGAGACAAAACTATCACTTTTTGCTGATTATATGAAGTTTTACTTAAAGGACCCTAAAGATTCAACTAAAATTAATGGAAATAGTAACTTCACCTGTGTTTTGCATTTCAGAATACAAAATAAATCCACAAAAATTACCAGCTTTTAAAATATAATACCACAAAATTCATCAGAAAGAGAGGGAATTTCCATTTAAAAGAACTATTAATGTTTCAAATACTTAGGATCTTATCTACCAACATAAACGTTATGAATCCAATTACAAAATATTATTTACAGAAATGAGAGAACTGAATAATTGGAAAAAAATATTAATTGCTTATGGGTAAGTTGAGACAATATAATAAAATGATATTGGTACTTAATTCATATTATTTATTTATTGTCATACCAATCAAACCACAAAAGTATTACTTTGTAATATGAATGACTTCAGGGGAAATGATGGAGAGAAAGGGAAATAAATGGGCATAGCAGTCAGGGTTTTTAAATTGTTATTTTTGTTTTTCAAGTAATAAGTATTTTAATTAATCTGTTTCTAACACTATCCTTTCATTGAACAAATTTAATTTTAAAACCCTCAATAAAAATCCATATAATCACACACAAAAAATCCCTCATTAATTCTCATGACTGAAAAAAAAGGTATATCTCTTTCTACATTTTGAATTTACCACCTCTCTATCAGGAACTGACTGCCATATTTTGTCTTTGTGTTTTTGGACTTTGTTATGATGGAATAAAGACACTAATTAGTTACATCCAAACAGATGATTTATTTAGCAATGCATGTGGTTACAGAAACAAAAATAGTCCCAGGCTCTTGGTAGCACAACGAACCAGAACTTTGGTTTCTACAGTTATTGTACAATTGAAGGGAGTGGAAAAATGGGATTGTAAGAATTGACACATCTAGTTTCTTATTGATGGAGGAGATCAGGAGACTGAAGTAAGCAGGGTTTGGGAAGATAGTTTAGTGATTTTCCTTTCAAGACTTTCTGGTGATCAGGTCACTTAAAAGAAGTAAAAACTTCATAAAGTGGCAGATAAAGGCAAAATGGAGTTTTTTATACTATTTTTAATGTAATAACTTGAGAGCTATTATTGTGTTGATCTGAGTTCTAACATACTTAAAAGTTGCTTTTTTCTATGTTTTTGTCATTGTCTAAATTATTTTCCTAGTAATGTTCACTTTGCTCTGTATCAGTTCACAAAGATCTTTCTAGTTTCCTCTAGTTTCTCATCATTTCATATGTCACAAATACCAAGAAAGCAGAAGTGGCTCAATATTAGTAAACTATAAACTATGACTACAATTTATTTAGCCATTCCTCAACAAGAAACTATTTCAGCTTCCATTTTTCGGCTACAATATAAAGAGATACTATGAACATTTTTGTGTAGATAGATAGATACTTTTCCTCTTTGAATTCTTTGTGGGTATAGGCCTAGTAGTGGTGTACTTTAGCCCAGTAACATTCCGGACACAGTTCCAAATAGCTTTATAGAATGATTGGACTCAGAGCTCCAACAACAGTTAATTAGTGTGCCTGTTTTCCACAGCCTCTCTAATATTTGCTGTTTGTTTGTTTCTTTTTTTTTCACTCATCTTTGTCAGTATAAGAGGTGTGAGGCAGAATTTCAATGTTACTTTAATTAGCATTTTTAATTATAAGTGATTCAGAGGATTTTTATATGATTATTGATAACTTGCATTCCTTCCTTTAAAAAAAATCTATTCATATCCTTTGACCATTTTTCTGTTAGGAAATAGCTCTTAGTCTTATAAATTTCAAGCAATTAACAGACAGCTTTCAAAGCAAGAAATATAAACTATCAACAGCCATGAGAAAAAATGCCCCTAAACACTAATAATTAAAGAAATGCAAACTGAAGCAACTGAGATGTTCCACCTTATATGCATCATATTTTCAAAGTTGATAAAAATGGAAAATAATGAATGTTGGAGGGACTGTGGGAAACGATCACATTTTGACACTGTAGGAGCTGTGAACTGGTCCAGCCATTCTGGAAATTATTTGGAGCTATATCCAAAATATCACAAAACTATTAATATCCTTTGGCCCAGAGATATAACTACTAGTCCAATACTCCAAAAAGATCAAAGAAAGAGGTAAAAGATTCATGCACGAAAATATTTAGAAAAGCTTTTTTTGTAGTATAAAAGGACTAGAACCTCAGGGAGTGTCCATCAATTAAGGAATGGCTGAACAAACTATCACATATGAATATAATGCAAAATTATTGTATCATATGTAATGACAAAAGGGATAGGTTTTGAGAAATCTGAACAGACGTGTATGAACTGAAACAGAATAAAATAAGTGAGACAAAGGGACTGTTATACAGTAACAAGTATATTATAAAGAGAAATAACTTGGAAAAACTTTAGAACTCTTATCTAACCAGTGAATGACCATAATTCCAGAAAACCAATGGTAGCACTCATCTCCTAAAAGAAAGGTGATGAAATCAAGATTCAAATTGAATCATATGTTTTTAGATATAGCCAATGCAGAAACTTGTGGGTTTTTTTTTGACTATACATATTTGTTTCAAAGATTGCTTGTTTTAGAGGGAGAGAAAATAAATGTTTATTTTTTGTTTTGTTTTCTTGTTTTGTTTTTTGGGCAGGGCAATTGGGGTTAAGTGACTTGCCCAAGGTCACACAGCTAGTACATGTGTCAAATGTCTGAGGCCGGATTTGAACTCAGGTCCTCCTGACGCCAGGGCCACTGCTCTACTCACTGTGTCACCTAGCTGCCCCAATAAATGCTTATTAATTTTAAAAAAGTTAAATAAAAGGTATCCACAAAAGAAAGTTATGGAATTTTATTTAAACCCTAATGTAAAAAGTTATCATGTTTGGAAGAAAACTATTAACGCTTCCCTAGTTGAAGTTGCTTGGAAGGTTGTTGTAAGGATAAGGCTAGTCACAAAATTAGAAGGGACTAAGCCTTTTATGCCATGGCCAGAACTGATACTCCAATATAGAAATTGTGCAGCTGCATCAAAACTACTTAAATCTAGTAGTATTAGAGAGAAAACTCTATTGCCAGCTAAAAATGAAAAGGAAGTTTTCAATTGCTGATACTTGTGTTGGCCTGGTCATGGAATCTAGAGTTTGCCTAAATTCAGCAGGGAAAGAAAAGAGGCAAAAAACGGAATGTGCCTAAAGGAGGCAGTTTTCAGTACCCATAATTTAATAGTGAGACTTTCAGAATTTCCTAAGTGACTGATGCCCATTGTTGTCATTGAGAAAGCAACATGATAGAGTTGAAAGAACCCTAATTCTAAAATCAGAGTAGCTGGGTTCAAATATTACCTCTAAAGTACTACATGTGTGACATTGGGTCCTGTTTTTATGTCCCCAAAGAAGTTTTTTGGTGGCTTGTGAGCTAATCTCCCACTACCACCAAGTATAGTCTAGTACTAGAGAGGGCCTTAACTCAGAGTCCAACAGTAAGCAGGCTGGTGGCAAGTAATCACATCCCCCAGGTATGTGACCTGGCACTGTAGAAGGTATTGGCTTTAGGAGTAGCTGCTAAATGGGAATTTTAACAAGTATATATAGCTCAGACTTGCATGTCACCTTTTTTTTTTTTTTTGAGGAGGGAAGGCAGGGCAATTGGGGTTAAGTGACTTGCCCAAGGTCACATAGCTAGAAAGCACATCAAGTGTCTGAGGCTGGATTTGAACTCAGGTCCTCCTGACTCCAGGGCCAGTGCTCTACTCACTGTGCCACCTAGCTGCCCCGCATGTCACCTTTTAAAAAATACTAACCTGTAATAGGACATAAAAACTCATAAACAGATTCAGAGAAATAGAAATGTTAAAAAATACCATCTGCTGACCAAAATGAAACCACTTTTTATTACATAAAACTGAGCATTTTGAAGCAGAGGAGATGCAATTAATGGCTGTCTTGGTACCTGATCTGTTGATGCTCCATTTCTTTCCATCTGGACTGAGAAGAAAACTCCAGAAATCAGTCTCCCAGTTCCTGAACAAATTGTTCCATACGGCATTAGGACTCTTGCCATGGGTAAAAAGTGTCTTGAGTGGTAAATAAGTGAGTGAAAATTCACCTTTATCTATCAACCACCAACCCAGATCATGCTTTCTATCTTTCAGCTACTCACTTGTGCCATCTTGGCACCTGCACTTGTACCCCTTGCATGTAGTATATGTCCCACCCTTGCTTATTATCTAATACTCTAGTCAAAAAAAAAACAAAATAATACTACTACTGCTTCTAGAAAAGTCATGTCAATCGAATATCCTATGAATTAACTTACAATCCCTGGGACTCACCAGAGAGAAACTTCCCTCCCTATGTGCTGTCTCCTACTATTAGAATGTAAGCTCTTGGAGTACTTATACTTGTACTCCTAGTGATTAGCACAATAGCTGACAAATAATAAATGCTTTTTCATTTATTTATCCATAAATATTTGAGGCAAATATTTCCAATAAAGAGATTATTTAGAATATTTTAGAGAATTGATAGAAATATATGTGAATAGCATGATTTTGCTGTGAATAAACAATTGAGTAATATGGACAGGCAGGTTACAAAAGAAGAAATGCAAACTATCAACAATGATATGAAAGAACACTCCAAATCACTAATATTAAGAGAAAGGCAAATGCAAATAAATGACCTTGAAGTTTAACCATAAACTCATCAAGTTGGCAAAAGATGAAAGTAACAAATATTTGAGGGACCACAGATGTTTTTAGTTGTTGTCCTTTGTGCTCTGCCAATAAAGTTCTAGTAAAGCTGTAGATTGGTCCAGTGATGAGGCAAAATAATTTGGAATTATATCCCCAAAGCCACTAACCCGTACAAACCTTTTGATTCATCAATGACATTATTAGACATATATACCAAAGAGATCTGAGACAGAGTAACAGGATTAGTATGTATTTAAAAAAATTAGAACAACCCTTTCCATGATAGCAAAGAATTGAAGACAGACACTATTGTAAAGATTTAAAAAAACCAATTTTGAAAGATTTAAAAGTTGATTAATGCAATGACCAACTATGGTAAACATTGATCATCTTCTATCATCAAAATACTGGTGATGAAGCATGCCACCCATTTTCTGACAGATAAGTGAAGGATTCAAGATGCAGAATGAGACATGCATTTTTGGAAGTGGAAAATGTGGGATTTTGTTTTGCTTGACTACACATGTATGTTATGGGGTTTTAGTTTTTCTTTCCTCTTAAAGTGGAGGTTTCTTGGTTGAAGACATAAGAAATAACACATAATTGAAGTAAGCAGAATCAGGAAAACAATAGGCATAGTGCCTACAAAATAATGTAAACTAATAAACACTATAACAAAGCTAAATACTGTATATTTTTATTCAATTATAATGACCAATCTTGGCCCCAGGGAAGAAATGAGAATATTTACCTACCTCCTTTAGTTACAGAGTTGAGGTACTATGATTTCCTGCCATTGATTAACCTGAGTTGGGTGAAAACAGCCGCTTCAGATCTAAAATTATATTTATCCCATTACCAAAATTCTAAATGTTGCAGCATCACCCTACAATTTAAAAACTTGTGAAGCTTTTGTGTGGTTCTGCAAATAAGAGAGAGAGTTTGGAGAATGAAAATCAGTGGCAATTGTCCATGCAGGATTTCTTTCTACATTTTGGGCTAAGATACGAGATTGATTGAAAGACATAACATCTGACATGTATGTGATTTCTAACAAACATCGAAGTCGCAGTGAGTCATTCAGCATGTAAGCAATCTGTTTGTTTTGAATTAAGGAAAAACTTCCCTTGAGACATTCCTCATAAACAAAATAGCAGACATTAAAGGAAACTATGAATAATTTGCTTTGATTTGGAAAGGGCATTGAGCAAAGGCCAAGAAGACTTTTTTCCCCCTTTAACTGATCTTTTGGGCTGATTTAAAGCAGTCTGACTGCTTGTAAGCCTAAAAGTTAGTGTACTGGTTTTCTGGCTCCCTTGAATAACTGATCGACCAAATAATACTTGCTTAACAATATGATCGTAGAATAATAGATTCTAGGAGAAATGAGGAAAATTGGAGATTAGCTAGTCTAATATCTCATGCAACTCAAGATTCCCTTTCATAACACATCCAAAACAAAATGTCAATGAATCCTTCTTTTAAAATGTCCAGTGATGGGAGATTTACTCTCTCAGGAGGTAGTCTGTTAAATTGTTAAGCAACTCAAATTGTTAGAAAGGATTTTCTTATAATGAATCAAAATATTCCTGCTTACCCCTTATAAAATGATAGAATTATAAACTTGTGGAGTTTGATGGTATCTTCCACCCATTAATCTTATCCATTTGGGACAACAATTGTACTTGTCCTTGTACATGGCCTCCTTTCAAAAGTTTGAAGATTACAATCACATTCCTCTTAGTCTTCTCTTCCCCAAATTACACATGTCTCTGCCTCCCTGTCTTCTTTCCTTCCTTACTCCCTTGCTTCCTTCCACAACCAAACAATATATTCCAATATAAAGTGGTTTTATGAGTGAACACCATTTTATTTTTGACATTGATTGGCAAGTTAGTTGGAATGTTAGTTGGAATTGGCAAGTTAGTTGGAACCATGATGGGAAGAACATTGGACAATCAGATTTTGAGTCTGACCCTGCCACTTACTAGCTGCATGACCCCTATCAAGTCCCGCTGTGTATGCCTCAATTTCTTCATCTACAAAAAAGGATAAGCATAACTGTTTTAACTAATTTATGTGGTTTTGGTGAAGAAAAAATGAAACAATGTGTGTGATATTGTATAGTAAAGAGTTCTATGTGAATATGTGGTATTAGTATCATTGTCATGCCCCTAGATAATTGAATCTAACATTTTGAAATCTCAATGACTTTATAACGTTTTTGTACATCTTTGCATATGTGTATGTTGTTAGTATGCTTGATTATTTAGGAGAAATGGTTTAGGTAACTTCTTAAAATATTTGGAACTACCAGGTACTTATATCCCCAAATCACACTTGTAGTTTGGATTCTCCTATTTACCACTACCCCACATTCAAGGAACTGTGGATCCATCCCACAAAAACTTTAACTCATGACCCTCATGTTTACCTTTAATAGAATAGTCTTTTGCTGAAATAACATCGTAAGAACAGCAGCTACAAAGTATTCTTTGTATAAAGCTGGAGTGAACACTCTCACTTATGCACTCAGCATCAATGGAAAAATGAGCACATACATATAGTATACTACTAAAGGGACACACACTTAAGGAATTGTAATGGCAAGCAAAGTGGAATTTTTGCTGGATTGAATGTGCCTTGAGTTTTAGCCAATCAGAAACTTGTATGTGCATTGAGTTCTAGCCAATCAGATGCCGGCTAGAACTGTGCATAATGAGAGCCTAGGGTGTGAGAGATATAGATATCGAGAGAGTGTTGAAGACATTGAGAAAACTGACAGCATTGAGAAGACTGAGAGACAGCCAGTGTTGAGAGAGCTGTCAGTGTTGAGAAGAGAAGAATGAAGAGGAGAAAGGAAGAATAAGCTTTGAGTTAAAAGCTGAGAGGAAACCTAAAACAGCTGGAAAGAACCTTTGAGAGCACAGAGGAGAGCCTCCAAGAGCTCAGAGGAGAGCTTCCAGAAGTGCAAAGGAGACCTTTGATGGCAGAGACTTGCTGAAGGAACTTCTGAACTTTGAAGGTGAGTGGAGCTACAGGGCAGAGACCTGCCCATGGGAAGGCTTAGCCTAAGCCCCTTTTGAGAGCTGTTAAAGTGAACTGAGCTGTTAACACAGTGCCTCTGGACTTTGGAGGTGAATTGAATGGCAGTGTTGGTGGTATGTGTTGCTGCCCTGTTAAGCTTTGTTTTCCGAGAAACAGAAGCTGTGGGAAGGAACCCCTGGAGTCTGTTGTCAGGCAGGAACTTGGAGTGGAGCAGTCCACATGAGCTGGGGCCTGGTGCAGGAGTGGAGAGCTGCCTGCGTGTGAATCCAGGTGAGAGTTGGGAGCTGTTGGCTCAACAGAGGAGGAGCCATGGGACTTGGAGGCCAACTTTGGGTCAAGATGAAAGAGGACTTTACTTGGATGCTTGGTAATGATTAAGGAGATTGTTCTTACTCTCACCTAGGGGTGGATGGTATGGTATTTTCTGCTACTCCTTAAGGACGTGTCTCTAGGGAAGACCTGTGTTGGTAAACAAAATGGGCTCTTAGCACTCAGTTCAACCAAGTGCCCTTGAAGAGCCTGGCCTTTGTTTCCTTGATTAGATTTGGGAGCCCTTGGTGGCCTCCTTGCTTCAGAGGTGGGCCTAGTTTACACACGAGTTTGAGTGCCATGTTTGGGAATCAGAGGCTTTAGACCATGTGGGTTTAAGTCGCCTCTTTGTGACGATTCTAGGTCACGTGGGTGAGTCGCATGTGTGACTCACCCTTGACCCTAAAAAAAGATATAAAACCAGGGGTTGGCTTTCTCTTCTTCTGAGCCACAGCTGTGGTGGTGCGTGTGACTCTGGGCCAGCCCTTGTTATGAGCTCCTGGGCTGAACTCAGATGTTGGTAACTGTGAATTGTATTGGGTCTGTCTGTCGATGTTTGTAATTTGTTTGTATTTGCCCTGAAGTTCAGGGTGCTGGCTTTTTCCCTTGAACTAAGTGAATGGTATTTGTATGCTGAATTAAAGTTTGTCAACCCCTTAACGTTGCTTTCCTTACTGAAGCAGATCAAAAGAACCTGGGCTTTTGAAGCGTGCTGGTAGCCTGCTTGTTGTTGAGCTTGTGTTGGTCTTTCACCCCCACAACAGCTGCTAGGCAGATTGTCGGAACAAGACCCTAGCCCGGCACCCCCTGAGTTGGGGATGCAATGACATATACCGTGTAGTGTGATGTTCTTGCTGTGACCTAGGGTGGATGGTGTGGTATTTTCTGCTACCCCTTAAGGATGTGTTGTGCTAAGGAAGACCCTAGCCTGGGACCCCCTGCTGTATAAACAAATATTTTGAGAAATACTACTGAATGCAATGATATATGCTATGTGCCATATGACATACTGAATGATATGAGATATATGAGTTAAATGATATACTTTGTTTAAGGATGTTGCTCTGCTTTATTGAACAATGCTTTGGTTTATTGCTGAATAAATAGAGAGTTCATTATACTGTGTGATTAGACCCCTTAAATTGATCATAGCAGTGGTGCTTGGATGTGCCGTCATGATTGGCGTTACAGAAACATATATAGGCAAGGTAATTGATCGCTCCAAATATTCTTTTCCCTGCTCATAATGTCCTCATGCTATTTCCTATGAGCACAGCCTCTCTATTGCGCAAAATTCCCAAATATGGTCCCTAAGTTTTCATGTCAGACCACCTCCTACCAGTTGAGTAGATCCACTAAAAGACATGACAGCTGATGGGGGAGATGGATGGAGAACTTCTCAAGAGCTGGGCTATTCCATAGCTAACATTCTTTTGGCCTGACAAATTTCATAATTTATAGAGATGTTTCCTGCCTCAACTTGCTTCCTAGAGATTGTTTTGCTATTTAACAGACCACCAGGTACATGAATGAGCCTTCAACCATACACCAGCTGGCTGCCTTCTACTTCCAAGCCTCATAAAAAACTAACAAAATGAAAACTCCTTTTAATATTTAGCACATCCTTGTCCTTCATGTCTTCCCTTTACATTTTCAGTTTCATCACACACACACACGCATACATAGCACACACATACACATACATACCATGTTTTGTTGTTGTTGTTCTGTTGTTATTCATCCTTCATTTTCAAAGAGGACCAATGATATCATTTTGTTGGGGTCAAATAGTGGATGATGGTTGATGTCTTAACTTGCTTGTGAATTGGATTTAAGTGAGGCAGAGTTGTACAAAGTCAACAGCCTCATTCTCTCTTCCAGAGTCACCAAAGTACAGTGGCAGAACAGAAGTCAAGACAACTGGCAATGGCCTGGGATTCAGTGAATGACTTTGGCTTCTTTGATGTCTAACCAAACTCTAAGCATTCCTCAGCACCTGCTTCAGTAGCCTTTATTGCCATTGGACCAAATCGTTCTCATCCGTCCATTCTACCAGGGGAAGTCTTCACATGCTTGAGATAGACATCTCCCTACCTTACCTCTGGGTTTGAGGCCTATCAGTTACCCTTAACCTTGTTTAACACATCTGATGCAACAGTTTTACTGGGATGTGGATAAGGACTGCTATAGCTTCTTGGAGCCATAGGTGAAAGTTGGGTAAAAATGGAAACCAAAGGTAGTTGAGCAGCCCTGAAAAGGACTTGGCCAACCCTCACATTAAAGGTGCTGGTCCTTTCTGAACACTAGATAGATAGACAGACAGACAGACAGACGAATAGACAGACAGATAGACAGATAGATAGATAGATAGATAGATAGATAGATAGATAGATAGATAGATAGATAGATACACGTACGTGTGTGTACGTTTGTGTGTGTGTGTAATTGAAGGAAACTATTACATGAGATAAAGGGATTTTAGAACTTCAAATGTACTTATCTTGGTGATATCACGTTAAGTATATTTTCACATATATTGTATACAAGAAATATTTAACTCAACCAGAAACCTAACTTAAAACCCTGAAATAATACAAAAGGGGTTATTTCTGTCTTATAAGTAGAACTGATGAGTTGGCAAAAAATCAAATGCTTGAGATTCCCCAAATTTAAAGCTATAGATAACTGAGAGGCTGAAACAGGACAGATTGAAGCAGTTAAAACTTACAACCGAAAGAAAAGGTGGTGGGGAATCTATATCAGCAGGAATGTGGGAGAAAAGCACAATGATGCCACATCCCAGAAGATAAGTTATACATCTTTCTTAAGACATTTGCTCATACATTAAGATAGTCAAACAGTACAAAAGTTAATGTGATCCAAAATTATCCCTTTTGTCATTTCATATGGCCCAATGATATTTCATTATGCTTTTTTCCTTTTTTTCCTATTGAAGGAAGTGGTAAAAAGAAATAAAAAAGGATGCTTTGTTACATGAAAAAACTAATTTAAAAAGTTAGAGGGATGTTCAGCAGTATAGAAGAATCATTGCATCCTACAATAAAGAGGTGATAGCTTCACTATGCCATGCCCTTGTCAGAGCACATCTAAAGTATTATGTAAAATTCGGGGTACCACATGGGTATTGATTAGCAACAAATTATCCAGAAAACAGGGAAAATGATGGCCTCGGGTTCATGCTATATAAAGTTTGATTGAAATGTCTGCAGTTCAGTTTATTTGGCATGGAGAAAAGAAGAGTTGGTGGGAATGGTAGTGTGATGATAGCTGTCACCAAATATTTGATGGCTGTTACATGGAAGATGGCTTAGACTTGTCCCTTTAGGCCCTAGAAAGCAGAGCTATAGGCAAAAATTTCAAAGAGAAAAGTTTAGGCTTCATATCAGGAAAAAATTTCTAACAGGACCATCTCAAAGTATACCAGGATGACTGGGAAATAATATGTTCAAGGGCTGCCTTTAAGTAGGATTTGGATGACCACTTTTCATATATGTTGCAAATGAAATTATTAGTACACAGTTGGGAGAATAGTGGGAACAATCTTCTGGGGAAGATGGGATGAGATGGGATGGTATCAAGAACATATATAGAGAATTTTGCCTTTGCAAGAAGCAAGGCCAATTCTTCACGTGATATAGTGAAGAACCAGAAGACAATGGAATATTACATCTCAAAGATATTAGATGAGAAGGAGTGGAGAAAAGGAAGCTCAGTGTTAATGATCTAAATTCGATCAGTTAAATATGGGAGCCATGGAAGGGGGATGGTATGTGGTGGTACTGTAGGAGACTTGAGGAGAGTTGAAAAGCTTTGGAATAGCTACTGTCATGATGAATGGGATAGCTAATAATTTTGTTGTTGTTGTCATTTTCATTTATATCTGACTCTTCATGTCCCCTTATAGGGATACTGGAATGGTTTGCCATTTCCTTCTCCAGCTCATTTTACAGATGAGGAAACTGAGACAAACAGGATTATATGATTAGTCCAGCATCACTCAGCTAGTAAGTCTCTGAGGTCAGATTTGAACTCAAGTCTTCGCATCTATTGTGTCATTTAGCATCCCTTTAAGTTAGTAATGTGGAGATCAGAATTTGTTGTTCAGTCATTTCAGTCATGTCCAACTCTTTGCGACCACATTTGGGGTTTTCTTGGCAAAAATTCTGGCAGTTTGCCATTTCCTTCATTCATTTTACAGATGAGAAAACTGAGGCAAACAGGGGTTAGTTACTTTCCCAGGATCACAGAGCTAGTAAGTGTCTGAGGCTTAGGAGCATAAATTTTTCTGACTTCAATCTCAGCACTCTATCTATTCTGCTTCCTAGCAACCCAGTTAATCACTTAGCAAAGTGCAAAAGGATTACCTAGCTTCAGAGGGACCCATCTGAAGTTGTTTATCATAAATTTACAGTGGACACAAGCAGGACAGTTTCATGATTTCCTACATCTTCATTCAGCAGTCCTTGAACAATAGAAGCCAGGGTGGGAATAATTTGAAGTTAAGGTGTGGCAAGGTATAATCAGTTAAAGGACAAGGAAGCCAGACATTTGAAAATCAAAGATAGTATAGAGTTGAAGCAAATGGTTGAGAAAGAGAAGAGAGAAGAGGATAGTCAGTGTTGGGGTGATAATTTTGGAAACAATAACTATAGCTAGCATTTATATAGCTCTTAAGAGTTTGCAAAGAACTTCACATATGTTAACTGATTTGATCCTCCCAATAACCCTGCAAGAAAAGTGCTATTATTATCCCCATTTTAAGGAGAAGAAATTTAGGCATAGGCAGGTAAGTCACTTAGCCAAGGTCACTCAGTATTTTAACAATTCGGCTAGCAGCTGCTGTGGGGGTGTTAAACCAACAACAACAAGCACACGGAAAGCTGCAAAAGCCCAGGTCCTTTTGATCTGCTTTACTAAGGAAAGCAACATTAAGGGGTTAACAATCTTATTTTAATCCAGCATACAAATATCATTCGCTTAGTTCAGGGGAAAAAGCCAGCACCCTGAACTTCAGAGCAAATACAATCAAATTACAAACAGACCAAATACAATTCATAGTTACCAACAACCGAGTTCAGCCAGGAAGCCAGGGAGCTCGACAACAGCTGGTTCAGAGTCATGTGTCACTACTGCTGCAACTCAGAGCTCTGAAAAAAAGAAAGCCAACCCCTGGTTTTATATATCTTGTTCAGGGTCAAAGGTGAGTCACACATGCGACTCACCCACATGACCCAAAATCGTCACAAAAATGCAACTTAAACCCACGTTGTCTAAAAGCCTCTGATGTCACAAACATGTCACTCAAACCCATTTCGATGGCCAATACACTCAGCTAGAAAATGTCTGGAGCAGGATTTACACTCAGGTCATCTTGACTCAGAGCCTTTGACTCTATTCACTGTGCTATCTAGCTACATTAGGGAAACTAGCTGCCTAGTATAACTGAGGTGTGGAAGAATTGGTGGTCACCATAAGGACAAAGAACCAATTTAGGGGTCAGAAGGCAGAAAGAAAGGTGGAATGATAGAAGATATTAATTTCTCTTGTCCTTTGAAAATAAAACATAAATGGGGGGCGGAGCCAAGATGGCGACTGGAAAGCAGCAACTGGCGTGAGCTCCCCTCCAAGTCCCTCCAAAAACCTATGAAAAAATGGCTCTGAACCAATTCTAGAACTACAGAACCCACAAAGGGGCAGAGGGAAGCAGGACTCCAGCCCAGGTCTGCCTGGATGGTCTCGGGGTAAGGTCTGTCCCGAACAGAACTCCC
>CM053622.1:155554176-155564480 GCA_028646595.1 Phalanger gymnotis | reverse complement strand
GCTCTGATCAGCCACTTAATTCCTCCCACCAGGTGGACCTGGGGCTGGAAGCAACTGCAGCTATAGTTCTGTAGCTGCCCCACCTCCGCTGCCCCAGGGGTGGTGGCCGAATCGCAAACTCAGTCCCTGCAGCTTTTCCCACTAACCTTCTCTGTTGTCTTTGCTGTTTGTGGGTTGAGAGGTCTGGAAACTGCTGCAGCTCACTGATTCAGGGCGCTAAGGTACGCTCCACCAGGGTGCCGGTCTTGTTGGTCTGCGCCGCCCACTCTGGGCTCTGCTCGGCTCAGCTCTGCTCCCCTCAGCTCCCAGCTCCGTGTGGGATAGACCTTACCCAGAGACCATCCAGGCAGTCCTGGGCTGGAGCCCTGCTTCCCTCTGCCACTTTGTGGGTTCTGCAGTTCTAGAATTGGTTCAGAGCCATTTTCTATAGGTTTTTGGAGGGACTTGGTGGGGAGCTCATGCCAGTCCCCGCTTTCCAGCTGCCATCTTGGCTCTGCCTCCCTGACCTATCCCTATATGTCTCCTTTCCCCTCAAGTCACTGGTGCTCTCCCAGACCTCAAATTACTTTGTATTTACTTATACCTGTTTACATGTTGTCTCATTTCCTTAGGAGAAAATAAACTCTCTAGTGAGCAAGTAAGCAGGGATTGTTTTATTAATGAAGCCTTTCTTGATCCCCCCAACTCTAGTGTCCTTCCTCCCAAGATTTTTCTTTCATACACACACACACACACACACACACACACACACACACACACGTCTCTATATCTAGAGATAGATGGATGGATAGATAGATAGATAGATAGATAGATAGATAGATAGATAGATAGATGGATAGATAGACAGACAGAGATACCCATTTGTGTACAAGGGGCAGAGAGGCATCAGAGAAACAGAGACAGAGACAGGGAGGGAGAGACAGCGAGAGAGAGAGAGAGAGAGAGAGAGAGAGAGAGAGAGAGAGAGAGAGAGAGAGAGGAGAGATAGACAAAGAGACCAAGACAGAGAGATAGAGACAGAGAGATATTAATACATGTACAAGGGTCAGAGAGGCATTCTTGCTTAGGGAGCTGAATTTAGGACCAGAAAGAACTGGATTCAATTCCAAACTATACTGCATAACCCTGGCTATCTCTCTTATGCTCTTAGTGACTGAGGAAACTCTCTAAGATACTGTAATGGCAAGTAAAGTGGGACTTTTGTGGTCTTTTGTTTTGGAGTGCTTCTCAGCACTAAGGCAATCAAGTGCCTTTGAGTCTTGCCTTTGTTTCAATCAAGAGTCTTTTATTGAATTGGGAGTCTTTGATGACTGGCTTGAGTCACAGGAAGGCTTAGGTCACATGGGTTTGGGTGGCATGGTTGCAAAGCATGCACCAGCCTGCATTTGTAACAAACAAATAAAGAAGTTTCTTCAAACAGGATTTTCCTGTACTATTGAAATCATAGGTCTAATCCTTATCACTATGCCTATTTTAATAATTAAATATTGTATCCTCCAATTAAATGTCAGGTCCCTGAAGGAAAGGCATGCTTCATAATTGCCTTTGAATACCTAATACCTAGCACAGTGCCTGGCACATAATCTCTTAATACCTTGTTGATTGGTTTATTGGTTACTTTTATCTTTGACTCTCTGTTGCCTAGAACATTGCCTGACACGCAGGAAGCATTTATTAAATGCTTATTAATTGAAGTTGAATTTGGGCTAATGCCCAAATTGCACAGATGCTGCCTGAGTCCAGTTTCTATACATTTCTCCTCTGAGTTTCCTCTCTTCCTCAGTCTATTGAGATTTTTATCTGTAAATGATAACACATCTCTGGAGAAGAAATGATAATTTCAGCCAGGATCTATGTCTTCAGAGACCAAGATCAACACAAGTTCTTCTTTGTTTGTTTATTTGGTTTTTTTTTTTGTTTTTTTCATTATGTCTTTGTAGCTATGAAAGCTAATAGTGCAACTGGCAGCATTAAGATGGGCTCAATCAACTCATAGCGGTATTTCATGGTGATGCTGTGTTTGAATTGGAAGCAAAAAATAAAAACAGATTTTCAAACAAAGATTTCAGTCTATGCTTCTGAGGTATAGAGATGATGTAGTAAACTTCATTGTGGCATAGAGAATGGGGAGGGTAGATCAAAATAACAATAATAATAATAACTAATATTTATATAGCACTTAGATGTTAGCAAAATTTTTATATGTGTTATTTCATTTAATTTTCATAATTTCAGGAAAAGCATTCAAGTGATCCTTTCAAAGAGATACTTGTGGTCTCTGCAGATAGACTAAAGTCCTCTATAGTCAGGCCCTGAATATCATCATCATATTGACCAACAACAACAACAACCACAACCAGGTCGTTAACTGTTGGAATGTGTTAGGTAGCATATCAGCAAAATTTTCCAAGCATAGACCTATCCTTTATGTCTGGATTCCCAGGTCCAAAAGAATCTATATGATGCTCATCAAGGAACTGTTCCTGGCTTAGTGAACTATAAGGAACAGAAGATAAATAACCCCAAAATCTCACAACTACCACTTAGATCCCATAAAATACAATTTGCTCTAGCCAGAGCATGTGTTTCATCAGAGAAGTTCTGTAGTAGGTCTCACAAAATATAATTCAACAAAAGGCATGTTCTCCCATCACTTCCTGCTGTTTCAATTACAATCTAATTCTAGCAGAATCATGCTAGGCTTAGTCTATGTTTCTCGGACTAAAACTTCTCCTAATATATTATCAGTCATTGTATCCTATGTAATTTATGAGAAATTATTCATTTTACTATTTCCTTTCTGATAACCTGAATAAAATAGAACATAGTAAATTGATATTTTAAATGTTGTAGAATTAAATGCTAGGGTCTCTATTTTAGAACAATACTATTTTTAATAGATTACTTAAATATTAACAAACAGAAGAGAACAGTGTGGGGCAGTAAATAGAGCACTGGATATGTGGTCAGAAGGTCTACCATTTACTACCTATGTGAACTTGGGCTTGCCAAAACCAGGCTTTGTTCCATATATGACAGTGGAAAAAAACATTTTTTCCAGTCTGGCCTTGAGTATTCTCACATGTAAAACAAAGAAACTGAAATAAACATTCTCTAAAGTTGTTTCTAGGTTTAACTCTGTGATCCTGTTACTGAATATGAAATGGAGATAGGCTTTGATATTTCCTAGCCTTGACTAATCTCATCTCTTTTCTCCTCAGCATTATCCAGCTCTGATCCTTTAAAGGTTGGATACTCATCGAAGTTGAGAGATTTCTTTCCAAGTTAGATTTTGTCTGGCAAGACTGCTTTGGGATTGAAAATCTTTTTTAGAACTTTGTCTCTATGTGTTTTCTATACCTAGGAAAAGGTGCTTTTCTAATTTACCTTCCCTCAAAGATGTCTCCCATTGGGCCTAGGCTATCAAGAAAGGAACATACCACCATTCTCCTTGCCCACACTGAAGTTGTCAATTGCAGTAGGCCCTGGGAAATGTTACCCTGCACCTTGACTCTCTGGGTCAGAAAGATATTTTTCTAGTTGTCTAGTAAAGATGTCCTCATGAGTACCAGATCATCCTTCTCTGACCTTTGAGGTCACCTATCTTAACCTCAATGAAAGTCTAAATAACTCCAATTATCCTGCCCTTGACCTATTTCTCCCTTCCAGGTAGTTTGCCTGAAGCAGATGTCTTTAGCTAGTTATTAAAGCTGATCCTGTCCTTTCAATGAAGCCTTCTGTTCCACCTCTGTTTTTAGACGAGTATCTAGTCCCATAACCTCCTGGAAGGTATATTGCCAGTGAATCTGCAGCCTCAGTGGCTCTCACCACTATTTCCTGGAGATAATCTCTTCCATGGTCCCTCCTACAAGAGCTACTAGACATCCTGTTTCCTATTTCAAAGTCTTTTACCAACTGGATATTCCATTAAGCTCTATCTAAAGGACACTTCTACTTAATAGAAAATTTTCAGAAGGGCAGATGATTCCTGAACCCACTGAATAGTTATTTCCTGATTGCTTCAGGTACTAACTCAATCCATTTCCCTAGGTGTGTTGGATGACACATTTTTCATATGTACACATTCCAAAGGATAAAATTTTTCCAGAACCCTATTGCTAAAGTTTCAGAATGTTAAAATTAACTCGATGTGCACTAATGAGTACCGACAATTTCTCCTTTTCAAAATAGGAAGGAAAGTGTCCCCTTGTGGCACTTGTGCCTATGTATAAGAGGATAATCAATCATTTACATTTATTAAGCATCTATTATGTATTAGACACTATACTAGGTGCTGAGAATATGAACAGAAAGAATTAAGAAATCTCTACTGCTTACATTCAATTGGGGAGACAATGTGTACCTAAATAAATATATACAGAATAAATAAATAAAAGTGAGTTAAATAAAAGTAATTAGAGAATAAAGACATTGGAAATTTGTGCAATCATAGAAGACTATCTGTAGAAAATGATACTTGAGCTGTGTTTTTAAGAGACTGATTCTATGAGGTGGAGACACTGATGACCACTCTCTCTTCTCTGGGTTTCCATGATGCTACTCACTCTTGGTTCTCCTACTACTTATCTGATCACTCTCCTTCCAAATCTGTCACCCCCTTGTACTCATTGCTCGACCCCTGGGATGAAGCAGGGAAAACAAAAGTGACATCATGCTTCAAGAGATTTCACACAGAAAAAACTGACAGAAACACTCCTCCTCCAAATGGTATCCATTAATATTCTTTAGTTCTAACAAGACTTCACTATGTGAAAGACCACAATGTCATAAAATTTGAAGATCCTGCAAAACTAAATGCCAATCACCTGATCAGGTTAAATCAGGATTTAACCAGTGGCCCAGGGATTAAATCCAGTGTGGAGGGCATGGGTCTACATTTTCTACTGTAATACAGGAAGGACCCCTCAAGTCCTTAATCTTGTTCTAAAAAAAGGAGAAACCCTACCTATTGACACCAAAGCAACACATCAACCAATCTAGATGGAGTAGGTGTTGCAGATATACAGGATTGGTGCCCAATCAATAGAGAATAGGCTTCGAGAGTGTGTGTGTGTGTGTGTGTGTGTGTATGTGTTTGCTTGAGCACACGAGTGTGCATTTGTTTAAAGAGAAAAAAGATAAATCTTGCACCTCATTAAGAGAAGGTAGTCTTTTAGAAATTGACCATAGCAATCCTCAAAATTCAATTACAACTTGTGAAATCACATTTAAGTAATGTATGTATGTGACAAAATCTGAATTAGGAATGACAGAAACATTCAGCCAGGCCTCTGAACCAAAGGCTAGTTATAAAACCCTGAGAATAGGGGAACTCTATGCCCCCAGCCCCTGTCTTTTTCTTTCTCTCTCTTAATACCCAAAGTAGCTCTGGAGGGCTATCGTCTTATGTTCTATAGTACAAAACCAAGTCAATCAAACCTTTGTTTGGCTGAACTATCCAACTCTGCTGCAATGGGAAGAAACTTTGCAACTATTAAGTTTATAGTAAAGACATGAAAATTTATGGCAATTTGGAAAGAATGGTCAGCCACTTGCTGTGAGGTTGTACGTATTTTGCTTTTAATATGTTTGATTTTTCTGGATTTTTATTTATAAGTTTTCACTATTATTTAGAAGTAATGATTTACACAAAAAAGGCAGAATTAAACTTGTAATCAGGAAGACCTGAGTTCAAATATTTTTCTTTTTTTTTGGTGAGGCAATCAGGGTTAAGTGACTTGCCCAGGGTCATACACCTAGTAAGTGTCAAGTGTCCGAAATGAAGTCAGAATGGATTGAATACAGAAAGAATTGAACTCCTGACTCTAGGGCCAATGCTCTATCCACTGCACCACTTAACTGCTCCTCTGAATTCAAATCTTACCTCAGATACCTACTAAAGTATGTGACCTTAGCCAAGTCACATAACCTATATGCCTCAGTTTTCTCATCTACAAAACAAGAATTATAATACCTGTCACATCTCCCTCGCAGGGTTGTTGTGAGACTGAAATGAAATACTACATGTAAAATCTCTTCCAAATCTTAAAGGATTATATCAACATCAGTTGTTATCATTACATATTTTGATTTTGCTTAAATTTCTAATGTTAAGTCTAGCATAGCATCAAAGCACTTTGAGATAAATGTTTGTTTTTCAGATTTTAGCTAACCTGGTTTCTTCACATTTTGATTTCACTACTACTAAAAGGGAAAAATAGGTGTTGAGGCCCTAATACTCTCTGACTTGAGAAGTGCAACAACCTGGCATTCCACTGTGAGATGCTGAAAACAGAAGTATTTCACAAATTAAGAGAAACATGTTCATATAGTGAACTGCCCTTGCTGTAGCAACTTTCAAGTTCCACAAACATTCATCATGTGGCACACTGGAAATTTCAGAGAGGAATTCACAATTCCAATCTAGAGACCCCAGTGGTGGATGAATTTTGCTTCCAAAATGTCTATAAAACAATTCCAAACTTGCAAATGACAAAAATAACAAACACCTGATTGCTGAGTGCCATCTGAGCCCAGTTTGCTAGAAATCTTTCACTTGGAGCAGACCATAAATAAAACGAATACCCCAGAGTAAGAACAACACAGGCAATAAGATCTAAATCTCAATCAAATGTTTTCCAGCGCTCTCTCTGGCTGGGGGCTGATTCTGGAGGAACACTCAGAGGGTTTTGTTTTTTACAATTTCAAATGTTGTTTTAAAGAACTCAGACAGGATACAATTACACTCAATAATGTTTAATAATGTTTAACAAGAAATTTAAAAGTCAGCAACAAATATTTTTTTGTCATCTTTCCAGAGACTGAACAATATATTCATTCACTGGGAAAAAAGATCATTGCTAGATGGAGTCTATGCCTTTAGGCTGTAGGACAATGCCTTTTTAGTGGTCTGCTTGCAAACTTTGGTTGAAATTATGGTCCTAATTGGCAGGATTTTTTAATTAGAGCACCCAAAGGCCACTTTGCTCCATTGCATATAGTCATTTTCTTCCACTTTGAATTAATTTTCAATCAACATTGTAAAATATGAGCAAGAATAGGTACTGGCTACTAATACTCTAAAGCTATTCCAAATCCCCAAGCACAAAGATTAATTAAGAACCAATTAATATGGAGAGTATACGTCAAAAAAGATAAAGGAGACATGATGAGGTCAGTGTAAAAATCTTTTCATCTTTCAAAGCATAGATGAGCTCATAACTTGGAAGCAGGCAAGAAAGGAAAAGAAAGTAGAATGATTAAGCCTGTACTATCTATAATACATACAAATAAAATTACATCTCAAAGTACTGTTACACTTCTGATACATCCAGAAGACAGAATATTGGAAATATTTTTAGGGAATGATTATAGGAATAAATTCTTTCTCATTTTAAAATTTTAATTGTATTAACTGTTAGGGAATGTTGATTCAATTCAATAAGCATTATTAATCACTTGTTTAATTCACATTTTAGCAATGTTCTTTTTTGTAACATAAGAATCATCTCATTAAGAGGGGAAAACTATTAAAAATAGGCATAGAGATAGGGTCTGAACCTGAGATTTCATTGGTATAGGGAATTCTTAGGGGGAAAATCCCCTAATACATGGCGCTTTAGATAGGAAGGATGCAGAGAACATCACATGCTTACTCTAACTGTTCTGAATATAAGCAGAACATTTCTAGAACTATGCAGGCTGGCTTGAAGTCATGGACCAAGATGAAGTCAAATGAGCCTGGCGGGGAACTTGACTATAAGGAATTTGCTATAATATGGAAGGAGGGAGCAAAATCTATAAAGAAAATAACATAGAAATCATTTAGAAGAAGGAACGCAAAGCAGGTGCTTTGGCAACCTTAATCCCTTGATTCCTTGAGGAACACAGCCTAAAGAAGGAATAAATAAGTACCAGGAACATGAATCAAAGAATAAAATATTAGCATAGGCAGAAATCAAATAGAACTAATGAATAGAATGTGGGAAAGAATTATTTTAAGGAAAGTCACAGAAAATGAATTTTTAAAACCCTAACAAAAATATTAAAGAATGAGAAAAAGAGGGATGTCACATAACTACTTAACTCAAGCAGAAAACAGAGTGTAGGGAATAATCACAAAAAATAAAAAAAAGAATTAAATAAAATTCTAAAACCAGAGACATAGTTGATAAACAAAGGGGGAGGGCTTGAGGGTGAGAGGAAGAGAGCAGATAGGACAGCTTATTTTTAGAAATATGTAAAAGAGGCTTCTGAGAGCCAAGGTGGTGGAGTAAGAAGTAAGTTGCTCTCACTCTCCCTTATTTATCTCTGAAAGCCCAGAAAATATCACCCCAGGAAAAACCCCAGAATAGCTGAGCCAGCAGAAAGATGGGGTGCAGCAGTCTTATAGCCCAGGAAGCTTGGGGGATTAATGGGAAAGTCTCCTCTTGCTCTGGGAGAGGGGGAGTAGTAAAGGATGGGAGGTGTCCCAGCAAGCCGGGGACAAGCCCCACCTCAGCAAACCAGGGGGAGATCCTGAGCCCCAGGATGGTGGAGCAGGCAAGTGCCAACACCAAGAACCCCCACAGGAAGGGGAACCAGTAGATGTCATCTCACAAAACCACCGTGTGTACCAGCATTCTCTAGAAACCAAATCCCCCAATGCTTCAGCGCAAGTCCAGGAAGCACAACTCCAGGAGGCACAGCTCCAGGCTGCCAGACATCCTCCGGTAGCCAAATATTCAAGTACAAAGTCCTAGTGAGCAGCCATCCCCCAGGCTCGAGACTCTCCACGCCTACCCCAAGAGCTCCAGTTGCTGACTCCCAGCTTATCACCAGGTAAGCTGCCAGAAGCCTACAGCCTCCAGCTGCAAGCACCTGAGGCCCCAGCAAACAAAGCCAGATCCAAGGCTCCCAGCACAGGAGGCTTGGATCAGTGCCCTCTGCACTCCAGTAGGAGAGGTCAACTTTAAAAGCCAGGAATTATCACCATGAGCAAAAAGCAGAAATAAACAATGACCATAGACTCTTATTATGGGGACAGGGAAAATCAAGGCACAAATTCAGAAGAGAACAACACTGTCAATATGCCAACACTTGAAACCTCAAAGGATGGTCTCAAGCCCAAAAAGCCTCCTTGGAAGAGCTCAAGAAGGATTTTTAAAGTCAAATAAAAGAGGTAGAAGAAAAATTGGCAAAGGAAATGAGAGGTATGCAAGAGGGAGCCAATAACTTGGAAAAGGAAGGCCATAAAGTGCTTAAGAAATACAATTGTCCAAATGGGAAAAAAAAGTACAATGAAGAAAACAAAAGTAGAATTGGCCAAATGGAAAAAGAGGCACAAAAACTCACTAAAGAGAACTCCTTAAAAATAAAATGGGGAAGATGGTGGCTGGAAAGCAGAAACTTGCTTAAGGTTCCTACAAACACCTATCAAAATGGCCCTGAACAAATTCTAGAGCTGCAGAACCCACAAAATAGTGGAGGGAAACAGGGTTCCAACCCAGGACAGCCTGGATAGTCAATGGGAAGGGTCTATCACACGGAGCTGGGAGCGGTGCAGAGCAGAGTCCAGCATGGGCTGTGCCAGGACCAGAGCCAGTCAGAGCAGGCCATAGCACCCTGAATCCATGAGCTGTGGCAGTTACCAGACTTCTCAACCCAAAAACGCCAAAGACAACAGAGCAGGTTAGTGGGAAAAGCTGAGGGAACAGAGTGAAAGGAGTTTGTGGTAAGCCACTACCCCAGGGGTGGCGAAGGTGGTGCAGCTCTGAGGCTGCTTCCAGAGCTCCAGCTGCAGTTGCCTCAGGCCCCGGGCCCATTCAGTGGGAGGAATTAAGCTGCAGATTGGAGCAGGAGTGCAAAGCCTTCTTTTCCCTGACTAGATCTGGGCCGCAATCCTGGCTGGCGGTTCTTGGGGGAGATGACTGCTGGAGTGGCAGAGATTTCTTCATAGAAGTAGTTCTGAAAAGAGCAGCATAGCCCCTAAAGCTTGGGACAAAGCACTCTCTACTCTACAAGCAGTCTAACCCCAACAAAAAGGCTCAAGGGTCAAGTAGTTGGCTGGGAACATGAACAGGCAATGAAAACACACACAGATTCAGATTCAGATTTTGGGATCTTTTTTTTTGGAGACAAAGAAGACCAAAACATACAGCCAGAAGAAGTCAACAAGGTCAACGAGCCTATATCAAAAGCCTCCAAGAAAAATATGAATTGGTCTCAGGCCATGGAAGAGCTCAAAAAGGATTTGGAAAAGCAAGTAAGAGAAGTAGAGGAAAAATTGGGAAGAGAAATGAGAGTGATGTGAGAAAATCATGAAA
>CM053622.1:155525102-155554076 GCA_028646595.1 Phalanger gymnotis | reverse complement strand
AAGTGGAAGCTAGTGACTTTAGGAGAAATCAAGATATTATAAAACAGAACCAAGGGAATGAAAAAGTGGAAGATAATGTGAAATATCTTATTGGAAAAACCACTGACCTGGAAAATACATCCAGGAGAGATAATTTAAAAATTATTGGACCACCTGAAAGCCATGATCAAAAAAGGAGCCTAGACATCATCTTTCAAAAAATTATCAAGGAAAACTACCCCCATATTCTAGAGCCAGAGGGTAAAATAGAACTTGAAAGAATCCACCAATCACCTCCTGAGAAAGATCCCAAAAAGAAATCTCCTAGGAATATTGTCACCACATTCCAGAACTCCCAGATCAAGGAGAAAATACTTCAAGCAGCCAGAAAGAAACAATTTGGGTATCGTGGAAACACAATCAGGATAACACAAGATCTAGCAGTGTCTACATTAAGGGACTGAAGGGTTTGGAATATGATATTCTGGAGGTCAAAGGTGTTAGGATTAAAACCAAAAATCACCTGCCCAGCAAAACTGAGTATCATGCTTCAAGGCAAAATATGGATTTTCAATAAAATAGAGGACTTTCAAGCTTTCTCAGTGAAAAGACCAGAGATGAATAGAAAATTTGACTTTCAAACCCAAGAATCAAGAAAAGAATGAAGAGGTAAACAAGAGAGAGAAATCATAAGGGATTTACTAAAGTTGAATTGTTTTATTTACATTCCTACATGGAATTTGATGTGTGTGATTTGTAAGACCTTTCTCAGTATTAGGGTAGCTGAAGGGAATATATATATAGACAGAGGGCACAGGGTGAGTTCAATATGAAGGGATGATATCTAAAAAAAAATCAAATTAAGGAATGAGAGAGGAATATATTGAGGGAGGGAAAAAGGTAGAGATAGAATGGGGTAAATTATCTCACATAAAAGTGGCAAGAAAAAGCAGTTCTGTAGGAAGGGAAGAGGGGGCAGGTGAGGAGTATTGAGTGAATATTGCTCTCATCTGATTTGACTTGAGGAAGGAATAACATACACACTCAACTGGGTATCTTACCCCATAGAAAAGAAGGGGGAAGGGGGCAAAAAAGGGAGGACGATAGAAGGGAGGGCAGATGGTGGAGGAGGTAGTCAAAAGCAAACACTTTTGAAAAGGGACAGGGTCAAGATAGAGAATTGAATAAAGGGGGACAGGATAGGAGGGAGCAAAATATAGTTAGTCTTTCACAGCATGAGTATTGCGGAAGGGTTTTGCATAATGATACACATGTGGCCTATGTACTTGCCTTCTTAGGGAGGGTGAGTGGGGAAGGAAGAGGGGAGAGAATTTGGAACTCAAAGTTTTAAAAGCAGATGTTCCAAAAAAAGTTGTTTTTGCATGCAACTAGGAAATAAGATATATAGGCAATGGGGCATAGAAATCTATCTTGCCCTACAAGAAAGTAAGGGGAAAGGGGATGGGGGGGTGAGTGGGGTGACAGAAGGGAGGGATGACTGGGGAATGAGGCAATCATAATATATACTGTCTTGGAGTGGGAGGGAGGGTAGAAATGGGGAGAAAATTTGTAACTCAAAATCTTGTGGAAACCAATGCTGAAAACTAAAAATATAAAATAAATAATTTTTAAAAAAGTAAAATGGGCCAAATGGAAAGGAAGTACAAAATCTAATAGAAGAAAACAATTCATTTAAAAATTAGAATTGGGCAAGTGGAAGCTAATGACTCTACAGGATATCAAGAATCAGCCAAAAAGAAACAAAAGAATGAAAAAATAGAAGAAAATGCTAATTTAGCTCATTGCTAAAATAACTGCCTGGGAAAATAGATCCTGTAGAGAAAACTTAAAAATTACTGGTCTACCTGAAAACCATGATGCAAAAAGAGCCTGAACAGCATCTTTCAGGAAATCAAGGACAAGTGCCCTGAGGTCCTAGAATCAGAAGGTAAAATAGTCATCAAAAGAATCCACTGATCACCTCCTGAAAGGGATCCTAAATTGAAAACACCATGGAATGTTGTAGCCAAATTCCAAAATCCTCAGGTCAAAGAGAAAATACTACAGGCAGCAAGAAAGAAACAATTTAAATATGGAACCACCATCAGGATTACACAGGACCTTTCAGCTTCTACCTTAAAAGATTGGAGGGCGTGGAATGCAATATTCCATAAGGCAAAGGAGCTTGGATTACAACCAAGGATTACCTATCCAGAGAAAATGAGCATAATCTTTCAGGGGAGGAGATGGACATTCAATGAAATAGGGGACCTTCCAAACCTTCCTCATGAAAAGACCAGAGCTCAACAGAAAATTTGATTTTCAAAAACAAGACTCAAGAAAGGTATAACAAGGTAAACCAGAATGGAAAAAAAACATGTTAATAAGAGCAAACTGTTTATATCCCTACAAGGGATGTTGACACTCGTAACTCTTGAGAACCATACTGTTATTACTACATTTAAAATGGCTATATATATAGAGAGAGAAGGAATGGGTATAAGTTGACTTTGATGGGATGATAAAAATCTAATTAAATGGAGAAAAGGGGATTGTACTGGGAGAAGAGAACAGGAAGAGGCACACAAGAGTAAGTCATATCACACGAAAAGGCTCAAAAAACCTATTACAGTAGATGGAAAGAAGGGAGGGAGATGAGCATTGTCTCAACCTTACAATTATCAGATTTGGCTCAAAGAGGAAATAACATCATGAGTTAGGTATAGAAATCTAATTTATCCTAGAGGAAATAGGAAGGAAAGGGGGAAAGAAAAGGGAGGGGACTGATAGAAGAGAAGGCATACTGAGGGAGGTGATGGTCTAAAGCAAAACTGTAGTGAGGAAAAAAAGAGAGAAAAGCATGAACAGAGGGGGGAAATGGAAAGAAAAACACAGTAATGAAAACTGTGAGTAAAATAGTATGGCAGAAATTTGGCATAGACCATCATTTTACACCCTACACCAAGATAAATTCAAAATGGGTACGTGATTTAGATATAAAGACTGATACTGTAAGCCAACTGGGAGAGTAAGCAATAGTTTACTTGTCAGATCGATGGAGAAAGGAAGAATTTATGACCAAACGAGTGATAGAGGACATTATTAAATGTGAAATGGATGATTTTTATTACATTAAATTGAAAAGGTTTTGCACAAACAAAGCCAATGCAACCAAGATTAGAAGGGAAACAGAAAGCTAGGAAACATTTTTTATAGCCGGCATCTCTGACAAAGGCCTCATTTCTAAAATATAAAGAGAATTGAGTCAAATTTATGTGGATACAAGTCATTCTCCAACAGATAAATGGTCAAAGAATATGAACAGGCAATTTTCAGAGGAAGAAATTAAAAGTATCTATAATCATATGAAAAAATGTTCTAAATCACTATTGACTAGAGAAATGAAAATCGAAATTACTCTTAGGTAGCACATCATGCCTATCAGATTGGCTAACATGACGAAACAGGAAAATGATAAATGTTGGAGAAGATATGGGAAAATTGGAATATTAATGCATTGTTGGTAGAGTTGTGAACTGATCCAATCATTCTGGATCCAAAAGAGATCATAAAAATGAAAAAAAGGATCCAAATGTATATTTATAATAGCTCTTTTTGTGGTGGCCAAGGATTGGAAATTGAGGGGATGTCCATCAATCAGGGAATGACTGAACAAGTTGTGGTATATGAATGTAATGGAATACTATTGTGCTATAAGAAATGATGAGCAGGCAGACTTCAGAAAAGCCTGGAAAGACATATATTCACTGATGCTGAGTGAAATGAGCAGAACCAGGAGAACATCGTACACAGTAATAGGAAAAAGAAATTAAGAGATACAGCCAAGACAGAAGGCAAAAATATCTTATTTTGCAGATGTGATAATGGCTTATTTAGAAAAAAGTAATCAAGACAATTATGAGCTTCAGTGAAGTAGCATTATACAAAATAAAACTATCAGCCTTTATGAATACTATTAACAGAAGCCAGAAAGGAGAGAAAGGAAGATGAATTCCATTTAAGAGTCTACGAAAATGTATTAACTATCTAGGAGAGAAACCAATAAGAAAAATACTGGATTTATTTAAATACAACTATAAAATAATTTTCTTAGAAATAAGGCATAAATAAATGGAGAGAGATTTTTCATGTTAAAAACATATGTAATATGTAATAAATATTACCCAAATTACCCTAAAGATTTGTTACTACAATTTTTTAATAGAAGGACACTTTGTAGAATAAAACACAATAATCTGAATATTCATTTGGAGGAATAAAATGCAAAAAAAATCAAGTGATAAAATGGAATGAAGTAGCAAGTAGTTTTGTGCTCCTATATATCTAACTATATTTCAAAGAAATACTTTTCAGAACTATCTAACATGATTTTTTTAAGAATATAGATCAGTAGACAGTATAGAGATGAGAAACATAGACTCAAAAGTACACGACAGTATATTGTACAGTAACTCTTAAACACAAATTAGTGGGCAAGCTGCTGTTTATTTGGTAATGACTGCTGGGAAAACTGGAAAGCAATCTGATGGAAAAATAGGTTTATTTAAGCCTCTTGCACTTTATGTCACAAAACATTTTAAATGAATATACACTTTAAAAACAAAAAGTTGACCCATGAAAACAGAAGAGATTGAATGAATATATTTTCAAACTATGCAATACAGAAAATTTTATAGAAAAGAAAATACAAAATAATATCTTAATTGCACTATTAAAAAGTTTTGCACAATAAAAATTGAAGTAGCTGAGACTGAAAAGAGTGAATTGGGAAAAAATTTCTTAATGAACATCTGAAATTCAAAACTTAAACGGTATTTCTACAAACCTATAAGATTAAGGTATGTTTCTAAATATATAAGTGATTAAAGTATGGAAAGTTTTCAAAAGAATAAATACAAACTAAAGTGAATAAAATCACTAATAATAAAAAATTCAAACTAAACAACCATGAAGTTTCCAATCAAAGATGATAATAGTTAAGAAAAGTGATTTTTGCGTGGCTATGAGAAGACACAACCTGATGCTATTTCAACCATTCTGTAAACCAGTTTAATTTTGCAAGAAAAGTTATAAAATTGTTCACATCATATGACTCAGAGGTCGTACTGACATTGTACCCAAAGAAAATCATCGGTAGCAAGAGAAGGCCTATCAATCCAAAAAGGACCACAGAAGCATTATTAATGTTAACAAAAAGGTAAAAACAAAACATCTACCCAGCAATTGGGAAATGCCTAGAGAATAATAACATATGAATGTAATGGAATATAGTTGTGCCATAAGGAATGATGAATATAAGGAATTCAGAGAAATATAGGAAGACTTGTATGTCATTATGGCTAAAATTGTAAATAAATTCAACATACAGAGACAAGAACCTTGCTCAAATACAATTAATGATTTGTCAGGCTGCCATAATTAAATAACGTGTGTGAGATAGAACTAACATTTATAGTCTTTACCCAAAACATGGATCTGGGTTCACAGCTTCTCCTCCCTCCAGCAACAGGAATTAGTTTTCCCTGAAAGAAGAAAAATGGTCTGAGACCTGATTGGCCCCTGTTTCCTTGACACAACTTCCTGTTAACTCAAAGGCATAAAAAGACCATGTACAGTTAGGGCCTCATGGACTTGAAGGGTTTCTGAAGCCCACATAAGTAAACTGCATCACCCTGCCCTGCTACTGACAAGATGCATTTCAATATAGAGATGAAGAAGGCCACATCCAGAGAAGTTAAGTGAAAATGTATCCCTGCTGCATACTCTTGCTTTATTAGAAAAATGTTTTAACTGACTTAACTTCTTTTGTTAATTGTTCAATGACTTGTGAGTGCCTCATTTTATACCAACAGAGAATCTGAACTAAGAGAGTACTGGTGTTAGGTCTGCCTCTGACATCTGATGTAGTTGGCAGTTGGAATGAAATGAAGACCTTATGGCTCACAATGTGGTTGAATTGAGGGGAAAGGGCTGCAAATACAGAGAGTAGAGTGGTGGGATAGCAGGATGCTGCATAGTTCTCAAGAACTGTCTCAATCTTAAACGGGGATTCATTCCTCTCTCCATGGTACAGGGAGTAGACTCCTGCTCAAACAAAATAATTCATTCAGTAGATGATGAAAGCTACCAAGTGTAATGTTAATGGGATATCAAGATCTTCTGCAGCCATTAATAGGCCTCACATGAAGCGCATTAATGGAAGCTTGATTAGGGGAAGATTGCTTGTAGGAAGGCTTCCACACCTGTTGGTACTAAGCTAATTAGGTACTGAGTCATGAGGGTTGTGATGCCTTCTGGCTCAGAGCCTACTAGCCAAAAGTGTACATATACTCTGAGGTGAGATTTTGCTTTGGAGGTTTCCTTACGAGAAGGGTTTTTTGATTCCCTGGTGGAGACTCTGAGTAGCTGTATGTTCAGAACTCCTGGCCTGCTCAGATGTAAAGGCTTTCTCAATCCAGTGATGTATGTAAAGTATATAGAAATATTGCCTTGATTCAGGCAGTTAAGAGTTCTATCTGAAGGTCTTTATGCTAATTTCTCTGCATGTATTTTCTCTGTGTTTTCTCTGCTTGTATTTTCTCTGACATTCAGGGGGCTGCCTTTTCCCCTAAACTAGTGGATGTAATTAAAGAAGATAGTTAACCCCTTTAAAGTTGCTTTCCTTTAAAAGTAGTTTAAAGAACCTGTGCTAGGAGGCCATCCTGGGTATGCTACAGTGCTGCTACTACACCAGGAAATGCAAAAAAGCAACAAGTCTAGCATTCCATCTTTATTAGTGACTGTTCTGTGCAACATGGACTGCCAGCATAACAAAACTGAAAATTAAATGTGCAAATGGATTAAGCAACTGTAGATAAAGCTCTGGGCTTTGGGAGACTATGTGATGAAAGCTGAGGGGCAACTAATAGAGCTGGTGACTATACAAGTAAAGGAAACTCCCCTACTAGGGGATAGGCACTAACAGATTATGGCAAAGTAAAGCTCCTTTTGTGAAGTGTTCAATGACTTGTGAGTGTTTTATTTCATCCCAATAGCAAACCTGAACTAAAAGAGGGCTGACATTAGGCCCACCTCTAACAACATCCCCTCTTGCTTTGAATAACTGATAAATTATCTCTTTTAGGGGAAATATACTTCAGTGTATTTAGTGATTTCAGTGCAATGATGACCGTGAGAGAAGAAAATGAAAAATATATTGAAAAATATGGTCAGGAGTAAGAAATGAGAGAGGCTAAAGGCACAAAGATTAAATAGAACCCTCACACCTATAATCATGACCATGTTCTTTAAAAGAAAAAAAAGTACGGAAAGGCACTGGAATGTTGAGGCTTAATTAGCATAATGAGTCGAAATTAATTATATTTTAAAGCAAGAAAACAACTTATTACTTATACGAGAGTGATTCCTAAATCATTCATCTGCATATAGTAAAACTATTCACTTATTAGAGCAGAGATCAAGATTGATACAAAACCAGAAGACAAAAAAATGAGAATAAATTTATGGCATGCAATTAATACCGTTCCGGCTTGACGTATTTAAACAAGCTTTTAATGCTAAAAATAGGACATTGATGGATTATAATTTCCTAAAGAAATTTAATTGATGCAAATCAATTGCCAAAGAGGACAAATGAGATTAGAAAATGCCTCATCTGCCCAAATAGAGATCTGACAAGCAAGGAAAGCATCATATTATAATACAAACTCAGTGGCAAAATATTACAGAGGAAGATAATACAAAGAGAAAACAAGTTTAAAAATGTTGATGAGACCCAACAAAGAAAAATCATTCTTAAGACATTTAAAAATAAAATTTGAAAGAAGGATAACTATCAGGTGAAAAATCGAAAAGACTTATCAAGATTAATATAACAAATTCTTTTCAGATCAAAGACAGTTAAATTACCACATTTGGAATCCTATATTACATTCCCAGACTTCCTGCAAGAACAAATGCAAATGGTACCAAAGAAAACAAAAATGGTAAGAATAGTTGGACTATATGTACACACACACACACACGCACAACATTCTACCAAGTTGAGGTTCACTACACATTACTGTTCTTCCACAGATTCATCTAGGCATGGGATTAGATTAAAACAAGAGAGGAAAAAGAACAGCTGGCACTGAAAAACATCTCTGAATCTTCTCCTCCTCATTGTGATGTGGTGTGGTGTAGATTAGTTAATGTTTTTCAGTCTTTTTTTAAATAAAGTTCTGTAGCAGTGCTCATTGCTATTTTTAAGTGTTACACAATCAAGTAACAAAAACAGAAAATGAGTCAGTAAAATAAGGATTAATTATGGTTTATCAGAACCATTTTCCACTTTACATAATGTTCTAGTGCATTTTTTTCCATTCCATTTTCCCTTTTCTCTTTGAATGGAAAAGTTTTAATTAATCCTTTTCCTGTTTATGGAAGGATCAGAAAGATTGTAATGAATCAAAACAAGATCTAAATCGGGGTGTAGATGTAGATCTAGATCTAAAAGAGGTATTACTTAATTATAAAAACAACCACACCACTACTAGTAATAACAATAACCTTTATCTAATGCTTACTAGGTACCAGGCACCATGCACAAGCTCTGGAACAAGATTTCCCACTTGCCTTCTACTAGTAATTGATTCAGATGTCTCAATACCCTTTAACATCAGCTCTTCATATGGCAAATGCCAATTTATTCCTTTGAACTTTCATTTCCCAATGTATAACCTCACTTTCATCAACCTTAGAATTTGCTAACATACAGCTGTGTACCACCATCTCCCAGGAACCTTCTGGCCACCTACAATTCCATTATTGTTGTCTTGCCTGCACCTACCGTGGAATGGCATCCTAAGCTCACTGAACTCCAGGCAACCTCTCCAAACTCCTATGATTCCACAGCAGTTGCCTTGTCCCTGACCTGGCACCACCTGACCCCTTTACTTTTCAGCTACTCACAGCTGTCAGACAACATAGGACAACTCCACCCCCAGGCTAAGCCCATATGGACAATTATAACCTACCTAAAATAATTTCTCCATGATTAATGTCATTCCCAACCCATCCCAGTGACTCTGAACTTCTGACATTGTTCGAACCCCACTCTTCATCTTCCATTTACCAGTACCTTATTCCCATGGCCTTCAATCCAACCCCACCAATGTCCCACTCTAAATATACCTGCTCCTTCCAGTGTATTTTATTGAATGCCTCTCCTAGGGGAAACAAACTATTTTAAAACTTTTTCTTTCCCCATCCCTCAGTTTTCCTGAGCTGACTGAGAATTAACTTCCTCTTGATAACACAGCTTCCCTGACCACCCTTTCCAAGACCCTTTGCACTTTCATTCATACAGCTAAGTAATGGGGGAGTTGGAATATTACTTGCTCCCCATTGTCACTTGCAGGCTTTCTGTCTACCACCACTAAACAGTAACATTTCCTCCACTGAGGTTCGTTCAATCTATATTTGCAATCTATGTATGTTTCATATATTTAATCGATATATGTTTAATATAATATAATTATATTATACTAATCAAGATTTTTGCAGCTATTGTCTACTGACTTCCAAGACCTGTTTCTTCTGCAATAAATTCAGTGTGTGGCTTAGAGTTTTTCTCTCCTCCCCAAATCCTGCTCTCATACAAGTGTCTTTCAACATACATATTTATATTCCCTCAAATTCTCTAATTAATTCCTTTGCCATTACCTTCTCCAACAACCAGCCTCAGGATCCAAGCCATCCACATCATACCCTTAATTTTGCCATCACCCATAACTGTTCCACTTCCATGTTTGTGAACTATAAAATTCCTTTATGTGATCACAACCTGTTGTCCTTCCACCTCTCATTCTGCCTTGCCACCTCAAATTGTTTTTCACCCTTATCATGACCTCTAATCTTTTGACCCCTCATTCCTTCCTCAAACTATCACCCCTGTGCTGGTTATACTCTCCTCCTTTCACCACTTTGACCCTTTTGTGAACCATGTGTCAATTCTATATTGCCTTCTTCTTTCAAGTTTGCTGAGTCCTTATCCTAGCAAAGTTTTTACCCTGCCAAGCCTTAGATTATTCCTACCATCTGCTACCTGCACTCCTTTTCATATGCTGCTGAACAAAACTGGAGAAAAATTACAAAACTCAATTAACTGCATCTGCTACAAATTTATGTTACATAATATCACCTAAGCAATTCATTTATACTTTACTAATTAATTCACTATCCCATTCAGCAAGAACCTTCACCTTTTATTCCTCCTTAAACATGCAATGGCTGCCCTTCCAATCTGCCAACAAATTTATCTTCCTAAAGTACAAATCTAATCATTTCAACTCCTTCTCTCACCTTACCTCCACACACACTTAATAAACTCCTGCAGCTCCCTTACACCTCCAGGATCAAATATGAAGTATGTTTAGTTTTTAAAGCCTTATATAACCTAGCCCTTTCCTATCTTTCCTGTCTTCCTACAATTAATAACACCTCTCCCTTCCCTGCCCCATATTCTCTGGAAGCCAATGACATGGTAATACTTCTTGCTCCACACCTGCAACAATTGATCTGGTGATTCCAAGCATTTCATTTTATTTCATTCCAAGTATTCACTTAAATATTTCCCCATGCCTGGAATTCTCTTTCTCCTCATCTCTATCTCCTAGCTTTGTCGACTTCCTTTAAGACCCAGCTCAAATCCCACCTTCTGCAAGAAGCCTTTCCCTTACCCCACTTAATACTAGTGACTTCCCTTTAAGATTATCTCTGATTATTGTGTATGTATCTTGTTTCTCCAGCACATAGTAGGCATTTAATAAATATTGCATGTTATCTCACCTTATACACTGTGATTTCCATGAGAGCAAGGACTATTTTCTGCCTTTCTTTATATCCCCAGTACTTAATACATTTCTTGGTGCATGGTAGGTACTTGATAATGCTTGTTGACTTGACTTTAAGAAATTCAATGCATATTTTCTTTTTCACACAAGGGACTGGGTGTCTCAGACAGTAGGATTCCATGTCATGGGAGCTGTAACTGAGTCCATACCCATGAGGGATAAGAGAGATACATAGAATGTATGGATCAATCAATCGTTTATTAAGTGTCTACAACGTGTCAGGCATTGTGCTAAGAACTAAAGATTCAATTAGGATAACATGAGTGAAAGACATTGAATACCCAAGGCATTCTAAAAGGGGAGACAATACAGACATTTATAAGTTACACATGATAAATTAAATTGTAATAAATACTAATAAATATAAAAAGTTAAATACCAAATAATTTGGGAAGAAGAGAACTAGCAGTTTAGGAGAATCAAGAAAGACTTGATGTAGATGTAGGTGTTTGAGCTAATTCTTAAAAGAATAATGAGATTCTGTAAGGTGAGGTGAAGAAGGAGTAAATACACTCCAGGAGTGAGGGATGGCCCCTGCAAAGTCATAGATATGAGAGATGGAGTGCCTTGTGTGAGGAACAGAAAGAAGGGTAGTCAAGCTGGACCACAGAGTGCAGAAGGGGGAGTAATAGCAAATGAGACTGGAAAAAGGTTTCGTAGGGCTTTAAAAGCTAGATAATGTTTTTATTTGATTCTAGAAACTAGAGACCCAATGGAGTTTATTGAATAGGAAGGTGACATGATCTATGCTTAAGGAAAATCACCCTGATAGCAGAGTAGGGGTTGGATTGACTTGGGTAAATACTTGAGGTAGGAGATCAATTAGGAGGTCAGCGCAATAGTCCAGACTAGAAATGATGAGGGACTGAAATAAAGTGGTAGCTGTGTAAATCAAGATAAAGGGGTTCAATGCAGTAGATGTGGAAGTAGAAATGGCAAGATTTTGAAACTGATTGGATATGTGGGGTAAGGGAGGATAAAGAGTGCAGAATAACATGCCTGGAAGAATTATGATTTAGTTGAAAGAAGTAGGGGATAGGAAGGGCAGGGTTGGGGAAGATGGAATTAATGAGTTCTGTTTTGCACATGTTAAGTTAGAGACATCTCTGGAACATCTTTGAAATATCCAGTAGATATTATTGATTCAGGATTGAATCTTACATGGGATACATTAGATAGGTAGATCTGGTAGTCATTGTCCATTAAATCTATGGGAGTTGATGAAGCCATAAAGAAAGAGAATATAGAGAATGAAGATTAAGGAACATGAGTGTGTGGGTGGGAACTTTGGGAATACCCACAGTTAGTATGATCCGGATGATGAATCAGCAGAGGAACCCAATAAGGAGTATTTAGACAGGAGAACCAGAAGAGAGTACTGTCATTAAAGCCCAGAGAGAAGGAAGTATAGAGAGGAAATAATGCTTTTGTTTGTTCCTAAAAGCAAATGATTCCCTGAAGGTTATTGAGTCTTTACTCAATAATATCATCTGGTCATTGATTAAGGAAAATGACTATGGCAGCAGAATGATAGAAGGATTGGTCTACAGTGTCAAATGCAGCAGATTGATAGAGAAAGAGGAGCACCCAAAAATGCCATCCGAGTTGGTAATTAAGAGATCATTAGTAACTTGAGAGAGAACAGTTTGAGTTGAGTGATGAGGTCTGAAACTATATTAAAAAAGGTTAAAGAGTAAGTAAAAGGAAATGAATGGAAGGTAAGACAGCTGTAGACAGCTTTTTTCTTGGAGTTTGGTTGAGAAAAGAAGGCAAGATACTTTTACAACTGAGGAAACTGAAGCAAAGGTTAAGTGACTCAACACTTCCCCACTTACCCCCTTTGCAGAGATGAGAGGTCCACAGATAAGATATATTGAACATATTTTCAGATTTTTTCAATGTTTTGATCAGTTTGGGTAATTTTTCTTTTTTTTCCTTAAAATATCATTTGTTATATAATATGGCAATCTGAGGGATAATAGGTGAATTTTCTGATGTAAAAAATATGGCAGTCTGAGAAAAGAGGGAGAGGGATAATAGGTGAATTTTCTGATGTAAAAACACAAGGTGAATAAAACATTTTCTAAAACATTATGTTATGTGGGATGGCTCTCTTAGAAACTGAAGAGAGATAAATTTGGGTAATATAAAATTAAATTTTCCCTTTGCCTAACTCCAATTCATTCATCCCTTTCTTTTGTTCCAATCCATCATTCCTCTCTGACCTTACTTTTCTCCTTCATATTCTTGATGTTATCATTCCTTAATTCAACTGTCTACTCACTCTTAAGTCCCATGCCCCCATCGTCCTACCACCATTCGCAATCTGATAGTTCTTGAGTCTGGATCACTACCCTTATCTTTTCCTCATAATTCCCAAATGCTCAAACTCAGTTCATAAAATGACACAATGGATCCAACTGAACCTGGTATGAATTCATGTTATCGATTGGACCCTAACTACTTCTTGGCAATTTTTATATTTTTCCTAGATTGACTAGCTATTATCATCCTTAGAGAGGCTGTTCCAAATCTCCTTACTCAGTTCACCTCTGGATCCTTCATACTCTTCTTTCTCAGTAAATGATGTCACCTCCTATTTTACAGAGAAAATTAATGAAATTCACAAGCCTCATATTTCTTACTTCATATCTCAAAACATCTATGCATCTTCACTATGACATTCTTTGCTACAGTCTTTGAAGATGAAACGGTGTTTTTTATTGACAAAGTCAAAAACCTTACATCTACTTTTGATGCCACCCCCTCACAACTCTTTTAGGAGCTTAATTAATAATAAATCATTCTCATTCTCATTCTCTCTCTCTCTCTGTCTCTCTCTCTGTCTCTCTCTCTCTCTCTCTCTCTCTCTCTTTCTCTCTCTTTTTCTCCCTCTCCACCTTTTCTCCCTCCATTTCTCCCTCTCTCCCTCTCTTTTCTCTTTCTCATCACCATTCTTTCCTTTTTACTGTCTTATTCCATGCTGCCTACAAACGTGCTCAGGTCTCCTCTGTCCTTACTAAAAGAAAATTCTAAACTTCAATTAACCCTTCCATACTTTAGGTTCTTATACTATATCTCTCCATTCCACTGCTAAGATCCTGGAAAGCAATTTCTCTGGTCTTTTTCATCTGTCTATTTCTTTTGTTTTTAAAATAATTTAATGTTTACTTCTTTCTATTAATAAGCATTCATTTTCTCTTCCTCTAACACCCTCCCCAAAAGAAAAACAAAAACCTTAAAACAAATATATATATATATATACATATATATATATATATATTTGAACAAAACAAATTCCTACATTTGCTACATCCTGAAGTATGGATCTCATTGTGTAAATTGAATGCATCACTTCTTTGTCAGATGATTAACACTCTTAAATCTTAGTGCTCTGGAATCGTGGATGGTCATTGCATTGGTCAGAGTTATTGCCTTTCAGAATTGTTTGTTTTTTTCCATATGCTTAGCTGGTTTATCATCAATTTTCCAGCTTTGGGGATAGGTTCCAAGGAAATTTTTTCTTTAATTTTATTTTTAATTTATGGAATAAAACAAGCATTTCCACAACACAATATAATAAAAAAAATGATTGCATATGAAAGCATAAATCTACTATGTACAACTTGCTATTCTCTTCATATATACAAGAAAATTATCATGTAGATTTCTTTTTTCTTCCCCCCCCACCCTAGAGATGGCTATCAGTATACATATATAAAGTTAGCCTATACATACTTCTTTTATCTGTTCTTTTCTGAATGCAGATAGCACCTCATAGATTGATTTAGTGGGTTCTTTTTTTCTTCTTTATTAGCTCTCCTTTGGTGACCTACTACAGGTTCAATGATCACCTATTTGTAGAGGATTCCCATTTCTGTATCTGCCACCAAAATCTCTCTCCTCAGCATCCAGTCCAGTACAATGATGACTACATGCTGGGCATCAACTGATAGATTCCACTAAGACATCTCAAAATCAAAATGCTCAAAAGAGAACTCATAAACTTCTCTCTATTAAATTATCTCTTCTCCATTTTTTTTTCTGTTCAGGTAATTATCACCTTCTCAGGCAACTAAGTTTGTAACCTCAGAATCATTCTTGACCACTTTCCTACCTATAATTTCTCATATCTAATTAGTTAAGAAAATTTGCTGGTTCTACCTCCACATCTTTTACATCCCTCTCCATATTTCCATTCTCACAGCCAACATCCTAGTATCTTATTACCTCTTTATCATTCCTAGAACCCAACACCATTTATCTGTCTGATTATAAAGTATACAACTTTTCCCCCTACTTCTAGTCTTACTTTCTCAACCCCTATTAGCCTATCCTCCAGAGATTCATCAAAATAATCTTCCTGAGCTATAGGTCTCCCCATAGCATTCCAATTGTTAGAGTCTTTCAGTGGTTCCTTCTTGCCAAGAAGATAAAATACAAAATCCTCAGCACGAAGGAAGTAATTCCACAATATAATTGAAACTACTTTTCCTATGCGACCTTTTGCAAATCACTTTACTTACTCTATGCCTCTGTACTCTCATTAATAAAATGAATGTTTGGATCAAATGCCCTCGAAGATCCCTTTGTGCTTTAAATATATGATACTCTGACCTTTATTTGAAATTTTTCCCTAACCAAACTGTTCTTGAAGGCCCTTCAAACTGGAGTTCTAATGATATTTGAAATTCCATTTCCTTGCAATCACTCCAGCTATCTTCTAGGCTTGAGATTAACTCTTGGGACTAAAAATCAAAGATTTAGAGCTAAAAGAGAATTTAGAGGACAACTCATTCAAACTTTCAATATTAAAAAAGAGGGAACTGAAGCCCAAAAAAGTCATAAGTGATAGAGACAGGATTTGAACACAAATTCAGTGTTCTCTCTCTATTAACAACTTTCTTATTATTGCCATTTTCAGAGTCCTCTCTTCTTTGTCTCCGGTATTCCTCCATGAAGTATCACCTCATCTACATAGTTCTTAATATTCTCTTCTACACAAGTTTACCTTACGTTTCTCTATCTGTGAATTTGCTGAATTTCCTACAAAATGAAATAAACTCTCAATGGCAAGAACTTTTATTTTTGTCTTTTCAACTTCACACTTTATTTACTATAGTGAAGACAAAAGACATTAAACATTTTCAAAATGTTTATGATCTGAGTTAGCCCTATTCCCCCTTACTCTTTTGAATGAGCTGGACTTTTGGACGGTGCCCTCTCAGTTTCACTGTTGCCTAAATAAGAGGAGGATCCATGAGGACAAAAGCAGTCAAACAGAAAGTTGCACCTTAGCTGACTCTTGGGAGAAATTGTTCAATTTACAAGTGATATGCTATAAGATATCTTTGAATATCAATATCCATTAAGGTATTTAAAATTATTTAATTTATGAAAATCCAATTTACATCCTATGTGTTAGATATTGATTAGGCACATAAAGTGAGCTAGACCTCTAGTTAAACATTGCTGTTATTGTTCTGTCATTCAGCCATATCTGACTCTTCATTACCCCATGGACAATAACATGTCAGTCCCTTCTCTCCTCTACTATCTCTCAAAGTCTGTCCAAGATTATGTTTGTTGTTTCCATGACACTCTCTAGTCATCTCATCCTCTGTCATCCCCTTTCCTTTTGCCTTCGATCTTTCCCAACATCTGGGTCTTTTCCAGTGAAACCCATCTTCCTCATTATGTCAACAATGTATTTAAGTTTCAGCTTCAGTATTTGGCCTTCCAGTGAATAGTCTGAATTAATTTCTTTAAGTATTGACTAATTTGATCCCCTTGCTCTCCAAGGGACTTTCAAAAGCCTTCTCTAATACCACAATTTGAAAGTGTCTATTCTGTGTTACTCAGCTTTCCTTGTAGTCTAATTCTCACAGTCATATATTACACTGGAAAAAAATCATAGCTTTGACTACATGGATCTTTGTTGACAAGGTGATGTCTTTATTTTTTAGTGTGATGTCCAGATTTTCCATAGCTTTCCATCCAAGAAGTAAGAGACTTTTAATTTCATGGCTGCAGTTGCCATAAGCACTGATCTTTGAGCCCAAGAATATAAAATCTGACACTACTTATATTTCTTCTCCTTGGATTTCCATGAAAGTGATGGGATAGTTGCCACAGTCTTAGGTTTTTTGATGTCCATGAGTAGAATCACCTTTTGGGTTGTTGAAAAGGGTGTCTTCTACCACCAATGAGTTTTCTTGACAAAATTATTTTATATTGTATTCCAAAGCCAAATTTGCCTATTATTTCAATTATCTTTTGATTTCCTACTTTAGAATTCCAATCCTCTACAATGAATATGGCATCTTTTTGGTGTTATTTCTAGAAAATGTTGTAGGTTTTCATAGAACTGATCAAATTTGGCCTTTTTGGTGTCAGTTAAGATTATGTAATTGGAAAATTTCTGACCTGAAAACTTCTGAGCTAATCTTTTGATGTCATCTCTTTTATAATTTTAGTAATCTCCATGGGGTTTTCTTGGCAGAGACATTGAATGGTTTGTTATTTCTTACAAAATCTCGTTATTTCCTTTTCCAGTGGGTCACCTTTTGTCAGAACTTTCCACTATGACCTGTCTGACTTGGATAACTCTGTGTGGCATAGCTCATAGTTTCATTGAGCCATGCAAGCCCCTCTGTCACAAGAAGGCAGTGATTTGGGCGGTGGGGGGGCTGGAGGGGAACCAGTCAGATATGGAGTTACTTTAGATTTTATGGGAGAGAATTGTGACCAGATGGTTAAGTGAGAAACCTTGCCTGTGCCAACCTCTCCTTCATCATCTCAACAGTCACAAAAAAGCCAACGCACAAAATGCAAAAAAAAAAAAATGAAGGAATAGTAACAGAGAGGGGATAAGAAAAGAAATCCATATGGAAAAAAATTAAAAATGAAAGGAAACATGCAAGAAATTTTCCTAATGCAATGAAGATAACTGAATTAGGCAAAATAATGAGGAACAATTTTCAAAAGAGTAAAAGAATAATTCTTCAATTACTATTATTTTAACCACGGAAAAGAGAATGAAACAGCAACAAGAAAGCCTGGAGTAATTGAATATCATAATAAAATAAGTGAAAGAAGAAATTAGGGTGAAAAAAAATCCTGAACATTTTCTCCATCTTTCAGGACTCAAATATATTGGAAACAGTAAATAGATAGATAAATAGATAGATAGATAGATAGATAGATAGATAGATAGATAGATAGATAGATAGATAAATAGATAGATAGATAAGTAAATAGAAAGATAGATAGATAGACAGATAAATGAATGAATAAGAACATAGAGATAGAATTCCTAGTACACTCACAGAGAAGAAACCTAGTTGTAGTCAGTAAGTTTCAAAGCTTCCAGGACAAGAAAATACTATTTATAGCCAGGCACCAAGGGACACTAGTTTTAACTACCTGGGAATACTCTTCAACAATAGGAAACAACAAAATTAAGACAAATGTGAGGGTTCATTAGTACTAAGCTGTAATAAGAATACCCCCTTTATGTTACAAGTCCATAAGGTACAAAATGGAATGTAGAATTTACAAATCATAAGTGTCATGAGTTGCAAGTATACTATTCAGTAATTTTATTTAAATGTATTCAAGGAATGTACTTTGATCAGGAGCTTATTGAGAAGTATCTGTTGGGTCACAATAAAATTAATTGCTAATTTTGAATAAATAAATGAGAATAATAAGATACATCTATTTTATGTAAAGCATAAGGGAAGAAAACATTTTCGGCTTTCAATTTCAGTGGGAGCAACTACAGAAGAAGTGCTAGAGACTGAAAGACAAAGGATATTTGTTATGAATAGATGGCAATCAGAGTACTTTTCTGCCTAAGATTTTTCTTCTATAATCCAGAACCCATTGTCACCAAGTATACATTACATCCAATGTAACTCATTTGTAAGAGAGGTTAAAAACTTCAGACCAGCTGTTAATGTTGATTGAACTTTACATCCCTCATGTTCTTCCTTTTGAAGGTATGGCATTGACTTTTCAAGCTAATCATTCAATAAAATAATATATTAGATTTTCTGATCTTTCCCAAAATGAACATTTTCACTCATTAATTTTATATTAAGTAGTATAGCTTTTGTTTTAAAAAAAATCTTATAACAAGATGTCTTACAAATGTAGGCATCAACATGCATTCAAAAATTTGAACTTGTATTCCTTTCTCAGCTGAAAACTTGTTCATGCGTATGTTTGGAGTATATTGATTTCTGAATAAGCAGCTATGTTAAGGTGTGATCAGTTATATGGACAGGCTCACTGCGCTTTCTTATATCCAAAAGATCCCTGGGGGCTCTTCCCATTTCTCAATGTCACAGATGCTAATCTTTATGGATCTTAAGTGTAAAATTACTGAGCATAGAGTATCTTGATTAGCTAAAACATAATATCCTTATTGTAGGAGCTATAACTCAAGCTATACAGCACATACAGATATTGTTTTATATTAAAACACATATTCAGCCACTTTCTTTCTCTAAGGTGACTCAGTTCTAAAAAAAGATTACCTAGGTAATGGCCACATTGTTGTAATACTTCAAAAGTCATTTTTCTGAAGTCTTGAAAAAAATCTATTTCCTTTTTTTTTGTTTTAGCAAGTCACTTTCTAAAATGACAGAATGAAACCTTCTCAATCAGTAGAAGGTCTTCATCAGTTGTCGTTGCCTATTGGTTCACAAATCTTTGACTACAAGCCTCTCTGAAGTTACTCTGGTCAGACTATCTTACTCTTGCCCATCGTCTTCCATTTCTTATCTCCATGCCTCTCCACTGATTCTCCCTCATGCATAAAATATATCCTCTCCTCACCTCAATCTCTTAGAATCCCTTGTGGCTTTAAAGGCAAATTCAAGTGCCACCTTCTACATGAAGCCTTTCCTGATCCTATACGTTTGCTAATGTTTTAGCTTGACCTTGAATCTATTGTGTGTGTATGTGCATATACATAAATATATATGTATGTATGTATATGTACAATATACATATATGCTTATGTTGTTTCTATTAGTTAGCATCTAAGTTCCTTGAATGCAGGAACCATATCACTTTTGTCATAATATCCCTAGCATCTAGTGCCTGGCATATGGTAGATCCTTAATAAATCATTATTTACTGGCAAAACCTTAGATGATGGCAATTCAATCTATCACTAGGTGTGTACTTACAGCATTTCATATAGGGTATAACAATAGGATATAACATTTACATATATAGGTGGTGGTGGTGGCTGAAGCAGGATTTGAATACAAGTCTTATTAACTCCAAGTCCAGTACACTAGCCACTATATCACCTAGCCATATCCAAATATGGTTACACTCTGAAAATGATAACAATACAATAGCCCCATCAATAATAATAACTGGTATCTACGTAGCACTTTAAAGTTTGAGAAGCAGAACACTTTCCTACACCTACAATATTTTATCTTATTGTACTTCCTTCTACTTTATCTCTATTCAGGCAATTTACAGGTCCCATAAATGTCCCATACACAAATATGCTCCATTATACCATATATTCTTTTTTTTCCTCTTGGTTAATCAATGTTAAGGCCATGCTCAGCAAATTTTAAGCAAATGGACTCAAGGTTTGTAGATACAGATTGATTTTCATACATATTTTCAAGACTGCCTACTGCGGTCTATAAATATTTTACACATCATGTTGATGCAAAGAGTCTATAAATTCCTAGCACACCACATCTGGAAAGTAAATTAATATTGCCTTGACCAAATGTTGCAAAAGAACTCAGCCCATTTGAGGGGCACAAAATAAGGTCCAACCACAGAAACATTCAAACATGTCCACAAAAACAAAATATTCAATTTATTGGAGGGATTACACTCATTTTGGTGGTTTTCTTCCTTAAATAACACATGTTCTAGTCTGGGAGCCTGAAGACTCTGAAGAAACAAACTAGTCATCACATTTCACCTAACCCTTGTCTTCTCCTAAAGCATAATGCCTAGAAAGTATGCAAGTATGCTCTTTTTGGCTCCTGGGTTACTGTTTCTTTTTTTTTTCAAAGTTTTTGAATATTTTATTTTCTCCAACTACATGTAAAAACAACTTTTAGCATTCATTAAAAAAAATGAGTTCTAAATTCTCTGCTTCCTTTTCTCCCTCCCCTCCCCCGTTATTGAGTATTTCTCTTAGGCAAGCATAAGCTCAGAATTTCCACAAATTTTCATGAACTTAATTAAGGAAACCTGACATAGGTTTTTCATACCCATCTCAAATTCAGCACTGAACTTTTAGAGATCACATTCATTGGAAACGTTTACTTTATCTCCTTTTAAATAAAATTATCTTCTACTGTTTATTCTCTCACAGTTTTTTTTTGTTTGTTACCTTACTCCTTCAGTTCCTCTGATGAACTGTATGTCATATATGGAAATACGAATTATATATTTCCTATAGGGATTTCCATTTGCTTTCTTTTTTTTTGGAGGAGGGGAAGGAGTTGTTAATTTATGAAAACTGACCAATAATAATAAATCACCAGGGTAGAGCCAGGATAGCAGAGCAAAGGTGGGGACTCACCTAAGACATCCCTGAAACCCCTTCATATACCTTTAAAAAATTACTCTAAACAAATGTTAGACCAGCAGAACCCACAAAAAAGATGGAATGAAACAAATTTCCAGCCCAGACAACTTGGGAGATCAGCAGAAAAGGTCTGTTATACCAGAATAAGACGGAGAGTGCATTTCAGCACAGGCCAAGTCAGTGCAGACCAGATCCCAGCAAACCCGGAGCAGGCCACTGGATAACTGAATTACTGACAGCAGTGGTAGTTTCCAGGCCTCTCAGCCCACAGATGCCAAAGACAACTTACAAGGTCAGCAGGAAAGGTCTGTTACACCTGGGCAAGAGCACAGTCCAGCACAGGCTGTGCCAGCACAGCCCAACCCCAGCAAACCAGGAGCAGGCTTTGGGACTGAATGAATCTTACAGTGGTGGTGGCTGCGTCCAGAGCTCTCAGTTCACAGATGATAAGGGGATGAACAACTAGTCACAAGGAGATTACAAAGGTCTTTTTGCTAGCACAGAGGCAGAGCTCTGTTGCTTTGTCCATACTTGTATCTAGGTTGAAATCCAGTCCTAGGGCAAATTGGAGCACTAGCAGAGCAGAGCTTGTGGCAGCAGTGGAGAAGGGACCCTCCTCAGAGTTCCAGGGCAGAAAAGAAGGCTTGCGGTCACTCACAGACCAGAGCACAAGCCAGGAGAATAATAAACTCCTCTCCTCAGATCATACCACCTTGGAAGAACTGAAAACTTACAGATCCCTAAAAGTAACTTTGAAAACAGCTACACAAAACCCCTGAAGCTTGGGAGAGTGTGCCCTCCACCCTGGAAGCAGAGCCCTACTTTAACAAAAAGTTAAAAGTCAAGTAATAGGCTAGGAAAATGAGCAAACAATAGAAAATCTCTCACTGAGGAAGAAATTAAAGATATCTATAGTCGTATGAAAAAATGCTCTAAATCCCTATTAGAGAAATGCAAATCAAAACAACTCTTAGGTACCACATCTCTCCTGTCAGATTGGCTAACAAGACAAAACAGGAAAATGATAAATGCTGGAGAGGATATGGGAAAATTGGAACATTGTTACATTGCTGGTGGAGTTGTAAACTGTTCCAGCTATTCTGGAGAGCAATTTGGAACTATGCCCAAAAGGCTATAAAAATGTGCATACCCTCTGATCCAGCAATACCACTTCTAGGGCTATATCCCAAAGAGATCACACAAATGGGAAATGGACCAGTATATACAAAAATATTTATAGCAGCTTTTTTTGTGGTGGCAAAGAATTAGAAATCAAGGAGATGCCCATCAACTGGGGAATGGCAAAACAAATTGTGATATGTGAACGCAATGGAATACTATTGTGCTACAAGAAATGAGGAGCAGATGGACTTCATTATAACCTGGAAAGACTTATATGAACTGATGCTGAGTGAGAGTAGCAGAACCAGGTGATCATTATACATGATTACAGACACACTAACTTTGATAGAATTGGCTTTTCTCATCAATGCAAGGTTGAAAGGACAGCTTGAAAAGACTCATGATGTAAAAAGCTATGCACATCCAGAGAAAGAATTATGGAGTCTGAATGCAGATTGAGGCAAACTATTTGCTCTCTCTTTTTTTGGTTTTGTTTCTTCTTTCTCATGATTCATTCCATTGGTTATAAATTCTTTTTTATAACTGGACTATTATGTAAATAAGTTCAATGGGAAGGTATATGTAGAACCTATATTGGATTACATGCCATCTTGTGGAGAGGGGAGGACAGGGAGGGAGAGAAAATTTGGAACTCAAAAACTTGTGGAACTGAGTGTTGTAAAATAAAAATAAATTTTTAAAAATAATGGAAGTCAAAAATAAAAGAAAATCTCTGACTATAGAAAGTTACTATGGTGACAAGGAAGTTCAAAACACATACTCAAAAGAAGATAATAAAGTGAAATCTACATCCAAAACCTCCAAGAAAAATATAAATTGATCTCAGGCCATGGAAGAGTTCAAAAGGGATTTTGAAAATCAAGTAAGAGAAGGAGAGGAAAAATTGGGAAGAGAAATGAGAGTGATGAAAAAATCATGAAAAATGAGTCAATGGATTGCTAAAGGAGACACCAAAAAATGCTGAAGAAAATAACACTTTAAAAAGCAGACTAGGCCAAATGGTAAAAGAGGTCCAAAAATCCAATGAGAAGAATGGCTTAAAAAGCAGAATTGGCCAAATAGAAAAGAAGGTCCAAAAGCTCACTGAAGAAAATAACTCCTCAAAAATCAGAATAGAGCAAATGAGAGCTAATAACTTTATGAGAAATCAAGAAACAATAAAACAAAACTGAAAGAATGAAAAATAAAAGGCAATGTGAAATATCTCATTTGAAAAACAGCTGCCCTGGGAAACAGATCCAGGAGAGATAAATGATAAAATTATTGGACTACCTGAAAGCCATGATAAAAAAAAGCCTAGACATCATCTTTCAAGAAGTTATCAAGGAAAACTGCCCTGATATTCTACAAAGAGGTTAAAATAGAAATTGAAAGAATCCACTGATTATCTCCTGAAAGAGATCCCAAAATGAAAACTCCCAGAAATATTATAACCAAATTATAGAATTCCCAGGTCAAGGAGGAAATATCACAAGCAGCCAGAAAGAAACAATTCACGTATGGTGGAGCTGCAGTCAGGATAACACAAGATTTAGCAGCTTCTACATTAAAAAATCAAAGGACTTGGAATACGATATTCTGGAGGACAAAGGAGCTAGGATTACAATCAAGAATCACTTGCTCTCAAAACTGAGTATAATCCATGAGGGGGGAAAAGTGGATATTCAATAAAATAGAAGACTTTCAAGCATTCTTAAGAAAAGACTAGAACTGAATAGAAAATTTCACTTTCAAACATGACTCAAGAGAAGTACTAAAAAGATAAACAGGAAAGGGAAACCATAAGGCACTTATTAAATTTAAACTGTTTACATTCCTACATGGGAAGATGATATTTGTAACTCATAGGAACTTTCTCATTACTAGGGTAATTAGAAGGAGTATATATAGACATAATGTACAGGTGTGAGTTAAATATGATGGGTTGACATCTAAAAAATAAAATTAAGAGGTGACAGAGGAATGTAGTGGGAGAAAAAGAAAGGTAGAGTTAGAATGGGGCAAATTATCTCACATAAAAGAGGCAAGAAAAATGGATGAGGAAAGGAGGAAAGTGAGGGGGAGTGAGTAAACTTTACTCCCATCAGAATTAGCTTAAAGAGGGAATACCATACACAGCCAAGTGGGTATAGAAATCTATCTTACCCTACGGGAAAGTAGAAGGGGAAAGGAGTAAGAGAAGGGAAGGGGGGAAGGGAGGGCAGATTGGGGGAGGAGGTAGTCAAAAGCAAAACACTTTTGAGGAGGGACATGGTGAAAGGAGAGAGAGAATAGAATAAACAGGGGATGTGCAACAGGATAGAGGGAAATACAGCCGGCAGTAGTTAATGTGAAAAAAATTTGTACAAGAAGTTTCTCTGATAAAGGCCTCATTTCTCAAACATATAGAGGGTCAAATTTTTAAAAATAAGAGCCATTCCACAATTGATAAATGATCAAAAGACATAAACAGTTTTCAGATGAACTAGTCAAAGCTATCTATAGCCACATGAAAAAATACTCTAACTTACTATTGATTGGAGAAATGCAAATTAAAACAATTGTGAGGTATGACCTCATTCCTTTTAGATTGGCTAACAGGACTGCAAAGGTAAATGACAAACATCGGAGGGAATGTGTGAAAAAAATTAGACATTAATGCAGTGTTGGTAGAGTTGTGAACTTATTCAACCATTCTGTAAAGCAATTTGGAGCTATGCCAAAGGGCATACCATGCATACCCTTCAAACTATCAATACCACTATTAGCTCTGTATCCCAAAAGAGATAAAAAAGGAAAAGTACCTATAAGTGCAAAAATATTTATAGCAGCTCTTTTCTGGAGGAAAAGAATTAGAAACTGAAGGCAAGAGGCATTCTCTGCTCTCAAGGAGCTTTAGAATCTAATAGGGGAGACAGCACGAAAATGACTACATACAAGCAAAAGTTATACAGGATGAATTGGAGATAATTAGCAGAGGGAAAGTACTGGCATTAATGCAATTCAGGAAAGACTTCTTGCAAAAGGTGGAGTTTTTCTGAGGCTTGAAGAAAGCTAGGGAAGCCAGGATGTGAAGATGAGGAGTCAGAGAATTACAGACATGGGGGGCAGCCTATAAAAATTCCAAATCAGAAGATGGTGTCTCCTGTGTTAAGAAATAGCAAGGAATCTAGTGTCACTTGATCACAGAGTACAGGGTAGTAAGATATAAGAAGTAAAGACTGGAAATATAGGAGTGGTTCACATTAGGAAGGGCTTTGAATGCTAAACATAGGATTTTATTTTTGATCTTGGAGGCAAAGGAGAGCCACTGGAGTTTATTGAAAAGGGAGGACACAATATGGTCAGATTTGTACTTCAGGAAAGTCAGTTTGATAACTGAATGGAATATAGACTGGAATGTGGAAATACTTGAAGTAGGGAGACTAGCCAACAGATTATTGTGATAGTCCAAGCAAGAGGTGATGAGGCAGTAGTGGTGGCAGTGTTAGAAGAGAGAAAGGGTCATATATAAGAGAAAGGTAACTCAACATATTGGCAACATATTGGACATACATGGTGAGAGAGACTAAGAAGTGAAGAATAATACCTAGATTGTGAGTCTAAGTGACAAGAAGATCAGTGGTACCCTCAATATTACCACCATAGGGAAGTTCAGGAGAGGATTTGGGAGGAGATAGATAGATAGATAGATAGATAGATAGATAGATAGATAGATAGACAGACAGACAGACAGACAGATAGATATAGATAGATAGATATAGATAGATAACATACATTTATATATATGTGTATATATATATATACATATACATATATATATACGTATGAATGAAATGAGTTTACAAATATCACTCCTCTCCTTCCAAAAAACACCCCCCTGCACACGAGTTGTCATGAATTTTTAATTATGGTACTTAGAACTTTTCCAGTATTTTTTCAGTTGTGTGCAACTCTTGGTGACCCCATTTGGGGTTTTCTTGGCAAAGACACTAGCGTGGTTTGCTATTTCCTTCTTTAGCTCATTTTACAGATGAGAAAACTGAGGCAAACAGGGTTAAATGACTTGCTCAGGGTCACACAGCTGGTGTCTGAGGCTATATTTGAACTCAAGAAGATGAGTCTTCTTGACTCCAGGCCCAGAACTCCATCCAGCAGCCCCACAACTACTTTATTCTCTCCCAAATAATGTCCATATAGAGCCCCAGAACTACTTTATTCTCTCCCAAATAATGTTCATATAGAGCCCCAGAACTACTTTATTCTCTCCCAAATAATGTCCATATAGAGGCATCATAATGTAAGGCAAAAACAATTAATTAGCAGATTCGACTTTGAGCCCTGGCTATGGTATTTTCTAGGTATGCGACTTGGGCAACACACTTAACCTCTCTGTGCCTCAGTTTCCTCTTCTAGAAAAAATTCAATTAGCAATGTAATGAATCAACCAACACAGTAAGTATTATAATCTTCATTTCACAGAAGTGAAAAGGCTAGAAAAGTTGAACTGACTTACCCAAAGTCAATCAGCTACTAAATGACAGGACTTGAATCCAAGGCCAGACCTTCTGACACCAATTTCAACAAGATTTTGAGAATGGGTATGGTTCATTTCAGGGACAGTAAGAAAGCAAACAGCCTCAAGTAATGGGCCCAAGATGGAAAATAAGAAAAACAGTCTAATAGATTATGTGAACCACATTCTACTTGACTTTATTTAAATGTCAAAATGAAGAAACATAGGGTCATAGATAGTAGAGCAGGAAGAGACCTCAAGAGTTATTGAGCATATGCTCAGTTCACTATCTTTAAGGGGGTAATCATACTTTAAAAAAACCCTAAGTCAGATTTGACTTAGAAAAACATGGAGTGGGGGACTAAAAATAGATCATGAAATTGAAACCAAGGGAGATTTTATTTCAGCTGCACTTTAAAGTTTATAGAGTAGTTTCCTCATAACAACATATGTGAGGTGGGTAGCACAAGTATCATTATCCTGATTTTCCAAAAGTGTGTATTTCTAATAATGCCATTCATTTTAAATTAAGTTAAATTAATTTATTGTTGGATATTAAATTTAAATTGTCTCCCTTGTCGCTTCCCCCACAGTAGAGAACAGGACCATTTCATAGACAGACACATCAACACATCTATCTATCTATCTATCTATCTATCTATCTATCTATCTATCTATCTGTCTATCTATCTATCTTTGTACCTATCTATCTATCAAATCTTCCTTCATAGATCCTCTGTAGTTGATTTGAATATTTATAATATTCAGAATAACTTAGTCATTCACAGTTGTTTTTCAAACAATATTTTATTGTATACAATGTTCTCTTGGTTGAAGAATTTAGAGATAGTGTCATTCTTCTACTCAAGAAAATATTGTGGTTTCAGGGGGCAGAGCCAAGATGGCGGCTGGAAAGCAGGGACTAGCGTGAGCTCCCCACCAAGTCCCTCCAAAAACCTATAAAAAATGGCTCTGAACCAATTCTAGAATTGCAGAACCCACAAAGTGGCAGAGGGAAGCAGGGCTCCAGCCCAGGACAGCCTGGATGGTCTCTGGGTAAGGTCTATCCCTCATGGAGCTGGGAGCTGAGGGGAGCGGAGCTGAGCCTAGCAGAGCTGAGCAGAGTCCAGCATGGGCGGTGCAGACCAACGAGACTGGGAGCTGGGCAGAGTGTGCCCTAGCACCCTGAATCGGTGAGCTGCAGCAGATACCAGACCTCTCAACCCACAAACAGCAAAGATAACAGAGAAGGTTAGTGGGAAGAGCTGAGGGGACTGAGTTTGCAGTTCGGCCACCGCCCCTGGGGCAGTGGACGTGGGGCAGCTTTAGAACTACAGCTGCAGTTGCTTCTGGCCCAAGGCCCACCTGGTGGGAGGAATTAAGTGGCAGATCAGAGCAGGAGTGAAGACCCTGCTGAAGATCTAAGCCCAGTCCAGGTAGGGGATTCTTGGGGAAGGAGGAGTGCTCGTGAGGCAGTGCATCCGCTCAAGTGTGGAACATAGAACTCTTTACTCTACAAGCAGTCATACCCCACTGAAAAACTCAAGGGTCAAGTAAGTTGGCTGGGAACATGGCCAGGAGGCGAAAACACACCCAGATTCAGTCTCAGACTCTGGAATCCTTCTTTGGTGACAAAGAAGACCAAAACATGCAGTCAGAAGAAGTCAACAAAGTCATAGAGCCTACAACAAAAACCTCCAAGAAAAACATGAACTGGTCTCAGGCCATGGAAGAGCTCAAAAAGGATTTGGAAAAGCAAGTTAGAGAAGTAGAGGAAAAATTGGGAAGAGAAATGAGAAGGATGCGAGAAAACCATGAAAAACAAGTCAATGACTTGCTAAAGGAGACCCAAAAAA
>CM053622.1:155514757-155525002 GCA_028646595.1 Phalanger gymnotis | reverse complement strand
AGCAATGGCTTAAAAAGCAGAATATTTAGTAGCTTTGAGGAAAAATAGATTGGAAAAGGAAGTAACTAAGTTCTAGATTGTTCATGGCTAAGTTACAAAAACAGAACGGGAACAAGGGGAGAATCAAAAACATCGCCTTACAGCCCAAGGCTCTGGAATCAAAGTGTTAGCTAGTGGTTCATCTAAATTAAAGAAAGGAAAATGTCTAGGAACCAGAAGCCATGGATTGAGCTCCTAAGATTCCTGATCTTCCACATCTCCTATTCAACATCTCCTTGTCCTCAATTTTTGTAACTTCCCAAACCAAGGATTAGTTTGGGGTGTTGCATTAAAACAGAGAAGGAGAAACTTACAGGGAAATCCTATACAAAAGATGGACACATTTTATCATTACATTACTATTGAGGAGTTGATCTTTTCAGCACCTTCCTGGTCTTAAGTGTTAATATTCTATGATTCTGTTGCAGAATTGAGTCATTTCTGTATGGCATCAACACTATCTTTAAAACAAATTCTAAGACTGCTTTGGTGTGGGAACTTTTGAGTATGGGTGCAAGGCAGGGTGGGCAGAGAGGAGAAGTAATAAAGCAGTACCGTTCAGTAATTATGAATAATCTGATTTTTGAAATATTATACCATTGAAACAGTATCATCGATCCTTCTCTTCACTGTTACGTGAATGAAATGCTGGTGACTCCCTTTAAACTAAACTTTCTGAAAAAAAGAAGCAGGTCATCCATAAAATCACAAACCTACCATAGTATAAGTTAAATAAGATTTTATATGTCTATAATATTTGGAGTGTTTCAAATTATTTTTAAATCTATTATCAAGGGGTAGTATATATAGGAATGAGAATTGGATTTGACTTTAGAATATACTGGTTCAAGTCCTGACTACAACATTGACTAGCTGTTATTACCTGTGTGGTATTTATTTATTGTACACCTGTTACAATAAGGCACTTTTCTCAAGAGCTAACAAATTTCAGGAAAGGAATGTGACTGACTCCTCACAAATGCAAACATATGCACTGCTATTGGATTCAACAGAGTGAAAATGTTAATCAAGAGTACATTCGGAATGATGCAAATAATATGGGAACCCCTGATGTAGCTGCTAGTTCGAATCAAATTGTATAAAAATTCAGGATTGATGCCTCATTGCTATATAACTTGTCTTTTGTCCTAGCAGAACATTGAATAACTGCTGCCAGGGTGACGAAGTGGCTGAGTCCAACCTGCTGCTCATGGAATAATAAAAGATGAAAATGATCATCAGTCATCTAGTACTTTGGGGTTTGTTAAGCACTATATATGTAAACATGTGCATATATTATGTATGTATATGTGTGCACATATATATGTATATGTAATAGATATATACATCTATACATATAAAAATACAAAATATTATTTTTGTTTCATAACAACCTTGTAAGGCAGACACAATAGGCATTGGTATTCTATTTTGCAAAGGAGGAAACTGAAACCCAATGAAGGCAAATGACTTTACCACATCCAAACAGCTAGTATTTGTCAGAGGCGGAATTCAAACCCAGATATTTCTGACTTCAGGTATAGCATCCTATGTGTTAAACCATTCTATCTCCCATGTAGCTGTTTCAAAGTAGGATTAGACTTGGCCTCTACAATTATCCCAAACTGAATTTAGCAGTAAATATACATGAGAATTAAGTCAACTCCAGTTTGGAGATAAAATATCAGTATCATTTGGAACAATATCATAACCCTTGCTCCCATTCAGGTGAGAATATATTTTTCTCTGAAAAGGTATTGAAAGTATTCTCATGACTTAGCTGCCTCAAGGAGCAAAAAGTTATGGCTGTTGATATCATGTCTTAGTCACTTGAGTACAAAACAACCATGAGGAACTTGAGGACCTCTCTGATGCTTGGCTGATGGAAAATGATGGGCAACTGAGGTGAGGTAGCTTTGTTCAAGTCACTCAATTCAAAAGGCACTCAATGAATATCCTTAACGAGTACCTTCCTATTATGGCTAAATAAATCTCCTTTTTAAATTTGTTGAATAACTTAGGTACATCTTATTTCATTCCAATATCAGCATAAATTACCAGGGTATTAGAGTGAGTCAAGTCCACCCTACAATAGCAATTATTTATGAAGGTGCACAAAAGACTAAGCTTCCTGAGTAATGTAGCTAGGTCCAAGACGTGGCATGGCCTGAGTTTCAAGAAAAAAAAAACTGCTGAAAATAGTAATAGTCTCTAACATCTGTGTGTTTAACTCTCACGTCAAATCAGAAAGAATGCATCTCAGAGATATAATACAATATGGTGGACAGTGCATTCACTGATTCAGGAATCATGTAAGGTAACAGCTAAAGGTGACAATTCATCTCACTCATTTCACAGATAAAGAAACTGATGAACTCACCTCAGCATGAAGCAGTCAGGGCTTGAGCCTGGCTCCTTTAATTCTAAGGATAGCACTTTCTTTGTTCAATACATCACAGTTACTTCTCAAGCCCTACATTCTAACCCTGCTTTTAACCAAAACAGTCTTGTGAATATAAAAGCTAAAGTTCACAAGGGAGTGGCAGTTTGCATTAATTTCTTTAAACAAGTTGGATAGCCCTATGAAACATGTCAGTAATGTCATTGTGATTAAATACCTTACAACTGGCAAAATTAATCATGACCCTCCCAATTCATAAATATGCTACAAAATACATTCTTGCCTAAACTATATAAAAATCATAATCAAAAAGAAAACATTCATATTGTGTTCACACATGCACAGTACACACACACTCTACATATACACACTTACAGAGAGTGTATGTATGTATATATCTGTGTGCATCATATGTACGTGTATATGTGTGTATGTATATTTTAACATCTTTAACATCTTTTAACATCTTCACATGTTGACATCTTCATTCCTGAAAGCCATCTAGCAAACAATTGAGTAGAGTGTCCTGGGAAAAAAAGGATCATTTGCCACTAGATTTCAATGTGTGATTACTTGTCAGTTTTCAGTTACTTGTAATTGAAAGCATGACTGTCCCAATGTATTGCCAGGTTTCTATTGCCAAGAGATTCTGTCATTAATGATACAGGGCATTTAAAATCTTTTTGGGGAAAATTCACATCTATTATAACAATAAGCTTTATTTAATGTTCACATTCATTTTTCACTCTCAAATACTTTGGAACTTGTGGAAATTCAGTGTCATATTAGCATGAATAATCACGAAATAAGAAACGAGTTAATAATACTTACTGATATTTAAATAGCACTTCATTGGTTACAGAGCCCTATACAGTCCTGTATTTTTTTGATTTAATCATTCCCTGCCTAGAATACATTCCATCCTCATCTCTGTGTAAAAGTTCTTCTCTTCTTCAAGGTCAAGCTCAGGTATCCCCACAAAACCATCCTAATCCCCATGGATGAAAATTATCTTTCTCTGCTCAAATATTTTTGGCTTAGTCTAAATCTCCCCGTTGTCCTATCGCATTCCACCATATAGAATATTTATCCATCAATGTGTCATGCTCCCTCCTCCAATAGATTGTAAGATCATTGTGGGCAAAGGACTACATTATCTTTGACACCTCCATCAAACCTTCCTATTTGTCATGGTTTTCACCATCCTTCAGTCTCCTAAGTTCGCAATGTCGAGTCATCTTTGACTCTCCTCTCTTCCTCACAACCCAAATGTAATCACTTGTCAAGTCTTGTTAATTCTGTTTCTGCAACATCTCTCAAATCAATATCTGCTTACAAAGGCACCACCTGAGGCTTTCATCTCCTCTCATCTGGAGTATTGTAATAGCTCCCTAACTGAACTTCTTTACTGGCCTCCCTGCCTCAAGTGTATCTCTTCTCCAAAGTGTCATTCAAACAGCTGCCAAATGAATACCTTACAACTCAGATATGCTTATATCATTCTTCTCACCAACAGTTTTTAGTGGCTTTGTAGGATAAAATATGAACTCCTATATTTGGTATTTAAATCACTTCATAGTCTTGTTCCAAATCTATCTTTCCAAACAAGTTTTATATTACTTCCTTTCACTCATTCTGTATTCTTTTTTTGTCATCCAAAAAGCTTTTATTGGTCACCAAGTCTACTGCATTAGGGCTAGAAAAAGATATGAAAAGCAAGGCCTATTTTCTCTCTATTAATTCTTGACTCAAATTATCACCTTAATCAATTGGCCCTTCCTATCTGTCACACTAGCTAATTGTTCTAATTTTCTAATATATCCACAATGGATAGCATAAAGTATCCATCTCAGCCAAATAAACCTGTTTGTGATTTCATTCTTCATTTCAATGAAAAAATCATCAATTTGCTGTCAGTCTCCCACCTCCATGCCATCACATGGGATATCCCCATAGACCAAACATTTTCTCCTTTCTTTCCTCCCTTTGGGAATGTGTCACTTCATTCATGGCTGGATTTAAGTACCACCTCGAGGGCCTTCCTGATTTCTCCAGTTAGTGCTGCCATCAAACATAGAAATCGTTTTGCATTTAATTTGTATACTTTTGTGCTTATCTTTACATATTGCCCTGCCCTCTCCCAACCCCAGCAGAAGGTGAGTTCTTGATTTTCAAAATCTTTTTTGAGCTCCTCCATGGCCTGTGACCAACACATATTTTTCTTGGAGGCTTTAGATGTAGAAGCTTTGACTTTGTTGTCTTCTTCTGGTTGTATGTTTTAATCTTCCTTGTCACCAAAGTAAGATTCTATAGTCTGATTTTTTTTCCATTTTTTGCCCATTTTCTCAGCTAATTACTTGACTTTAGCTCTTTGTTAAGGTAGGGCTCTACTTCCAGAGTGGAGGATTTACTGTCCTAAGCTTCAGGGGTTTTAGGTAGCTGTTTTCAAACATATTTCTAGGGACATGTAAATTTTCAGTTCCTCCAAGGTGGTATGATGAAAGGAGAGGTGTTTAGTAATCTTCTGGTCTATATTCTGCTCTGTGAGTGATCACAAGCACTCTTTTCTACCTCGTAACTGTGAAGAGGATTCCCTGTCCACTGCCACCACAAGCTTCACCACACCAGCATTCCTCCTTGACCCAGTACTGCCACTCAGGACTGCAGCCCAGATTGAAGCCTGGGCAAAGCAAAAGAATGCTGCCTTAGTGCCAGCAAAGAGATCCCTGCAATCCCCCTCTGATCAGCCACTTGATTCCCTCCATCATCTGTGGGCCAAGAGCTCTGGAAGCAGCCACTGCTGCCGCTGCCCTGGAGCTGGGGCTAGACCATGCTCCTCTCTCACCTAGGTTCAACAGACCTTTCCTACTCACCTTCTAAGTTATCTTTGGTGTTTGTGGGTTGAGAAGTTTGGAAACTACCACAGCTGCCAGTGATTCAGTGCCCTGAGTCCTGCTCCAGGTTTGCTCTGGCCCCATCTGTGCTGGCATGGCCAATGCTGGACTACATTCTTTTCTCAGACTGGTGCAACAGACACTTTCCAGTCGACCTTCCAGGTTGTCTTGGGCTTGGACTTCAATATTATCTTCAAAAATCTAACATAAGGAGAAGACTAAGTTGATACAAAAAAAAAAAGGAATGAAGAGAGAACACTCAAAACTCATTTATCCATTGAAGAAAGGTTCCCTCACTGACATGAATCACATGAAGCCAGTCTCAAAGAAATCCACTCTTTATTTTGGTGTGCAATTTATGTCTTGTGATTGACATGCTTTATTCTCATACAAATCTTTCAGAATCTTCCAATTGCTTGGAAAACATAGTCCAATATTTAAAAGCTGCTTTCATTTTGGATGCATTTACATAATTTCAAGAATAGAATAGAAATAGCAAATGATCCAAATAAAGTAGCTGGGCTACATCACAGTTACTTAAAATTTGAATGGAATCTATTATTTACATTAATAAAGGGATATGATATGCCTATATCTCTGAATTTTCAATGTAGAAAAGTATGGCAATCCCATTAAAAGTCCTTAAGCCTATTCTGTTCATGACAGTTGAAGTCAGAGCTTTCTGGGCTTTGTAACATAATAGGTCCCTTTATCACATTGAATGGTTTATTAGAAACAGCTTGTACAGACAACTTAGCTTTACTTCAACAAGACTACACCTCCAGGGTTTTTGTCCTGATTTGGGAACTCCTGCCTTTTTTTAATATTCAGAGGTTTGTTTAGTTTTTTTTTTTTAAATGAGCCTTCCACTGATTTCAGTATCATTTGCATTATTTATTATTTTGAGGCAGTTTGAAGACTTGGGGTGGGGCTTGGCATACTCTCCTTCTGAATCCCTATAAAACCAATAGCATAACAATGCCATTAAGAACAATCCCATCTTTGGAGCCCATCACAAACAAATTCTTGTTCACATGTACAGTGACTGCTTCAGTCAATTACAGAAACAAATGTGACAAAAATAGCTGCAGGGAAAGATTGGACTATTTAAATGATGGCAACCTGATTCACCTCCTTCAAAGAGTTGATTTCTGTGCAACTTTAGCTATGCTATCATTATTTTTAAAATTATTGGTATTCTGTGTTAAATGATATGAAGATAGTGGACATGTTGCTTCATCCATGAAGTTATTTGGGAAGCTTTCTTTATTTACCACGTTAAAGGAATGCTATCCCTTGGTTTTAGACTAAAGCTATTGATCATACTAAGAAAAGTCCCTTCATGCTTATGTTTTTAAGCATTTTCATGATAAATGAATTCTATGTTTTGTTGTAGATTTTTTCTGCATTAATTGATATAATCTTGTTATTTTCATTGTTTTCATTATTGATATAAATGATGAATTTTGGTTTGAATATAATGAAATTTGTATGAAATAAATGAATATTTAAAATTATATGAGTTCAGACTTTTTATTGATTTTAATTAATGTTTTATATCACTGTTTATTGATGATAGTAGTCTCTTATTATTTTTCTCTCTTTTATCCCTCCCTGGTTTAGTTGTCAGGACCATATTTGTTTTATACAAAGGGTTTACTATGGTGTGTTCTTTCTCTGTTAGAGAATAGTTTGTATAGCATAGAGAATGTTTGCTGAAAATGTTTGATAGGATTCAACTGTAAACCCATTGGGAAAAGATTTTTCCCCTTTGGGGAGTTTAATTTATGACTTGTTTAATTGATATTCCTGAGATTTGGCTATTTAGATACTCTATTTCTAGTCTTACTAATTTGATATTTTATAACTGTGTAGCTAACCATTTACTTCATTTGTTTTCAGCTTAATTGGTAGGTATTTGGTTAGCATATTTTGTTGTTTTAAATATTCATCTTAGCATGAAGTGTACCTTTCAATTTTTTTCATTGTTTTATTAATAAAATTCATAAGTATTTACATTTTGCAAAATCCCCTTCATGTTAAAAATCCATTATTATATTGTTTTCAGAATTATTGATTTATATTTTCTAGTTTTAAGTGTGTGATGCATCCATCCACTTTTTATTTTTATTTTATCTAAAATCACCACAGTTTTATTTCATTTATTCTACTGAATGATAATACATATTCTTCTCCTTCTTCCTTTCAACTACATAAAACATATTTCTAGATGAATAGATGGATAGATATGTTTTAAATGTGTTTCACATGTGTAGAAAATTGCTGGATTTTCACCCCTAATTTGTTCTTCTACTATCTTCCACTTCGTGGGCCAACTGAGTCTACAAATTTCAAAGTTATAATTATTATTGTAGATTAAAATAATCTAGAAACTTTGATTTTTGCATATATTACAAATTTATGTTATATCATCTCAACTAGATCTTCGTTGCTGCAATTGTTCTATATCTCTTTAACTGATTCACTTTCCCACTCAATCTTGCTTTTACGACTGGACCACAATTAATCCCCTTCACATACTCTTCAATCCAATGACTCTTAACTCTTGACATTTCTTAAACAAGACACTTCATCTCTAAGCTCTAGATTTTTTTCTTGGGCTGTTTCCCGTACTTGGAATGCTCTCCTTCCTAAGCTCCATCTACTGACTTCCCTCATTTTCCTTAATTCCCAACTAAAATCTCATCTTTTACATGAAGCCTACCCACATACTTCTTTATTCTAGTGCTTTCTCTCTGCTAATTACTTCCTATTTGTCCTATACATTGGTTTGCATGTAGTCTCTTGCTTTTGATCACCAGTTCTTTTATGACAGGGACTACCTTTTGCCTCAATTTATGCCTCTAGCCCTTAGCACATAGTAAGTCTGGCACATAGTAAGTATTTAATAAATACTGGTTGATTAACTGACTGATCATAAATGAAACTTTAAGTGAAATTATCAGAGCCAAGATAGCAGATTAGAGGAAGAACTCAGCCAAGCTCTGCCAACATTCCCTTCCAAACAAATATAAAATAACACCTTCAACCAAATTCTAGAATGGTAGAGCTAATAAAAGGTCAGAGAGAGACATTGTTCCAGCCCAAGACAACTTAGAAGATTGGAAAAAGATATCTATGACATGTGGGTGAAGGCTGGCTTGGAGCCCACAAGGATAAAACATTGATAGATAGTTATATCAACAAAATAGAGAAAGAGCATATGGATGCACACAACTAAAGACAAAAACCTAGAAAATGAATAAATTGAAAATCCACAATTAAAGACTAAAGTGGAAATTCTAAAAATCAAAGAAGAGATTAAAAAACTGAATGCAAAAAAAAATAACAACATCGAACTAATAAAAAAACAGAGCTGGTTTTATGAAAAAAACCAAGAATTTGGTTAATTTGATTTTAAAAAAGAAAACCAAATTGTCAATATTAAAAATGAAAAGGGTGAATGAACCACCAATGAAAATGAAATTAAAGAAATTATTAGAGATTATTTTCCTTAACTGTATGCCAGTAAAACTAACAATCTATATGAAATGAATGAATATTTTATTTTGTTTATCTTTTTTTTCTTTAATACATTTAGTTTTCAGCATTGATTTTCACAAGAGTTTGAATTACAAATTTTCTCCCCATTTCTACCCTACCCCCCCACTCCAAGATGGCATATATTCTGACTGCCCTGTTCCCCAGTCAGTCCTCCCTTCTGTCACTCCACTCTCCTCCCATCCCCTTTTCCCTTCCTTTCTTGTAGGGCAAGATAAATTTCTACACCCCATTGCCTGTGTATCTTATTTTCTAGTTGCATGCAAAAACTTTTTTTTTTAAACATCTGTTTTTAAAACTTTGAGTTCCAGATTCACTCCCCTCTTCCCTTCCCACCCACCCTCCCTAAAAAGTCAAGCAATTCAACATGGGCCACATGCGTATCATTATGTATAACCCTTCCACAGTACTCATGTTGTAAAAGACTAACTATATTTTGCTTCTTCCTAACCTGTCCCCTTTATTGAATTTTCTCCCTTGACCCAGTCCCTTCTCAAAAGTGTTTGTTTTTAATTACCTCCACCCCCATCTGCCCTCCCTTCTATAATCCCCTCTTTTTTTTTAATCTTCTTTCTCCTTCTTTCCTGTGGAGTAAGATACCCAACTGAGTATGTATGATATTCCCTCTTCAGGTCAAATCTGATGAGGGCAAGATTCACTCATTCCCCCTCACCTGCCTTCTCTTCTCTTCCTACAGAACTGCTTTATCTTGCCACTTTTATGTGAGATAATTTACCCCATTCTATCTCTCTCGATCTCCCTCTCTCAATATATTCCTCTCTCATCCCTTAATTTGATTTCATTTCTTTTAGATATCTTCCCTTCATCTTCAACTCACCCTGTGAGCTCTTTCTCTCCCCCCATCTCTCTCTCTATATACATATGTATATATATATATATACACACATATATATATACATACATAGCCACTCATGTATACATGTATATATACATACACAAACATATATGTATATGTGTGTGTGTATATATATATTATATATATATATATATATATATATATATATATATATATATATGCATATTCCCTTCAGCTACTCTAATACTGAGGTCTCATGAATCATACACATCATCTTTCCATGTAGGAATGTAAACAGTTCAACTTTAGTAAGTCCCTTGCAGTTTCTCTTTCTTGTTCTTTTTCTTGCTTACCTTTTCATGCTTCTCTTGATTCTTGTGTTTGAAAGTCAAATTTTCTAATCAGCTCTGGTCTTTTCACTGAGAAAACTTGAAAGTTCTCTATTTTATTGAAAGTCCATATTTTGTCTTGGAGCATGATACTCAGTTTTGCTGGGTAGGTGATTCTTGGTTTTAATCCTAGCTCCATTGCCC
>CM053622.1:155477418-155514257 GCA_028646595.1 Phalanger gymnotis | reverse complement strand
CAAGAAAGGAAGGGAAAGGGGGAGGGGAGGGGAGCAGGGTGACGGAGGGGAGGGCAGACTGGGGAACAGGGCAACCAGAGTGTACACCATCTTGGAGTGGGGGGGGGGGTGGAAATGGGGAGAAAATTTGTAATCCAAATGCCTGTGAAAGTCAATGCTGAAAACTAAACATATTAAAAATAAATTAAAAAAAAGAAAGGGGAAAAAACAATTCCTCAATAAAATGTTTAATTAAATATCTAAAAAAAAAAAGAAATGTTCTAGCTGATCTATATTCTAGGACAGTTAAGTGGCATAGTAGATAGTGCTGACCACAGAATTAGGAAGACCTGAGTCCAAATCTTGTCTCAGACATATAATATCTATGTGATACTGGACAAGCCACTTAAACACTCTCAGATTCAATTTTCTCATCTTTAAAATGGTGATAATAATAGCATTTGCCTCACAGGGTTGTTGTGATCTAATGGAATGTGAAACACATTACTAACCCTAAAGTGCTACATAAATGCTAGCTATTATTGTTCTTTTGAAAAATACAAGTACATAGATCAGAAAAAAATAAAGGAGAAGGGAGAGTACATTAGAACTTCAAGAAGGATCAGCCAAAACTTTCCATTTGGGCTAACACCTGAGTTAAGTCCCGATGGAAGCTAAGGGAAGTTTTTGAGAGATGGAGGAGAAATGGAAAATAAAAATAAAATGCTGTAATATTACCATGACAATAGTTTTAACCTCACAGACCCCCCCCCCCGAAAGGATCTTGGGACCCCCAGGGATCCCCAGATGACACTCTGAGAAGTACTGGTATCAAAGAATCCTAGCAACTGCACCATTCCTACTCTACAATAACTTTGAGCTGATCATATTAACAGCATTAGAACAATCCCGGCACGAGTAAACAGAGCCCTAGCCCAGCTGCCTCCAACAGTCATCAGAAGATGAGGGTATAATTAAAGTTTTGCTATCTGCAAAACCGTCCACTTGCTATCCACTTTGCCCCCATGCTGTGACTGCTGACTACATTCATTGCAATCCCTTGATGGGATGGCTTTGCATGAGGAGTAAGTGCTTTTATGTCCTATTGGGCACCAGTGAACTGACACTTGAAGGTATTAACAAATTCAGGTCATTGACAACTCTTACAAATTCCTGTATAACTCTCCATGGATAAAGGAAGGTATCATTGGTGAATTATATCAAGTACAGTAATGCAACAAAGTCCCTGCTAAATGAGTAAGTATCAGAATCAATTTCAGTCCCCCTGGACATGACTTCTTTGTTTTCATACGAACAGTTTCTGATTGTATCACCCTAGACAATTTAATAATCATCTTCTGAAGTAACAAGATTGTTTCCTCATAAAAGGAATCCTTTGGGCACAAATAATCTATATTTAAGGCTTATGAATATTTCTCATTGAGCGGGCAGTTTCTCTACAAACCACACCCAGTTTAAGACATGTACAACTTTGATCATTTGATTTTATCAGCCTGAAGCAGAGGAACCAGGAAGGTCATCCAATATTAAACCTTCAGTGGAGTTAACAACATGATCTGAAGTCTGCTGAGGAAGATAGTAGAAGATCTCCACATATGGGATCCTTCTTCTTGGCTTCTAGACAGATTTGTTGTCATGTGCACTGGGCAAAGCCATCACTGCATGTGTAGGGGCATAATAAAGGATATAAGTTTATCCCTAGAAAAGGCTCTTTAAAGACGATTCTGATTCATATGGATCATAAGGGCATGGCCATAGCAACAGTAATGGAATTCCCTGGCTCCAATAGTAACAGAGGTATCTCAGTTACTCTGGTTATTGTTACATTTTGTAGATGATATAATTGTTGAATTGTAAGGAATAGATGCCACAGGGCCCTCTGGCATTGTGTGACAAAGCACAGTTCCGATGTGGTAAGATGGAGCATTAGAGGTGTGTTAATAAGATTTAGAATTTCAAGGAATAGAGGAATGGCCAAACCCATCTTATGATAACTACAGAGTTTATTGAGCAATAAACAAACCATATGACCATTCATATGATAAAAGGTAAAAGAAGATAAATATACCTATGTACAGTTAGTTAGCTTTTTTAAAAAAGCCTTCCTCCACTCCTGCTGCTGCACCCTTTACTATCTCCAGAGACCAAGTTATGAAGGAGTTCTGAGGCCAGGCTGTCTTGTTTGGTGCAATCTCACCGTAGCTATACTATCATAATTTCTAGAAAGGAAACGTCAGTCATTGGTCCTGTTGGTATATTCACTATCCCTGTAACTTTTTAGAGACTATGCTTCTCTAGCTACCACTCCTTTACATAAATTTCTTAAGCCTATTGGAACAAAAGCTCCTTGAGAGCAGAGACTTTCTTCCTGTTGTATATTGGTATATTCAGCTCTTAACAGTGATTGGCACATATTAAATACTTAAAATCATTCATTCATGCATTCATAGATTCATCGGTTCATTTATGGACAAACTCAAGCTACTGTCATGCATTGGGTGTCAATCTATGTCTGGTTTTGGGAAGTGAAACTATAGGTATCATTGATCCCAGAAGGGTAGCTCTGTTCAGATAATGAATGCTCCATTTAACTTTCTCCCTCTCCTTCCCCATTATCAGCCTCTCCCTCTATATTCTCTGTTAGTTGCTTCCTCTTTATCAACTCACACCTGTCCTTTAAAAAAGTGGGAGGGTAAAAGGAGGCGGAAATACCTTTGACTTCAGTACTTCTTCAAGCTACTGCCCTATCTATCTCTTTGCCTTCACAGATGAACTTTTAGCAAGTTGTAATCCAACTTTGTTGCCTTCCTTTCTAAGATTATCCTGTATTTGCTTTGTATCTTGTATACACATGTTTATGTACATACTGTCTTCCAGATAAGAATGAAAGCTCTTTGAGGGATGGGACTATTTTTACTTTTCTTTGTATTTGCAAGCATTTACCACAGTACCTGCCTAGAAAATCATATGTATTAAATAAATACTTGTTAAGTGATTGATTTTATGTCCCTGCTTACTCCTTCTGCTCTTATTTTCCCCATCATTCTTTAGCTTCTTCCTTCCTACTACTCCTTAAATGTGAGCCTCTCCCAAGACTGTTTATAATCATCTTATGATCTTATTTTATTTTCCCTGGTAAATTATTTCTGTAACCTAGAGAGCTTGCAAGTCAAATTATTTATTTCTGTAACCTAGAGAGCTTGCAAGTCAAATGATCTGCCCACAACTAGTGTGCATGTTTGAGAGTGTGTATGAGTGTATATTTTGTGTGTATTTTGTTGAAATGTTTCTCTTTTATCTTTAAATGCTATTTCTTTTCTGTACTTATTTATTCAATAATATATTGAATGTCCACGCTTTTTCATGGACAGGCTCAGTTTTGCAAGAAATATTTTTAATGCACATATTGAGACCTTTTGTTTTTCTGAATTTTTATTCAATGACTTTCTGAACTTTTTGGTAGATACAGAATAGTCCTGAGTTATTCAAAATTCTTTGCTTTTATATTTGAAGATCTTTCTCATTGTCACTACCAAAATTTGTTGTTATCAAATTATTAGATGTAATCACCATAAGTTATGGAGTTAGAGACATAGGGATTTTTTTTCTGCATTCAGAAGTTCTGGATAGTTTTATTGTATTTTTTTACTTGTTATAGTCTCCTGAGAGACCTATGAGCCCTAAGTTGCCCTAGGTATCCTGTCATCAATATAAATGTGTTGAACTTGTACAGATATCATGTATTCTTTTAATGTTATTGTTTTTTATTCCTCTCCTTCTAGACTACTCTTCACTCCAATTATTTGTATTCTCAATCTATTATTCTCAATCTGTGTTATATCTGAAGAGTCTCACCCTTTTGGATTCAAGTTTTGCTATTCTAATTCTGTTGTATAGGTCATAATTTTTTTCCATTTGTTCTTATATAAATTCCTCTCTCAAGTTTTCTATTTCTCTCATCAATTTCTGAAATATCCTGTTGCAGTTCCATGATCTCTTAGGAATCCAGAGTGTTCTGTGTTTTATCAGATGTTGGTTTAAATTCCTACATCTTACAATATTTATTTATATTTGTTTACATTCTTTCAGATGCCTTTGTAGTCATCTTCAATTTGGATTTTAGTATCCTCCTTGTTGATTTATGTGCTTATGCTCTATATTTTAAATTGAGTTTTCTTCCTCCTGGTATCTTTGATAGCTTGTTTGTTTCCTTGTTTTCTTATATTTTTCTGTCACTCATTTTCTGACTCCATCCCCTTTAATGAAGTTTTTCCCCAGGGCTGGTCCTTGAAGTTGGCTCAGATTTACCCCACATTGGAGAATTAACCTTTAACAGCTTTTGTCCCTGACCCAAGTATTTTTTCAGGGAGAAGGAAGCAGAACTGTCTACAGCTGAATACCAATCCCCCTTCTTTGGGGCCTGATGCAGCCAAATATGCTAGCCCTCTCCTAGTTCTCTCTATTTTCTGGCTGGGTTGAAGCAGTATCTGTCACTTTTGTGGGCTGAGGGAGGCTACGTTGGGAAATTTAGGCAACACTTCTACTGCCACAGAGGTTGCCTGACTTGGGAGCCACCTCAGGCTGAGCTTAGATGCCCGTTGCAATACATGGTTCCACCCACCTATAACTCCCCCTCTTCTATTTGTGAGTGGGCAGAGTTGAGATCTGATATTTTTGGCACCTGAATGTTGGGATAAAGGCTGAAATAGAATGAGTTTGTAGACTGCAAAAGTAGCAAATTGAGTGGGTCCCATGGCACAAGGTTGTGAGTGGGGTCATGTACCCTCCTAGGAAAAAAAAGTGTATCGGAAAGGGATATTGAGGGAGTCCTGTTTAAAAAAACAAATACTAGAACACATGGGGATTAATAGACCTTTCATTAACATGATAAATAGTATATATCTAAAACCAAGAAACAGAACAACACATAAAGGGATAAACTAGAATCCTTTCCAATGAGATGAGGAGAAAAATAAAGATGTCCTTTCTTACCACTTCTGTTTCATATAATATGAGAAATGGTGGCTATAGCAACAAGACAAGAAAAAGAAACTGAAGAAAAACATAGGTAAAGAAGAAACAAAATTATCACATTTTACAAATGATATGTTGGGGGTACTTAAAGAATTCTGGAGAGTCAACTAAAATTAATTGAAATAATTCATAACTTCAGCAAAGTTTCAGGATATAAAATAAATCCACATGGATCATCAGCATTTCTTTATAATACCAATAAAATCTAACAAGAAGAAATAGAAAAAAATTTCCTTTAAAATAACTACAGAATATATTAGATACTTGGGAGTCTACCTACTTACCAAGTATTTAAACAAGAATTATATTAATACAACAACTAATAAACTATTCACAGAAATAGACAGGCCTAATAGGGAAAATATTCATTGTACATGGTAGACTGAGCAAAAAATAATAAAAATGGCCTATTACCTAAATTAATTTACTTTCTCAGTGTAATGCCAATCTAACCTCCAATAGATTACTTTATAAAAGTAAAAAAAATGAAATTGATGTGGAGGCAAATAAAAAGCTGAGAAATGCAAGTAGAAAAAAGTGGAAGAGATTGAGAATAAAGTAAAATTAGCAATACTAGATCTCAAACTATACCACAAAACAGTAATTATTAAAATAATTTGCTACATGTCAAAAAAAAGACAAATCAATCAGTGGAACAACAGATTAAGTATATTTGATACAAAATCAAATGAACCCAGGAGCCTGGTACTTCCTAAATATAAAAGCTAGGACTCTTGAATAAAAAACTGCTGGGAAAATTAGGTAGCAGTATGGCAGAAATTGGATTTAGCCCAACAACTCATAGCTAACATCAAGATAAAATTCAAAATGGATACTCAACCTAGATACAAAACAAGGAAGAAATTATCTATGGATAAGAGAAAAAATCATGATCAAAGAAGGGATAGAGAAGATCACAGAAGATTAAAAAAAATACCTAATTTTGATTACCTAAAATTTTAAAGGTTTTGCTCAAGGAAATCTAAAACAGTTAAATTTGGAAGGAAAACATTTAACTGGAACGAGAAGTAAATCTTAGCATTATTTTATCTGATAAAAATTTCATTTTCAAGATACATAAAGAATTGATTCAAATTTAAAAGATAAAGAGCCATTTCCCAACTGACAAATAGTCTAAGGATGTGATTGTCAAGGGAAGAAATCCAGACTATCTAAAGCCACATAAAAAAAATGCTTCAAATGATAAACAATTGGAGAAATGTAAATGAAAACAATTCTGAGGTTCCACCTCATGACCATAAAATTGGCAAAAACAACAAAAAAGAAAATGACACATGCTGCAAGGCCTCCAGGAAAATAGCACATTGAGGAACAATTGGTGGACTTTTGAATGGGTTCAATCATTCTGGAAAGCAATTTTGAATTATGCACAAAAAAATACTAAACAGTGAATGAAATTTGAGCCAGCTGTATGACTGCTAGGTCTATATCCCAAAGAAATAAAAGAGGAAAAGGTCCTTTATATACAAAACAAAACACGCTGGAAACTAAGAGGATACACGTGAGGGGAAAGGCTAAACAAATTGTCTGTACAAATGTAATGGAATACTACTGTGCTGTAAGAAATGAGGGGGAAATAGTTTCAAAGAGACATAGAATGACTTGCATGAACAGATGCAGAGTGAAGTGAACAGAAACAGAAAAATTTATGCCATAATTTCAATTTTATGAAAATGAACAATTTTGAATGCCTTGAGAATTTTATCAATAAAATAATCCACCATGATTCCAGTGGACTGATAAAGAAGAATGATGTCACCATGACAAAAAGATGATGGACTAATATATACCACCAGCAGCAACATCAAAATAGCTAGCATTTATATAGCACATACATAGCATTTATATAACACTACTTTTCAGGCACCATGCTAATTTCATTACAAATATTATCTCATTTGATCCTCACAATAAACCTGGGAGGTCATTGCTATTATGAGCTCCATTTTAAAAATGAAGAAATTGATAGCAAAGGTTAAATAACTTGCCCAAATTCACACACCTAGAAAATTTCTGAGACCAGATTTGAGCTCAGGGCTTCAAGACATTAGACCCAGCACTCTATCTATTATGCCACCTAACTGCTTCATATGAATCAGAAATGCATTTTTGCAAGTAGCCAATGTGGTGATATGTTTTCATTGACTGTGCTTATATGTGATATAGGGATTTTTTTTCTTTTCTTTCTTTCCTTATTTCTCCCTTCCTTCGTTCCTTGCAGCCTCCCTTTCTCTTTCTTTTCTTCCTTCTTTCCTACCTTCCTTTCCCCTCCCCCTCTTTCTTTCCTTCCTTCCTTTCTTCCTTCTGTTCTCTTTAAAATTGAAAAAAACATTTTTAAAATTTTCTACCTCTGACACTTAATTTCTTTTTGGATTTTCTTTCGAGAGTTAATGAAGACAGGAGAAAATGCCCAGGCCTCTATCTTATTGATCACATGACCTAGAAATCTATCTAAATCTAGCTCTAAACATCTCTTTTGAGCTTTAATCCTTCATTTCCAACGTTCCTTAAATTTCTTCACCCAAATAATCCACTGTCACCTTGAACTCAGCATCTCCAAAATGTATCTCAACATCTTCCCTCCAAAACATGTACCACTTCCCGACTTCTGTATGTGTCAATAGCATCCTCATTTTGCCAGTCACCCAGGTTCAAAAGTTCAGTCATCCTTTACTCTTCTTTACAGGATACACACAATCTTTTTTCCATGATTATACAACTGAAATATGTTTTATATCTCCTCTTCATGCCTTTATTTCACTCCCAAGTCCACTGCATTAAGTTCTTCTCTTAGGTGATTACTTTTCCTCTGGACCCTTGTAAAATAGAGTTCTAACTTACCTTTCTGTCTTCAGTTTTTCCTGTCTTGAATTGACCACTGCCTGATAACACTCCTTTGGAGAAACATTCAGCGGTTCTCTATTTCCTATAAAAAAATTATACAAACTCCTTAACCACACATACAAGACCTGTCAATGTCAGGCTCCAACCTACTTTTCCAGCCTTACTTAATTCATTATACTTCCCCTTATGTATCCCATATTCCAACCAAGTTGGGCTACTAAAAGTTCTTCAAGCTCATACTTCCCTCTTTCTCCTATAAGTTTAAATATATATATATATATATATGTATATATATATATATATATATATGTATACACACACACACACACACACATATCCTCTCCCATGCCTGGAATGAATTCTCTCCTTATCTCTGTTGAAATCTTTCTTTAATTCAAGGCTTGGCCAGCACTTCATCCCCTCCAGAATGACTTCAGTTTCCTATTCTATCCCTTAGCTATAGAGCATTCTTCCTCCTTGAACTTCTTAGGTCACTTGTCTTAATCTCCGAAGCTTTTATTCATCTATAGCTATCTGCATGTATATCTACTTTGACCCTAAATTCCTTGAATAATGTGATTGTATCTTAAAATTTCACAAGTAGACATTTAATAACTGTTTACTGGAATAGAACTAAATAAAGTGTATTTGGTAGCCAAACAAGCAAGATAAGGAAATTTTCAAAATGACAGTCCTGCATTAGTACAAAATTCCTCTAGGCTAACTCTACCTTAATTTATTGCAGGTTGCAAACTATAGAAATACATAGAAATTAATAAAATAAATTCATAAGAATACAAAAATTGCACCAGCCCTATCCCTTGACTATTTACATGCTTTTACCTCAGGATTCCCAAACCCCTGCATCATTGTGATACTCTCTTACTCATTCCCCCACTCTCTTACCTCCACCTATTTAGAATAACTAGAGCATTGCAGGTTCACTTTGCAACATTTGGTAAGTGCAAATTGAGTACAATGTGTTACACTATTTTACCCATTGGGTTGCCTTCTAATGAGGGATGCCAGTAATTACTCTTCCAATGCACATTACACAATAATCACAGGATCCCCGAAGATGCAGGGAAATCATCCTGCCACTTCTGCAACTCTTCAAACCACTGTAGGGAGGAGGTTGGCTGCCAGCCAAGGACAACTAAGGAATGAAAAAAGAGCAAAGGGTGTCCTGAGGACTGTCACATGACAGGAGCATACTTAGGATTTCTCTGCTTTCCATTGGGAAGAGTCTCTTTGCAGTATAATTGTATCATGCCTGATATTCAATCAAGAAGGCAAACATAGATCATCATAAAAATCTATTCATTTGAACTGAGCAATTGTTCCTTAGCCTTTTAAAGTGTTTGGTTATTTATCTCATTGGGGGAAAATAAAAGCTTTACGGAGGCCTAAAGATGTTGCTAATGCAGGTTAAAATGCCTTCCTTTTAAAGTCTGAGAGGTTTAGTGGTAATATGTACTATTATTACTCCATAGAAAGGAAATGAAATGAAACGTTGGAAATCCTAATGGCATATGGTATATCAAATCAAGACCAAAGCAAGGATAATACTTTAAGGAACAGCACTGTCACTGAAATGACATCTTGTGTATATCTGCTTAAGGAAGAGATGTTCTTACAGTCACCAATTTGCAACAGATATTTCCATGTATTTTGTGTTACATTTAATCTTTTAAGATATGTTGGGGGAGGGATTTTGTATATTATGTTGTTTATAAATGAAACACTATTTTATTTGTTCAGACTTGGTAAAGCAGGTATTAAAGGCCACATTCTCAAACTTGGCCATTGGTAGTGTTAATGTCGACTGAGATTCATTAATATCTCAATATTAAATGTTCCAAATTTTTTGGATGAAATTATATCATGAATGTCTGCAATTGTTTTAATGCCTCAATTGATCTTATCAATATGAGTGCTCCCTCCAGTGGTACAAATCACAACCCATTCCCACCTTTTTCTCTTCAGAATATTTCCCGGATGGAAATGTACCACTTGGGCTATCCAATTTTTTTTATCTGTTCCTGTGTATGTGTGTGTGTGTGTGTGTGTGTGTGAGACCTATGAAATTTCATCTACCAATATAAGTGGGCAACTGTCATCCATCATTTGATTTTGATGGTTGCTTTGGTTAGTAAGAGATTAAGTGACTTGCCCATGATCACATAGCTAGTATGTATCAGAGATGAGACTTGACCCTTAGGCTTCCTAACTTCAAAGCTGGAGCTTTATTATTACTCCATATTTCCTTTCTATCCTTCTGCTATCCCCATTATTCAGAGATTAGAGTGACCTAATCTTTACTTTAAAGTACAAGTGAGATGAGAGGCTATGTGCAATGGTGGAAAGTGTCATTTATCAATAGTTAAGACCAGTCCTGACTTGACTATAAAAAATTACAGAGGTTGGGGAATTTGCAACATCCTTGAACCACAGTTTCTCAACAGGTTGGATTAGTCTCTACCTAGAGCATTTAAAATCAAAAGGAATCTCAGAACTCATCTAGTCCACCTCTGTCTTTTATAATTAAGGATTATGGGAACCAGAGATTAACTTGATGTCACATAACTAGTTAGTGGCAAGGTTATGACTGAAAGTCATGCCTCTTCACTCCCCATCTAGTGCTTTCCAATAAGCTAGTTTGCCTCAAAGGTCATTTCCAACTCCACAATTTTATATCTGTCTTGTGCTACTTTTTCTTCTTCAAGGAAATTTTCTTTCTAGTATTTGGACCTATTAATAAAAATTACAATTACAGGAATATGTTTTTTAATCTGTTTTATTTATGGGAAGGAACATCTATCTTCTAGTTGTATATATTTTTTTCATGTGAAATGTTCAAAGATCTTCACCAACATTAATTCACTAAATCTTATCACCATCAATTATTTAATTTATAGATTTGTAAAAGCCATCAAGAGGATTCAATCCACCCACAGGTCCTTTCTTAATGCTGGGAACCTTCCTATGCTCTTTATAAAAGAGTAACCTGATGGTGAAAAAGATCTAGTAACATTTGAATCTCACATTCCATCTCCCACCATCACATGACTGCACAAACTATCCTCTGTGCCTGATGTACCCTTCCTCCTCAAATATATCTTCCCAAATATTTGTCTTCTTTTAGCCTTCTTATCTTTGAATGCTATTATGGAAGTGCTAAGGAGGAAAAGGAGTCACTAATATCTGTTTATGGTCCCAGTATCTTTTCTTCCCAGGGTTTCCCTTCTTTCTTCAGGTTTCTTAGCTTTGTTTCTCCTATAAGAATAATGATTAGAACTCATATTTGTCTAGCTTTTCATAATCTACAAAGCTCATAACAAGTACACTGTGAGATAGATAGGGAGTCACACCAAAATCTCTTTTTGTGACAAAAAGTTAACACTCAAAAAATCCACAATCAGTTTGAAGTTACAAAATGAGCTTTTACTAAAGCAAAATAATGCCCTAAAAAAAGAAAGTAAAAGGAAAATCAAACCCCACATGTTTTGGCCACCACATAGCTATGATACGGTGCAAATAGAAACACTAGACAACAAAGAAAACAGTTTTGTTCTAACTTTTAAAAGCAGTAGGTTGCTTTCAAATTTCATTTTATGGTAGCAAATCCCAGCCTAACCTAAATCCTATCAATTGTCATATTCCACTATGTCTTTAAATAAAATTACATTAGGAATCTATTTTATGTGAAAATACTGAATGAATTTTCTGTAAAGAATTTTGTTATCTAATGTCATAGATCCAAAGAACAATTTGGTCCCTTCTCAGTTTATGCACTGATTTCAAGTAATTCACATAATTAAAGACTCTGTGGATAACAATAAAAAGGAAAGATTTAATCTATGTTGAAACATTGAGTTATCAACCTACCTTGTAAAAGAAAGATTGAAAAGTCAGTGATCTTAGATTTATCCCAAGATCTGACACTAAATAGATTTGTGACTTTCAATAAGTCTCTTAACTTCAATGGCGATCATCTATAAAATAAGTTGAATTGAACAGATGAGCTCTAAAATCCTGTGGTTTAATGAATATAGAGTTATATCTTCCTATAAGTAAAGAAATATATCAGCATCATTTGTCCCCTCCCCCCTCAAACAATATAAAAATCCATGTTTTAGGGAAAACCTTCATTCATTATAGGGTACTTTTCTTCTTCATTGCAGAGGCTTGGGAGCTATCTTGCCTTGTTGTGTCGGTTCTACACAACAATGGCAATTTCATTTTCTGAAGCCACAGAGAATCATTAATTATATCTTCAGATAAAAAACTTGGAAGTATGATGAGGGTAGTGGAAAAACAGTTATGCTAAGTAAAGTTAATGTCAAATAAAACTTTTTTGGCCAGGGTAGAACTTTTTTTTATAAATGGACATTTATTATTGTGGTTTTAACGATGGAAAACATAAAAAGGTATAAGTATGGAAATTAAAAATTTGGAACCCTAACGCAAGCAATTTCAAAAAGGATCACAGATTTACTTCCTGGGGGAAAAGACCAGGGGAGATCAGAGAAGGCAAAGTTTCAAAAGGACTTTGACAAAATGTAGAATATTCAGAGTAAGTTGACCAGGATAGTGAGAGGGGCAGAGAACTGTCACATGAGTATCATTTGAAGGAAGTCATTGCTTATCCTTCATTTCAAAGAGTACCAATGCCATCACCATGTGATGGGTGATGTCTTGACTTGCATATGAATTGGATTTAAGTGAGGCAAAGTTGCACAAACTATTAGCTTCACTCTCTCTTCCAGAGTTATCAAAGTCCAGTGGCAAGAAAAAAATCAAGACAACTGGTGATGGCCCAGTATTCAGTGGATGAATTTGGCATTTTTGATGTATGACCAAGCTCTAAGAGCTCAACAATGCCTGTTTCAGCTGCCTTCATGGCCATTGAAAGAAATCATTCTCATCCACTCCATTCTATGGGAATTCTTCACAGGCTTGGGTAGGACATCCCCTTAAGTCACTGACAGGTTTAAGGCCTTTCAGTTATCCTCATCTTGGTTTAGCCTATCTGCCCAAATAGTTAACCAGCATCTGGTTGCTGTGGCTTCTTGGAGTCACAGGTGAGAGATGAGACGTCCTGAAAATGGCTTGGCAAACTCTCATTTCAGAGGTGCTAGTCCTCCTGAACATCCCCACCAATGGGTTTGAAAGAAGTAGCAAAGGCTTAGTCTGGAGAAAAAGAATGCTTAGGAGACACATGACAACTGTGATACAGAAGAGGGATTAGACATGTTCTGAGTAATTCTAGAAAAGAAAGATCAAAGAAGTGGGCAGAAGTTCCCCAAAAGCAGGTTCCCACTTGATGTAATGAAGAATTTTCTGACAATGAAAGCTGTCTAAAAGTAAAACACACTACCTTGGTTTGTGCTGGGGACTCCTTCATTTATGATCTTTTGACTGAGGCTTGGTTAAAGATGTACTAGGCAAATTCTGGCTTATGTAAAAGTCAAATTACATCAGTCAGCAAGAACGTTTAAGTCCTATATGCCAAGCACTGTGCTAAGCACTAATGCAAAACCAATTTATTCCCTCAAGGAGCTCACATTCTAATGAGAGAATGACCCATGCAGTCTCTGAAAAATCTGAGTCTCTATGATTCTGAAACTTAAAGAGGTTGGCCCATCTGTTGTACTGAAAATTTTTGAAATGATTTCATTGAATCATCTGGTTTTCAAAATAAGCCCAATTTTTACAATAGCTCTTATCCAATGATGAGATAAGTGTGAAAATGAGAGATGAGTTATAAAAAAAATTAGAGAATTAAAGCTTTGAAAATAGAGGTTAAGTTTCTAGCCAAGTATGCGTATATAAACAACTAATGTAGAAGCTAAATGTGTTACATGTTTTGATTTCAGTAAAGCAGAATCTAATGAAAATGTATTTCTAGAACACAGTGAAATTGGCTATGTTATGAATATTGTCGTGTGATTGAAGATTAGCTAAATTACAAAGCAAAAGAAAATAAGAAATGTCAAAGAAGAAGGTTAAGAGAGACATACTTCTGGGGTGCTTGGAGGTCAAACTCAGTGTTTATTCTGCATCCCTAATACTCAGCACAGTGACTGGCACACAAGATGTGTTTAATGAATGTTCTTTAATTTATTTGTATATTTATCCCTTCGTCACGTTGTAGTCTCTAGAAAGTACCACTCACCATGATAGCATGAGTGAACCTTTGAGTTCTCAAAGCTTATATAAGTCCTGGCAATTTCTGCCATGGAAGAGTTAGGCTTTCAAATTGCAAAGCAACTCAGGAGGTGAATTCTTCAGCCACAGGAAACCATCAAACAAAGAAAAATGTAGGATTCCTTTTAATTCTCTTTGGCCCTATTCTGCATCTGCAGTGCTCATTTCAAAGTCCTGCAGAAAAGAAAGGAAGCTAAATAGTTTCTACATCATTGTAAACATTAATAGTTGAGATTATAAATGCAAGATCTTGGCCCAGTGAATAATAAGTGGCCACACTCCTCAAAAAACAATATCATGTAAACCTTGACATTCTATTTACAAATGAAACCAGAAGGCAAAAGGACATTGCAGTTAAGTGGAAAGATAGCTCCGAGGTTTTCCTGAGAGAGGCAAACAAAGGAGTTGGTTTTATGATGGAGGCAAAGGCAACAAGAAACATCATTTCACTGGACACTTGTCCACTCATATTCAAGTGTTATTGGTAAGTATTTGCAAAAAGACCACCCTGATTTTACCAACATCTGTTGCAGAGGATGAGAAGGTTGAAAAGCCTGTGGGAAACTCAATAAAATCCTCCAAATTAAACAGCAAATGTTTTAATATTGTCACTTCAGTGCAAAGATGGACACAGTTGAGCAGCAAAGAACAAGAGAAGCCAAATACTCCTAAACTATATAGAAGTCTCATGTATATTTCTCATAAACAAATAAGAAAATCAGGAGGTGCTAGACTTGATGACTAGTCGGTTCATAAGCATTTGTTAAGCACTTAATATGTGCCAGACATTGTGCTGATCTCTGAAAATAACAACAATGGCAAAAATGTGGTACCTGTTCTGAAGAAGCTCACATTCTGATAAGTGTTGACAAGATACAAATAACTACATTATAGGTATTATATATATGCATATATGTATATATACACACACATCTCTCTATACACATATATATGTATATGCACAAATGCACACACATATATATACACAAGTGTATATACACTGAGTATAAATGGAAGGTAATATCAGAGGGAAGGGACTAGCAGCAGAGAGAAAGGAAAGCTTCCTGATGAAGGTTGGGTTTGAGCTGAGTCTTGAAGGAAGCCAATAATTAGAGGTAAGGAGGGCGGGCATTCCAGGAATAGGGGTCAGTTAGCACAAATACATGGAGTTGAGAAATGGCATATCAAGTATGAGGAACAGCAGATCACAGAGTTTGTAGACCAACTAACATAAGAGGAAAAGTGAATTTGATTATATTCTAATGGACAGGAAATGTCTATATAGCAATATACAAATCATTTCTGAATCAGCTGTCTGTGTAGTCAGACCAATTACTGAAGAAAGATCAACACCAATACTGAGTTACAGGAATAAAAAATGAGAAGAAAAAACTGTGTGCTGTTACAAAAATTCAAATATCATCTATTTTGTCAGGTTGTAGACATCCAAAATTGGGAAATGAATAAATGGAAAAGAGATAAAGCAATACAATTGACAGATGATCACTATTTTCTAATGAAGTTTGACTAATGTAAATTGTTCACCACCATGAAGAGGTCAAGGGAGTCTAGGAACCATGTCAGCCAGCAAATACTTGATATCATTCACAAATACAGAGATATGGGACCGAAAACCAGTTTAAAAAATGAGCTATAAAATTTGATAGTGGAGTTAATTTATGTAGCGGTTCACCACAGAAGATCATAAGAAGTAATAGATAGAGAATATGTACAGAAAGCTTAGTCAGAGATCCAATTTAGACATATTATCGTATGACCACTTGAGAATGAGACTGGACCAAAATATATTCTATACTTTTCTTTGTTTCATGGATTCCTGTGTCCCAAGAAGAAAATTTGCTGATGAACCATTGTTTATATGGGGAATCAGATTTAACTCGTATCGCCACAAATTGACATAGCTATTCAAAGAGTGTAAATTACCAGAAGTATAACAATTGTCTATAATCATCTGCAGATTTCCTGTCTACATGTCTTAATTTACCTATACTAACTGATTTTTCAATGCTGGGATCTCATTGGGGTGAGTACTCCCTCTGGTTGTGCCAACCAAGTCCATACCCTGACAACCCCAGGTGGTTCTTATTATAATTTCTCCATGTGTGGGTCCCCACAATAAGCCTAAAGATTTCTTTTAGATTTATTGACACTGGAACACAAGGACTCATCAGATTCTTAACTTTTTTGTCATAGATCCCTTCAGTAATCTTGCGAAGCTTATAGATCCCTTCTCTGACTACTTAAATGTATAAAATTAAAATGTATAGAACTTTAAATGGAACCAATTATAATGAAATAAAGATGTACTCTTCCAACTAAAATTATGGACATGCTGAGATCTGTGGACCTCATACATAGGAACCCTTATAATCCTTTTCCAGTATTCCATAACCCTAACAATACCTTTTATACCACTTGTGTGTAGTATGTCATGGGCAACATCTTATAGCTAACTCATGCATCACGTGGTTTCTTCTGATGATGTTTTAAGGCTATGAATTAGCGATTTTGATCTGAAGATCTTTCCCACCCATTAATAGGCCACGTGACCTGTTTATGTCACAGGCAGCCTAAGTTACATGGTGGGAAGCGCTTCCTGACAGGAAAAGGAAGTTATGTTATAGAAAATGATGAGAGAGAAAGATGTTATGGCTACTGGTGGCTGCTAAGGGCTGCCCTTGCAATTGTTAGAACTGAACAGGCTGACTTAGCTGTACTGTGAGTTTGTTTTGGGGAAGACCTCAGCAGGGGGTCAGAGAGGTTTTGGGATGGCGAGTTTCCAGGCTGTAATATGGTGTTTTAAGTTGCTTGCTGTTATGATAAAGTGGGCTGACTGGCTGTGGAAGCTGAACATTTGGTTATGGGATATGATTTTATGGTGTCTGAATAAATGTTATACTTCCTTTACCTTCTTTATGGAGAGTCTCTCATATTTTGCAATATGGAACTACATAGGCATATTCACAATTATCATTGATGTTGTTATTATTGCTGTACTGTTTCAGGCTATGAAGCAATATGGCAACTAGCTGAAGAATTAAAATTAGAAGTTGTTCAAAGAGCATGTCATCCTTTACACTCCCTCAACCGCATTCTGCAGAATTCTCTATTTCCAAGACTAAGTTCAATTTCTATCTATTCCTTTAAGCCTTCCATGATGGTGGAGCAATCACATTTGGTTTCTAATATCAAAGCCCCAATGTGTTTTATCAGTAAATAGAAATGGCACTAAATAAACACAAATGCGATTTTCCCCTAAAACTGCTTTTTAACCTTATTAGTCCTGTGTCTAATTCCTAGTAATAATTTTAATAACAACTTTCATTCAGAACCATAACTAAGAATGTTTGCATCTTTGACAAGTACTGCAGACATCACTCTCAACATTGAAGAGAAAAAACCTAGGATACTGGACTACTGTTGGAGAAGCTATAACATGAATGGAAGTAGGGAAGAAGACGATTATTTTCATTAATTATTCCTATTAACCAGCTGATAAATGTGCTGCTCCCACACTGTCTGAGGACTAAAGGTGCCATCATGTCCCTCTAAATTTGGTGCCCTTGGACAAAGCTGTAATTGCCTCACCCTGATTCTACTTATGTGGAACTTTGTAGCTTAGAAGGCATTTTCTCATGCATTATATTATTTCATGTTTACAAAAAACAAAAAAGATAGACTGGGCATGTACTATTTTTCTACAAATTTTATAAAAGAGGAAACCGAGTTTCACAGAATTTGAGTAAGTTTGCTTAATGTCACATAACTATTATTTAGCAGAACCAGGACTTGAACTAGGTCTTCTAGTTACTTTTTTGCTCTAAGAGTCTATGCTACCTCACTATTCTTAGAGCTACTCAGTGTTAATCCTTATTCAAACATTCCTCTTTAGTGCCACAGAAGTTTAGAAAACCATTCAGACTACCACCGTGTTAAAGATTTTAGATATTGCGTTGCTTCATTTTGTATTCTTAGGATTGGTAAACAAATCATGTATTATAATATGTTGGAATGTGATCACTTGCACAAGTAGAGAGGTTAGTCCTGGTCATGTGGTAGTAGCTCTAAAAAGCTCAAAACTAATATCAAAAGAGGCTGCTAGGTGGCGTAGTGAGTAGAGCACCGGCCCTGGAGTCAGGAGGACCTGAGCTCAAATGCAGCCTCAGATACTTGACACATGTACTAGCTGTGTGACCTTGGGCAAATCACTTAAGCCCAATTGCCCTGCTCCCCCTCCCCCAAAAAACTAATATCAAAAAAGTAGATTTTAGATAAGAAGTACAATTAAAAGTAGCAAAACTCCATGGTGTGGTGGCATTTTATAAAGGAACAGATATACTCATCCATTGCTACTGGAATTGCAAACTTTAAAAACTTTGGGGAGGGCAAATTAATAATAAACTATGAAATTTTAAAAATAATCATGTAAACAACTATTCTCAAACAAGCTACATATGGGAAATCTTGATTGTTGGAAACATATCAAAAAGTGTTGCTTAAAAGAACAAAGACTTTCATAAGAACGAAGAAAAGAAACAAACAAACATACTGTGTGTCAGGCACTTCACAATTATCTCATTTTATCCTTAAAACAACCCTGGGAGGTAAGTGCTATTATTATCCCAAATTTACAGTTGAGGAAACTGAGGGAGACAGGTTAAGTAACTTGCCCAGGGAGACAATGCTAAAAAGATTTGAACTCAAGTCTTCCTGACTCTAGGCTTAGCCCTCTATCTATTACAGTACCTAGCTGCATCATAGTACTACTATATGCAATTGCAAAAAGGATAATGGTTAACCACATTATGGCATATTAAATTAATATTGATAAGTATGAGGCATATGGAGAAATTTGGAAAGATCTTAATCAAATAATGCAAAAAAAAAAGAGCAAAATCAGAAGACCTGAGCATGCACTAATGGGACCATAAGAGAAAAAGTGAATAAGAATGAATGAACGAAGGATCCTCATGACAATTTGGATGGAAGGAATGATTGAAAACAATCATTAGAGTATGTGATGCTTAGAAATTAATCTAAATGTGAGAAATTTCAAATAAGTTTTATTCATTACATTGACATTCAATGTCCTGCTTTTAGTAAAACTTCGTAGTAGTAGTAGTAGTAGAAATAATAATAGCAAACATCTATATTGTACTTTAAGAATTCCAAAGTGCTTTACATATATTATAAATAGGTTCTGTACCAATGTTTTTAAAAAGAATAGTTTTGTAAGGTTTAGAATGATTTGTGTGTATATTATTTCATTAATCGTCCACAGAGGATTATTCCATCATCTGAGAAGCCTTTTCTAGTTTTTTTTTTTCACTCCATGGATGCTAATGTAGTTGGGGACTGTCTATATGTTATTCCTCAGTCTCCCTACATAACTAGTTTGCAACCTTTCCTGGCTATTCTTTTTTTTCAATAATACACCTTGCTTCATTTCTTTCATTGAAGTCATTGTTGTAAATATGGCACAGTCAGTTTAAGTCATCATGTACTTCTCCATCCCCAACCCTCTTTCCGTTATCCAATACATTTATTCTTCAGGGATTCTGGTGTTCCAAACTTTGTAACTATTCAATATCACCAAGAAAACAATTATGTTAAAAAAAGAGGGGTTTTGTTCTTTGGTCCAATTAGGAATCATTAAAATACAATTTCTCAAATGCAATGTGGTCTACTTTTTTCTTCATACACATTTCTGGTATTAACTCATTGTTAATTTTAAATTTGTATTAAACAGATATGTAATTATATACTAACTAAAGGGATTAGTCATCTAAAATCATACTATATTCTGGAAAATAGAAGTTTCATCCATTTAGTGTTTCCTATGTGGATTGCTAGGCCTATTCCTTTTGAGAAGTCATAAATCTGTTAGAAGGTTCTAGGGCTTGATACATTTAAAATATGTGAAGAGCCTCACCATCTACAAGGATTTCTTCTTACACTTGGACCTAAGCAAGGCAACCTCCATGTTGCTAGCAAATATCTATGCTTTTTACATTTCTTAATAATTAAAGGGTCAAAGAGTTATCTCTGCGGTTGCATTTTTAAAATAATCCTATGTCAATATAAAATGAATAAATGAAGTTTCTTTTATGATAGCCTCTTAGGCTTACTTTATGTTTTCATGAGCCAAATATATTTTCTCAACAGACACAATACACAGAGGGATCATAATTCTCTGTACCTTTCATAATATTGCATAGCAGTAAAGAATTTGTCTGCTATACAAAAACATTTACTAATATCTGCTTGTTCCCTTCTTAGATTTTCATTAAGAATAATCTTAATATGTACATAGGTTGTGCTCATGAAGATTTTATAAGATGAAAAAGTAGTCATCTATGTTTTGATTTATACTGAAGAGATTTTAAGGGATATTAATATTGTGAGGAGGTTTTTAAATTGTTGTTATTCCCCCAAAAATTATCAAGTAAAATGATCTATAAATTTAATCTAGACTATTGCTTCCAACATGGATTTCCTTGGTACATTCTTGGTTTGCTTTTAATATCATTTCACTTCTTTCATATGTCCCTTTCTCTCCACTCACACAGATATTGCCATGGTGTGTTATTACCTCATTCGTGGACAATTGCAATAGTATGCTGATTGTTCTCTCTTCCTTAAATCTTCTCCCACTATAGCCCATTCTCCACTGAGCTGGCAAAGTGATCTTCCCAATGTGTAGGTTGGAATACAGTGACCACCTACTCAATAAACTCTATTGATTCCCTGTTACATCCACAATTGAATACAAAATCCTTTGTTTAGTTTAAGGACCTTTGCAATTTTCCTTACCTTATCTTTCTAGCCTGCTTACCCTTTATTACCCCCACATAATCTAGTCTTCTTGCAGCTCCTCACACAAAATACTCCATCTTCCAATTCTATGCCTTTTCTCTGACTGCCCTGTATGTCTGGAATCCTCCCACTCCTCCTCTCTGCCTCTTCCCTGGATTACCTTCAAGACTTAATTTAAATCTCACTTTCTACAAAAACCCTTTCCCAACCCTTGCCTGTTCTTACAGTCCTCAACTGCTAGTGCTTTCCCTTTAAAATTATCTTCCATTCACACTGTATCCATGCACATACTTATTTTCATATTGTCTTCCCCACAATTGTGTGAACTCCTTGAGGGAAAGGGCTGTGTTTTATTGTGATTTGTTCAACTTTTTTGCATCTGTTGTACTCAGTGTCTGACACAAAGTATCGATACTGAAATATCATTTCTACTTCCTCATCTAGCACATCAGTGATTGAAGTGTTAGAAACCAGATAAAGTGGCTTCATAATCAAAGATAATGAAAATGGAGTAGAGAAACAGGGATAAAACCATTGCATTTAAAGTCCATTTGCTGTCAAAGTTTTATCATCTTTCTACAAGTATGTAAAACTGAACAACGATCATTGGACAAAGATATCCTATTTAGAAGACCAACATTTAAGCTAATAATTGTAATTCTAAAAAAAGTATGTGATTCTTAGTACCCTCCTCTACTTTGCCAGCTATAAATCCATGAGTTTGACTTTAATTCCTGATAAAAATTGTTGAATATATTACTAATGTGATGGACAGTAAACGGAGAATGAAGTAATAATTACAAAGAACTAGCTTGACTTTGCCACAAGTAGGTCATTTCTTTTTTTTTAAAGAGGATTATTCAACCAATAAATCAAGAGAATGCTGTCAATATAGCTTTTCTCAAAGCTGACAAAGGATTTGACACTATCTCTCACCTTTTTTTCCTTGAAAAAGAGATAAAAAGAGGTAGGCTAGATGATCAAATATTTGATGGGTTTAAAACTAATTGAATGACTAGAAACAAAGTAACCATCAATGGCTCAATGTCAACTTAAAAGGAGGTCTTTAGAGGAGTGTTGTAGACATCCATAATCAGCCCTGTGTTTTTAATATTTTTGTCAATGAGTTGGGAGACAGCGTAGTTTCATCAATAGAGAGCTGGTCTTACAGTTAGAAATATCCTAGTTCAAATCATGCCCCCTGATGTACACAGGATGTCCCAAAGTCTTAGTGCAGCTTTAGGCTTTAATAGATTAAAATACTAGCTATGTGACCTTGGGCAAGTCATTTAACCTTTTATTATAGCTGACAACTCTATTAAACTAACAAGTTGTGGATTGGAGTTTTTTCAATTAGTTCCTTATTCCAGTGGTTTCAGATCCACATGTGGAAAAGGCAAATGGCCACAGAAAGCAAGCAAAAATCAGTTAAGCAGACAGATCATATTGATAGCCTCATATTCTCTCTTTCTATACACAGAGGGACCAGCTACAAAGTCCCAACATATCAAGAAGATTGGAAATCCATTTATTCATGGGGGCCTTGATGACATTTCCCTTGAAGGCCACAGTTTCCTAGTTGTATAATTACCATTGGAAAATGGCACTGGAAAAATCCCAAGTCCTATCTTTACTCCACCCATAACCACTGATGCCTGGAAATTCCATGTCGAAAGTCATATGGCTGATTCTCAATGATGAACACATCTTCCCATCTGCTCTCACTTTCTTGGAGTACATTAGCATATGGTCAGTGTCATATTTTGGAAGAGACAGTGAAATGAAAGTGAGAAGAGTAGTTGATTAAAACATATCGGAAAGTTGCCGAGTAAGCACATTTATGGCAGCAAGCTCTAAACAAACAGATTTTTTTAAAAGTTATTTACGAAAGGAAAGAAAGTTTTCATTCTGAAGCACTGTTTGTATTGCCTCTGGTTGCTTCCACAGAGCAAGGTGTGAATGGAATGACAACACACTGTTTAAACTATTAAAATAAAAAAGAACAGCATCTGTTTCCAGTCTGTCCTATTAGGGTATACTTTTATAGAGCTGCCAACCAACTTCAATTTATAGATCTTGGAGTTCAGTTGTTTGACCTCATAACATAAACTTTCTTTTAGACAGGTCTATCTAACCCAGGAACAGACAGCAAAGAACGTGATTCTGGATTAAGTACCTGAGCACTGGTTGAGAATAGGAGATTGTGTTGACATTTCAGTGTCAATGATGAAATCTGATAGCTTTTGAAAATGTGTAGAAACGGGCTGAATTTGAAGTTTGTTTTCTTCCTATTACCGAAAGAAATAAGGGGATTTATAGCACTCCATTAACCCAGAGGTTAAAAAACAATGTTGTTTCTATGGGATCATTGTTATAAACATTTAGATATCAGTATGATGAAGTCTGTGAAGAGAATGCTGCACATAAACACCAACAAGAAAGCAAAGAACTTTGAACAGAATTCTGTAGTCTTGATACTCTAGTGTACTGATGTAATCATTGCAGAAATTTTGTTTCATTTTAGGGACAGCAAAAGGGTGAGGGCAGATGTAAGATGAGTGCGAAATAAGAAAAATGACAGGAAATTTACAGACCTGTAGAATAATATTCCACAATGGTGTATTCTTTATAATTATCCTGGCTGTATTGCACCATCCAAAGTTCTTAAATCATCAGTAGAGCCATTTTCACTGTAGAGGATATGAGTTATGATCTTTTGACTCCTTAAATTTTCTTCCTTGACAAAAATGATCTACCTTTCCAACCAACCTGTCTTAGTGATCCATAACAGTTGGTACCCTGTTGCCAGATGGATGTAATAGAGGGCTCCTAAAAAGCTCTCAATCTGAGGAAAGTGATTCTTACACATTACAGGAGTCTTGTGGGATTGAAAAGTGAGAAGTCTTTAGTTTGGCTCATTAATAATCGAATTCAGCTGATTTTTCTTCCATACAGTGTCACCATTGCTATGTTTGTTAACATTCCCTATAACTGAGGATTTAAAATATTTTAAAACTATGTAAACTTTAGCCCATCAAGGTTCACCTTTTGGTATCATATCTATGTCAGTAGAATACTATTAATCACTACTGAGACTTTGACATAAGTGTAAAGTGAAATAAAGAGTCCGTGTCATTGTTCTAAGTCCCTCATATCTCACTAATCATAAAACACTGTCATTTGTTATTATAACATATCATGCCTATCCATCTTTTCCTCCTCATTCCTATGGATACATCCTTTGTCAAGAATATAGTCCTGCCCCACTGGATTTATTAAGACATTTTCTCCATCAGTCCAGTTGCCTATATTCTCTCTCTAGTCTGATATGCTTTAATCTTCCATGACTAAGGATTAAGCAGATTATTTGGGAATACTATAGAACTGGAAACTCCATAAGCAATGTCTAGATATGAAGAATTGACTGATGCTTGATCATTCAAAAATAATTGCTTTATTGTTTTCTTTTTAAAAATAAACTTTCTTTTGTAATATCATAAACTTTATGCTTACAAGTAGGTAGGCAGCTTCAGTATATTCAGTATGACCTTATACTGATATCTAAAACATATACAAATCTTAAATATTTAAATAATACTAGAGCAATACAAAGGAGATGTAGTGCTTATGCCAAATTGTCTCAAAACAAAAGGGTCCATTTGAAGAGCTTTCAAATTTGGTACTACAGCCACATGATTCCTTCCTTCTTTCTTAAAATCCTAGAGTGAATTTCAATTATCTTCCCCAACACATAACCCCAGTTAGGTAGTTAGGTATCAACTCCTGACTGGGCTTCCCAAAATCTTCTACTGATTAGCTATCATAAGATTAAAAATTTTAACATGAAAATCTATAACACCTGGATAATTAAAAGCTAACTATTTCTATCTAATTGCATTACATTTTGATTGTATGTTTTGTGTATTATCAAAGTTTCCATTAATTCAGACGATATTTCTTGAACCTCTCCTATGCTTAAAAGACTGAGAATGTGATTATCACATACCTAAAGCAGTATAAAAGCCATTGTCTCCCTTTGGGGTTCTTAGAATCTAATCAGAGAGACAAACCATGTATACTTAGTTAGAGACAATAGCAATAAAAATGATGTAACCTTTGTGTCACATTGTCTCACAACACAAAGTCATGGATATGCTTCAGAAGAATGTCTCACCTTTTGTTTTTCATAATCCCTATCTGGAATTATGGAGAAAGTATGCTTGTCTTACCTCCCAGTAAACTAAGAACATTTTCTTACTTGCAAGGATTAGGAGCATCCTGATATTGTATATAAAGGTGTATTTAAAAAGAAGAAAATAAAGCTGTTACCTTTGACCAAGCAAGCATCAGTCCTCCTCTATTTCTAGCCACTGTTAATGCAGTTTTCCCATCCAAATCGTTGCCAAACAAGTAGTCTACCATTTTCTCAGACATGGGAGATTTATTTTATCTCCCTGAGACCTCTCTCCCATGCAATATAAAGGCACCTCCCTCCAAATGCTTAATCTTTGTCACTAGTTGCATCTCCACGGACCCCTCCTCTTCTTTTTTTTTAATGTCTTCCTCTTACCTACCCCACCTAACATCCTACATGCTTTGTGGCCGACACGATTAAATGTCAAATGAGTGATATAAACCATATGTACAATAGAGTTATGATGGAGAAAAAGATCTGTGGCCTGGAATGGTCAGGGAATGAAACGGGAATTGAGTGAGAAATGAAGGAAAAGGTACTTCAGTTCCTAAATGAAATCATCATTTCATTAATGTGAATACTCCCTTAAACTAGGACTACCCCCTGTAGTGATTAGAATAAATGCTCTCTTTGTGCCCCTGACAAGTATTAAAATGAGAAGTTTTGAGCAGTTTCTTCTACTCACTTTAGTTCCTACATTTGGTAGCAAATGCCTCTCCAAATGAATAATTATGTACCAATCTAGCTTCCACACTGGAGAAATGAAAAGGAAAAACTCCACATAAGATTTAAACATCCATAAAAGAGAGCTATTAACTAGCATTTATATAGCATTTTAATAGCTAGCAATTATTTAGTGGTATAAAGTTTATACAGTGCTTTACAAATATTCTCATTTGATATGGAAGATATATATTCTTTATAGCCAGAGAGAGAAGTATTAAAGGGCAGGAGGTGGGAAAGGGGGCGAGAGAATGAGCAGTAATCAATATGCAGAATGGCATGATAATGTTGCAATATTTCCAAAGATTATTTTCTAGCTTTCTCTTTTAAATAAGAAAAGTCTTATCTCTGACATATGCTAAGGATGCTCCCTCCTTTTCTGGGTCTCCAATATGGTTACTGGTGGGTAGAAAGGTATTATCTATTATCTCTGTTTCCAAGTCTATACTTTGGGATCTCTGAGTATAACAATTAGTTAAATGGGATGAGAATATAGAAAGGGAATGTTTCCTCATTACTCAAGAAACAGCTAACAAGGAGGATGTGGAGGATGTTTCAACAGTTCTCTGGACTATCTGAGACCACAGAAGTTACTCCAGGGAATCAGCAAAGATTCCGATTGAGATATTCAGTAGCTTCAGTAAGTTTCAGGCTACAAAAAAACTCCCCAAAAATCAACTACATTTTATATATAATAGCAAAACACAAGAAGCAATAATAGAAAGAAGAATCTTATTCCAAATAACCCCAAAATGCATAAAATATCTGGTGATCGATCTCCTGAAGCACAAGACTTGCATAAATTCATTACAAAGCAATTATGAAAGAATTAAAGAATAACCTAAACAACTCAAAGAATATTCAGTGCTCATGGCTGGGCCATGCCAATATGATAAAAATAATAGTAGTACCAAAATTAATTCACATTTTTAATGCTATACCAAGGGGATACATTGTAGTACTTGATAAAATAATAACAAAATTCATTTGGAAGAAATAAAAGATCTAGAATAATAAGGGAAATGATGAAAAGAAGCAAGGATGAAAGGGGAATTGTGCTTTCAGGCTTCAAACAATATTATAAATCAGCAGTCTTCAAAACCATGTAGTATTGAGGAAGGAGAAGGAGAAAGAGAGACAGAGCAAGAGACAGACAGAGAGAGAGAGAGAGAGAGAGAGAGAGAGAGAGAGAGAGAGAGAGAGAGAGAGAGAACATACTAGACAAAGGAGACTCAGAAACAATAGAACTGAACAACCCAGTATTTGATAAAATGGAAGACATAAGTTATCTCAGGGAAAATTCCCTATTTGATAAAAACTGCTGTAAAAAACTAGAAAGCAGTCTGGCAGAAATTAGGCTTAGACCATCATTTTATACAGCACTCAACAAAACATTCTAAATGGACATGTTACCTTAATATTAAAGCTCATACTATTAAAAAAATAAGAAGAGAAACACATTATGTACCTTTTACAGCTATGGGAAAGAGATCGATGTTTAACCAAATGAGTTAGATGCACTTAAAAAAGATAAAATAGATAACTTTGATTGCTTGAAAATAAAGAGCTTATGCATAGATCATATTAATGAATGTAGGATAAGAAGGAAAGTGATTAATGGGAAAAAACCTTTGCATCAAATTTCTCTAATAAGGATTTAATATATATGTATAAATAACTAATAAATACACATGACATTTGTATATATATGTGTGTGACTAAAAGGCAGTTTCCCAAGCAATAAATGATCAAAGGATATGAGCAAACAATTCTCAAAAGAACTGCAAAATATTTACAATCACATGAAAAAATGTCCAAATCACTAATAATAAGAGAAATGCAAGTCAAAACAACTCTGAGGTTTTCCCTCACATCCTCAAAATTGGCAAAAAAATAATTACCCCTAAAATGGCAATAGTTAATTTTGGAGAGGTGGTTGTAAAATAGGCACATTGATACACTGTTGGTGGAGATGTGAAATAGTATAACCATTTTGGGAAGCAATTTGGAATTATTCAAATAAAGTGAATAAAATGCCCATATCCTTCAAACCAGAAGCTCTATACTGGGCTTATATCCCAAGGAAGCCATTAATAAGAAAAAAAAGTTTATATATATGCCAAAATATTTATAGTAGAGTTTTTTGTGATAGTTGAGTATTAGAAACAAATTAAATGCCCACTGATTGGGGATGGCACAGCTAAAAAATTGTGGTACATGAATTTAATGGAATATTATTTCATTGTAAGAAAGGATGCATGTGATGAATCTAGAGAAGCATGGAATGAGCCATATGAATTGAAAGAGAGTGAAGTAAACAAAGCCAAGAAAATAATACACACAGTAACTACAACAATGGAAATGGGGGGGGGAGAAGACATACCAAAAAAATCAAAAGTGAATGCAACAAAATTATAAAGTGCAAGTGGTACTTGGATGAAGAAATATGAGAAGATACCCCCAAACTACTCCTTGGTTGAGGTGAAAGGTCTATAGGTGTTACACATTGTGTGTGTTTTTGAAATGTCTCAAAGTATTGATCAGTTATCATATTTTTTTCCTCTAAAGAACAAAAAAAAGTACATTACTATAGGATGTCTCTCAGGGAGGGGTAGAGGGAAGGATATATAATACCATGGTCATGTAAGAAACAGAATACATCAATAAAAATTATTTTTAAAAAACTACCTAAGACTATAATAAAGTTGCCAATTCTAAATTGCCTGGCTAGTATCAGAAATATGTTCTATCCAGAGAAGATCAAATCCCTCTGATAGAGGTAGACCAGGCTCAGGCTCCTTTTTCGTTAAGATTTGTGTTAGAACAAAATTTGAAGATCATAGGGCATTCCATAATTTCCATAAGCCCTCAGGACTAACAGTATCAAAAGCCTTGGTCAGATATACTAACATTGCATACAAACCTTTGTTCCGCTCCTGGCACTTCTCCTAGAGTTGTAGGGCAGCAAATACCACATTGACTGTTCCTTGGCCCTTTCTGATTCTACAATGGCTCTCAGGTAGATGACCATCTTCCAGGTGAAGGATCAGCCTATTAAGGAGGACTCTGGCAAGAATCTTGCAGCAATGACTAACAGAGAGACCCCAATGTGATTGTCACAGGACAATCTATTTCTTTTCCCTTTATAAAGGTAGACAATGGAGGCATCCTTGAGTTCCTGGAGGATAACTTCTCTTGCCATATAACCTGGAAAATTTCAGTTCATTTTTGTATGAGAGGTGGATCCCTAACTTGTAAATCTCAGGTGAATTACAATCATCACCAGGTGCTTTGCCACATGAAAAGAGACTAATAGCATTCAAAACTTCTTCAGTTGGAGCTTCAGCTAGGGAGGGGTTGACTTCAACCTGAGGTAAAAGGTCAATGGCTTCAGCACTGATTAATTATGGTCTGTTGAGAACACTATGGAAGTTGTTCAGGCCATCTCTGCAGGATGATGTCCTTATCACTAATCAATGTGGCTCCATCAGCACTGAGTAGTTGAGATGCACCATAGGTCTTTGGCCCATAAATAGCCTTCAGGACGTTATAAAAGCACTTTGGATTATCACTATCAGCATAAAACTGAATTTCATCTGCCTTATTACTGAGCCAAGAATATTGCATCTCTCTAAGCTTTGCTTGTACTTTACTTTTGATGGAATTAAATGCTGCCTTCTTAGAGAGAGATGGATGAGCTGCCCTGCTGGTAAACCCTGTGGAGTTCCCATTTTTCATTCAATAGTTAATCAAAGCAGGCTTACTTAGCCATACTATATAAAGGATATTCAACAAGGCTACTGCATCACTTAGATTGGTTAGATATGTTCTCTTCCATATGAAAAATCATCTAGTCAGCATGGTAAGATATGGTAACTTCTACATTCTTGGGATATTCATCAAGTCTATAGGGCTATGACTCTACATGGGTGAAACATTTTAATGGTCTTAAGTAACCAGGAAGTTACTTCAATGTTACCAGAGGCCACTAGTAAATTGTGTTGAGAGGCACAGATTGATCCATATCCCCAGGAAAAATCAAGTGTTAGGGACAGTTTTCTTACTTTCCAGGGTAAAACTAGAAATAATCTATGTGATAGAAGAGGCAGAACCTTGGTTTCTACCAAATAGTTATCCTATCACAGAAGTACTTAGAGCTTTTTCCTTTCTCTATATGGATTCTACGTATGAATGCTAACTCATATTCTATGGGAGCAGGTGAATAAACTGCCAGTGCACAAAAGTGCTAACACGATGAGAAGAATTCTTAATTATTAATAAAACTACATATAAATATTTGTCTGCATGTATCTATTCTATAGCAAGTGATACTAACTCACTGTCATTTCCCACTGAAGAAAGGTGCTACTTGCAAGTACAAAACTATAAGGAGCCCAGAAAAAACAATAGATGCTATGAAATTAATGCCAGCCATGACAGCTTAGCAGGCACCAAACTATTCTCAGTGTATGCAGATTATAACCCATTTATGCTTATAATGAACTTGTGTGTTTCTTATCCACGTCTTCCTGAAAAAAATCCTCCTTAGAGGAACTTCTCAGTATGCTTGAAGTCCATCAACATGTCCATAAGTCCTATGTACCTATGTACTAATGACCTATGTACTACTTAGGCTGTCTACTTATTATTCCTTGTTCTGATGGCATGATCAGCCAAACTCAAATTCTAACCACACAGTTCCTAGATTAATTCATTTTTTGCTCCTTTCTTCTTTTCTTTCTTTCCTCCTTCCTTCTTTCCTTCCTTCTTTCTTTCCTTGCTTCCTTTCTCTTTCTCTCTTCTTCTCTTTCTCCCTTCCTTCCTTTTTTCTTTCCTTCTTTCTTTATTCCTTCTTTCCTTCCTTTCTTCCTTCCTTCCTTCTTTTCTTCATTTCTCTCTTCCTTTCTTCCCTTCCTTCTTTCTCTTTTTCTTTCTTTCTTTCTTTCTTTCTTTCTTTCTTTCTTTCTTTCTTTCTTTCTTTTTCTTTACTTTAACTGTAAGACACACCATCATTGCAATATATTGTATCTATTTACCCCCACTACTCCCTTCTACAAAACCTCATCCTTTTATAACAGTACTAGTGACAGACAGCCTGGTATAATGGATAGAAAATTGGCATCAACATTGGTAAGACCTGGGTTCAAGTTCTGTATATAACATACTGGCTATATTACCCTGGGCAAATCACTTCACCTCTCAATGCACTCAGGTAATTTTCAAAGACTCTAAGTTACAGGTTAGGTGCTAATTTGATCAGTTAAATAGTTCCCCATTAATGGAAGTTCCCCACATTGATAAAATCATATCTCATTTTCCTCATTGTACTGTAGGCCTGACAGAACATGAAACACTAAAGTCTCTAAAGATTCAAAACTATGATCCAATGGTCAATGGACAAAAACTTAGTGGACATAAGTTAATGATAGGTAAGAGTTAAGGAAAGAGAATGAAGAGTGAGGAAAGATGGACATATGGTTGGTACATTTGTTAGAGGACAGTGAGGACATTGGGTAAGAATTGCAAGAATATTTTACAGTAAAAGATGGGATGAGAAGGACTAGTCATGGCCTTTACCTGTACCTCAAGATTAAAGGAAACTTGCTTTATCACACAGTGAGAGTAAAGGATGAATGCCTTCTACAAATTAAGTAGTAAATTACTTTAGTCAAGTCATAGAATTTTTGAGTTATTCTTCTAAAGAATATTATCTCACCTCTCCCTCTCTCCCAACCTTATTGATGCCTCTTTTGGAGGAAATGAGGCAGCAGATCTGAGATCATGTCTCATTGTAATTGATTGTTCAGAATCCCCAGTCTGCTACATCTGGTGTGATGTCAAGCATCTCAGAAGATATCCTACTGCCTCTGCTGCATTTACTATTCAATAAATGTGTGCTGATAAACCTGTAACCATGCCTTGCATATAGCAGGGGATTTTTAAAGGTTTACTTTTGAGAACCATAAAAGGGACACTCCATCAATGCTCACAGAGATGCTTGAAAAGGAGATAATCAAATTATGGAACAAACATCACAATGTAACACTTCCTTGAGCCCAACAGCTGCATCACACTGGCAGAATGCCTAACAAACTTTGAATATTTCCTTACACCCTTAGGTAACCACTCTTGGCAACATGGCAGAGCTTCTTAAGGCTGAGAATTCCACAGGCATTGTTTCTTCCCATTCAAGGCAGAACAAAACAGGTTGAAAGTAGCAGCAGCTAGCCAAGGAGTAGTAGGTTATCATCCTTTACAGACCTAGCAGGGAGCCCCTAATCAGCAGGACCACTTGGAGAAACAAAGAGCTTTGGAAGGATAATCACTGCTTAGAAGTCAAGTTATGGAAAATGTACTCCCTTTGTGTGAGACCTTCAGTGGGTTAGATAGCACCTATTCTGGAGATCCAGAGAATCACCTCCTATATTAGTTTCTCTTCTGTAAAGGAAAATTCTTAGGACTTAAACCATTCCTTGCTTCTTTTTTATTTCTTTTCATGAAGATAAGAGCTTAAAAAGCTAAATAAATAAGGTAAGATAAGAAACAGTGCAGCTGAAAAAAAGCAATGATCACTTTCTGAATCATGCGCTGGAGTGTTTGGCTGCATCTTTGCATTTTTTCAAATACTTGGACTAACTTTTTCCAATCTTTTGTCAAAATAAAAGGCTGACTGACAAAGGTAACTTAGGCATCAATTTCCTTTTAACTATATTTATTCCAAATATACAGTTTCTCAAGACTTTTCATCTGTTAAATAATGAATATTCATCTTGAATTGTGTACAGAAACTTCAGCGTGTGGGAGGACATAGGTACCAGTCTATCTTACCTTATCAAAAGAGCTGCTTGGGCTTTAATTTTCATCTGCTACTGGCAATGTCTCTTAGCACCAAAATGCTTTTTGTTTGTTTTTGCTCTTTGGCTTTATGTCAAGTAGGCAGATGATGATTGGTAAATAAGCATGAGAAATACAGAATCATAGAATTTCAGAGTTAGAAAGGATCTCAGAAGCCATCTGGTTCAATCTATACCTGAATAAGAATCCCTTCTAAGGAATATCCAATAAGTTGCCAATCAGTTTTTATTTAAAGCTTCCTAGTGGGTCAGAAATCACAATGTCATTGAAAACACTGGCTTGCACCAGCAAGCTGGCTTGCACCAGCAAGTCACTGAACCTCTCTTAGCCTCAGTTTCATCCTCTGTAAAATATCATTTCTTAGTGTGCTTTTTTCCAAGCTAAATATCCATCATATTCTTCAATTTATCTTATAAATATTTTTGAACATTTGTGTCTTTTTCCTATTTGTATGATCTCTTTGGGATATGGGCCTAGAAGTGGTATTGCTGGGTCAAAAGATATGCACATTTTATAGCCCTTTGGGCTTAGTTACAAATTGCACTCCAAAATAGTTGGATCAATTCACAACTCCACCAACAATGCATTAGTGTTGCAATTTTCAGACATCTTCTCCAGGATTTATAATTTTCCTGTTTTGTCATGTTAGTCAATCTGACAGGAGAGATGTGATAACTAAGAGTTGTTTTAATTTTCATTTCTCTAATCAATAGTGATTTAGAGCATTTTTTCATATGACTATAGATATCTTTAATTTCTTCCTCTGAAAAATGCCTTTTCATATCCTTTGACCATGTCTCAATTGGGGAATGGCTTGTGTTCTTATAAATTTGACTCAGTTCTCTATATATTTTAGAAAGAGGCCTTTATCAGAGATGCTGGTTGTAAAAATTCTTTCTCAGTTTTTTGCTTCCTTTCTAATCTTGGTTGCATTGGCTTTGTTTATACAAAAACTTTTCAATTTAATGTAATCAAAATTATCCATTTTGCATTTCATAATGTTCACTAGCTCTTCTTTGGTCATAAGTTCTTCCATTCTCCATAAATCTTACAGGTAAACTATTCTTTGCTCTTCCAGTTTGCTCACAGTATCAGTCTTTATATCTAAATCATGTACCCATCTTGACTTTATTTTGGTATACGATATAAGATATTGATCTACGCCCAGTTTCTGCCATACTATTTTCCATTTTTCCAAGCAGTTTTTGTCAAAAAATGAGTTCTTATCCCAGAAGCTAGAGTCTTTGGGTTTATTAAACAGTGGATTACTACTGTTTGACTACTGTGTCTTGTGTACCTGACATATTCCACTGATTCACTACTCTATTTCTTAGCCAGTACTAAGTAGCTTTGATGATTGCTACTTTATAATACAATTTAAGATCAGGTATGGCTAGGCCACCTTCCTAGCATTTCTTTTCATTTATTGCCTTGATATTCTGAACCTTTTGTTCTTCCAGATGAACTTTGTTATTATATTTTTAGCTCTATAAAATAATTTTTGGTAGTTTGACTGGTATGGCATTGGATAAGTAAATTAATTTAGGTAGGATTGCCATTTTTATTATATTAGTTTGGCCCACCCATGAGTAACTGATGTTTTTCCAGTTTTTGAGATCTGGCTTTATTTATGTGAAAAGTGTTTTGTAATTGTGTTCATATAGTTCCTGGGTTTCTTTTGGCAGGTAGACTCTCAAATATTTTATAATATCTATAGTAACTTTAAATAGAAGTTCTGTTTCTATCTCTTGCTGTTGGACTCTCTTAGTAATATATAGAAATTCCAATGATTTGTGTGGGTTTAGTTTATATTCTGCAACTTTACTAAAGTTGTTTAATTATATCAAGTAGTTTTTTACTTGATTCTCTCTTGATTCTCTTGATATGATATCATCATATCATCTGCAAAGAGTGATAACTTACTTTCTTCTTTGCCTATTCTTATTCCTTCAATTTATTTTTCTTCTCTTATTGCTAAAGCTAACATTTCTAGTAGCATATTGAGTAACAGCAGTGATAATGGCATCTTTGTTTCGCCCTCAATCTTATTGGAAATGCCTCTAGCTTATCCTCATTATGTATAATTCTTGCTGATGTTTTTAGGTAGATGCTACTTATTTTAAGGAAGTCTCCATTTGTTCCTATGCTCTCTAGTATTTTTAATAGAGACTGGTGTTGTATTTTGTCAAAAGCCTTTTCTGTATCTATTGAGATAATCATATGGTTTCTGTTAGTTTTGTTGTTGATATGATCAATTATTCTGATAGTTTTCCTAATATTGAACCAGCCCTGCATTCCTGGTATAAATCTTACCTGATCAAAGGGTGTTATTCTTGTGATAAGTGGCTGTAATCTCTTTGCTAGCATTTTCTTTAAAATTTTTGCATCTATATTAGGGAAATTGGTCTATAATTTTCTTTCTCTGTTTTGACTCTTCCTGGTTTAGGTATCAGTGCCATATTTATATCATAAAGAGAATTTGCTAGGACACCTTCTTTGCCTATTTCCCCAAATAGTCCATACAGTATTTGAATTAATTTTTCTTTAAATGTTTGTTAAAATTCTCTAGTAAATACATCTGGCCCTGGGGAGTTCATTGATGGCTTACTCAATTTCTTTTTCTGAGATGGGGTTAAGTATCTTACTTTTTTCTGTTAATCTGGGCAATTTATATTTTTGTCAATACTCATCTATTTCACTAAGACTGTCAAATTTATTGGTATTCAGTTGGGCAAAATAGTTTCTAATTATTGTTTTAATTTTCTCTTCGTTGGTAGAGAATTCATCCTTTTCATTTTTGATACTAGTAATTTTGTTTTCTTTCTTTTTTTAATCAAATTAACCAAAGGTTTATCTATTTTATTGTTTTTATTAAACCAGCTCTTAGTTTTATTTATTAGTTCAATAGTTTTCTTAATTTCAATTTTATCAATCTCTCCTTTGGTTTTCAGTATTTCTAATTTCTTCTTTAATTTAGGATTTTTTGTTTGTTCTTTTTCTAGCTTTTTCAGTTGTATGCTCACTTCATTGAGCTCCCCTTTCTCTATTTTATTCATGTAAGCATTCAGAGACATAAATCTTCCCCTAAGAATCACTTTTTGCTGTGTCCCATAAATTTTGGTATGTTGTCTCATTATTGTCATTCTCTTGTATGAAGTTAGTGATTGTTTCCATGATATGTTGTTTGACCTACTCATTCTTTAGGATTAGATTAGTTTCCAGCTAATTTTTAGTCTATCTTTCCATGGCCCTTTATTCCATACAATTTTTATTGCATCATGATCTGAAAAGGATGCATTTAATATTTCCACCTTTCTGCATTTTATTGTAAGGTTTTTTTTATCCCCTACTACATGATCAATTTTTGTGTAGGCACCATGTACCACTGAGAAAAAGGTATATTCCTTTGTATCCCCATTCAGATTTATCAAGTTCAGAGAAGGGGAGGTTGAGGTCCCCCACTAGTAAAGTTCTGCTCCCTATTTCTTACTGTAACCGCTTTAATTTCTCCAAGAATTTGGATTCTACACCACTTGGTGCATATATGTTTAGTTATGATATTACTTAATTGTCTATGGTGCCTTTTAGCAGGATATAGTTTCCTTCCTTATCTCTTTTAATTAGATTTATTTTTGCTTTTGTTTTGTCTGAGATTAGAATTGCTATCCCTGCTTTTTTTTTATTTCAGCTAAAGCATAATATATTCTACTTCAGCTTTTTACCTTTACCTTGTGTGTATCCCCCTGTTTCAGATACATTTCTTGTAAACAACATATTGTAGGAGTATGCTTTTTAATATACTCTGCTATCTGCTTACATTTTATGGAGAATTCATCCCATTCACATTCACAGTTATTACTATCTGTGTCTTTCTCTCCATCCTACTCCCTTTCCCCATTTATGCTTTTGTTTCTCCCTTCTCTCTTTCCTTCCTCAAAAGGGTTTTGGTTTTGACCACTGCCTCCTTCAATCTTCCCTCCTTTTTTTTTTTTTTTTGGTTCCAGAACTTTTTATTAACATCTTTAGTTTTCAGCATTAATTTTCACATGCGTTTGAATTACAGATTTTTCTCCCCTTTTCCACCCCCCCCACTCCAAGATGGCGTACACTCTGGTTGCCC
>CM053622.1:155453446-155476918 GCA_028646595.1 Phalanger gymnotis | reverse complement strand
TCAAAAAGGATTTAGAAAAGCAAGTTAGAGAAGTAGAGGAAAAATTGGGAAGAGAAATGAGAAGGATGAGAGAAAACCATGAAAAACAAGTCAATGACTTGCTAAAAGAGACTCAAAAAAATACTGAAAAGTATACTGAAGAAATGAAAACTGAATCTATGGAATCTGATGAGATTCCTGAGAGAGAGTATATATATAGAGAAAAGAGAAGAGAGTCCAAGATAAAAACCACAGACAGCATGCTATGAATTCAGTAGAGGAGACAGAGAAGGAACAGTCACTCAGAAAGGGGAACCAAGAGAAAATAATGCCACAAAAGCCAAAAGAGGAGAGTATATCTGGGAGGAGAGTTTGGTCAAGAGTTGAAATTTGCAGAGAGGTCAAGAAGAAAAGAAGAGTAAGAAAAAAAGCAGTGGACTTTGAATTTTAAAAATCAGTGATAACCTTGATAAGAATAGTTTTATTAGAGTGGTGGGCTTGGAAACTAGATTGCAAGAGGTTGAGAAGATAATGGAAGTAAAGTAATTGAAGGTAGATAGTGGTTTTGTTGTCTACCCTTTTCCACAATTTTGGTTTTGAAAGAAAGTATTGTAAACTTGCAGGCATGCATGGTAGGGCAATGAAGATTTTTGGGTTTTTTTGCAGGATAGTTAAGATCCAGATATGTTTATAGTCTACAAGAAAGAAGCCAATGGTTAAAAAGAATATGGAAGCTACTCGTGAATTTTATATTCTACTCAAGAATACATTTACTATTTTAAAATTTATTTTATTTTTAATTTATGGAACAGAACAAGCATTTCTATAACACAGTATAATAAAAATAGATGATTGCATATGAAACTGCAAATCTACTATGTATAACTTGCTATTCCTTTTAAATATACAACAAAGTCATAATGTAAGTATTTTTTCTTTTTTTTCTTCCCTTCCCACACCACTGCCCTAGAGATGGCTACGATTAGACACATTTACAAAGAAAAGTCAATGTAATGTAATATGAGATGGGAAGAGAGAGCATTAACAGATAAGGTCAAGGTGACTAAACTTTTGTACATCCCTCACACTACAAAAGTAAGAAGGGGAGGAACCAAAATAGCAAAGTAGAGAAAGCAATCAGCTGAGTTTTTCCAACATTCTCCTCCAAACGATTTTATAATAATACCTCAAATCAAATTATGGAGTAGCAAAGCCAACGAAAGGTCAGGGTGAAACATTCTTCCTGCCAAGGATAACTTAAGGGTCATAAATAGAAATCTGTGACACAATGGTGGAGGCTAGCCCAGAGCCCAGATGGATGAAACATAAATGGTGGAAATAGGTGGTGGTAACAGAAACAGCAGAAGCTTCTGGAGCTCACAAGTCAGAAATAGTCAGGGGATATGGTAACATGTCAAAAAGAGAATACATATGCTAGCACTAGAAGCACATCAGGATATTGTTCGGCAATTCCGTTGCCTATACCCATTTCTGAGTCATAGATTAAGAGATGAGAAGAGCACTTTCAGTCAAAAGGGAGCAGAAGCCATGAAAGGCACTATTGCTTTTGTACCCAAGGGATCAGGTTCCTAAGAAACAGTATGACTTCCAATCCCAAGTGAGCAAAGGCCCTAAGAACAGTATTAATTGAAATACCAAGGAAAAGGGGCCCTTCCTAGGCAAGAAGCAGAGTGCAGACCAGAAGAAGATCAATGATCTCACCTCTACCCAGATCACACCAACTTGGAAGCATCAAAAGCTTCCAATTTCCCCCCACCCCCCCTCGCAGAACTCTCCCTGAAAATGGCAGCAGACAAAAGCCTTTTAAAGCTTGAGATAGTGTACATTCCTCCCCTATGCCAGGAACGGAGTCCACTTTTAACATAATGTTCAAAATCAAGAAATAGGGTGGAAAAATGAGCAAATTTGAAAAAAAAAAAACCCTTGACCATAAAGAGCTACTATGGTGACAGGGAAGATAAAGACATGAACTAAGAAGAAAATTAAATCAAAACAGCTACAAGCAAAGTCTCAAATAAAAAAAAATATAAATTGGACACAAGCCCAATTACAATTCCTGAAATATCTAAAAATGATTTTCAAAATCAAATAAGAGTTGTAGAAGAAAAATTAGGTAAAAGCATGAAAGAAAAGGAAGAAAATTATGAAATGACAATTCACACCTTGGTGAAAGAGGGGGAAATACTAAAGAAAATAACACCTTAAAAACAGAATTGGCTGAATGCAAAATGTGATACAAAAATTCACTGAAGAAAACAACTTCTTACAAAGCAGTATTAACCAAAAGTTAAAAAAAAAGGACACGAAAGCTCACTGAAAAAAAAATAATCCTTTAGAAATTAGAATTGGGCAAGTAGAAGCTAATGACTCCATGAGACATCAAAACCCAATTTTTTAAAAGTCAAAGGAAAGAAAAAATAGAAGAAAATGTGAAATATTTCATTTAAAAACTTGATATATAAAATAGGTTGAGGAGAGATCATTTAAGAACTACTAAACTACATGAAAGACATGATCAAAGAAAAAGCCTAGACATCATATTTTAGGAAATTATCCAGGAAAACTGCCCTGATATCCTAGAATCAGAGGGCAAAATAGAAATTGAAAGAATCTACTGATCATGACCTGAAACAGATCCCAAAATGAAAACTCCCAGGAATATGAAAGCCAAATTGCAGAACTCTCAAGTCAAACAGAAAATACTTCAAACAGCCAGAAACAATTCAAATGTCATAGATTTGCAGTTAGGATCACACAAAATTTAGCAACTACCACATTAAAGAAATGGAGGGCTTGGAATACGATCTTCTAGACAGCAAAAGAGCTTGAATTGCAACTAAGAATAACCTCCTCAACAAAACTGAGTATACTTCTTCAAAGGAAAAAAAAATGCATGTTAGATGAAATAGAGGACTTTCGAGAATTCTTGATAAAATGACCAGAGCTGACTAGAAAGTTGACTGAAGAAAATCATAAAAAGGTAAGTAGGCAAGTAAAATCGTAAGGAATTTACTAAGGTTAAACTGCCTTTCTGTATGGGAAGATGATATGTGTAACTTCTAAGAACTTTATCATTATCAGAGCAGTTAGAAAGATTCTACATAGAAGGAGGGTATGAGAGTAAGTTGATTATGTTGGGATAATGTAAAAAAAAATGGATAGGCAAGAAAGTGAGGTGGCCTGGGAGAAGAGTGAAGGGAGAGGGGAAAATGGGGGAAATTATCTCACATAAACATGCAAGGAAGAGCTTTTACACTGAAGGGGGAAATTTGAGGGTGTGCAATGCTTAAACCTCATTAACATCTAAATTACTTCAAAGAGGAAGAATATATATACATATATATTTTTATATATATATATATTCTCATATATATACATACACACATACATACATATATATATACATACATGTATATATGTGTGTGTGCATATATATGTATACACACACACACACACATGCTCATTTGGTAATAGAAATTTATCTTATCCAAGAGGAAAGTAGAAAGGGAAAGAGATAAGAGATATGGGGGGGTGTATAAAAGGGAAGGCAGATAAAAGAAGGCAATGGTCAGAAGCAAAATAGACTTTAGAGGAGGGACAAGATAGGGAAGGAAAGATAAACAGAAAATAGAATGGAGGGAAATGCAGTTAGTAGTCATAACAGTGAATGTGAATGGGTGGAATTCACTCATAACACAAAAATGAATAACATTGTGGATTAGAAATCAGAATCCAATATAATTTTGCTTACAAGAAATACACATGAAATAGAGAGACATACAATTAAAATAAGAGACTGGAGCAGAATCTATTATGCTTTAGCTGATGTAAAAAAGGCAGGGGTAGCAATCATCGTCTCAGACAATGCAAAAGCAAAAACAGACCTAATTAGAAGGGATAAGCAGGGAAACTATATCTTGCTAAAAAAGAAACCATAAGCAATGCACCAAATGGCAAAACATCCAAATTCTTAAAGGAAAAAGTTCAATGAATTCCAGGAGGAAATAGTAAAACTGTACTAGGGAACCTCAACTTTCCCCTCTCAAAGCTAGATAACCATAATTATAAATAAGGAAGAAGATGGCGAATAGAATCTTAGAAAAGTTAGATATAATGGTTCACCAAAGAAAACTGAGTGGAATAGAAAGGAGTATACCTTTTTCTCAGCTGTACATGGCACCTTCACAAAAATTGAGCATAAAAATCTCACAACCAAATACCCAAAAGCAGAAATATTGAATGCATCCTTTTAGAACATCATGCAATAAAAATTAGATTAATAAAAGTCTGTGGAAAATTAATTGGAAACTAAATAATCTAATCCTAAAGAATTAGTGGGTGAAAGAACAAATATTAGAAATAATCAACAATTCCATTAAAGAGAATAACAGCAATGAATCAACATTCCATAATTTGTGGGATGCATTGAAAGCAGTACTTTGGGGAAAAATTATCTCTATAAATGCTTACACTGATAAAATGAAGCAGATCAATGAAGTGGATATGCGATGAATTAAAAAGAACAAATTAAAAATCCTCAATTAAACACCAAATTAGAAATCCTGGAAATCAAAGGAGAGAGTAATAAAATTGAAAACAAAATAAGGTTTTTACAAAAAAAAATTGGTTAATTTGATTTAAAAAAAAAAGAAAAGCAAATTACCAGTATAAAAATGAAAAGGTTGAAACACAATTAATGAAGATAAAATTAAAGAAATTATTAAATGTTAATTTGCACAATTATATGCCAATAAAACTGACAAACTAAGTGAAATGGATGAATATTTACAAAAAATGTAAACTGTTCAGATTAACAAAAGAGGAAATAGAATGCTTAAATACTCCTGTCTTAGAAAGTGAAATTGAATAAGCCATCAATTAACTCCCTAAGGAAAAAAATACTCAGGACCAGATAGATTTATAAGTGAATTCTACCAAACATTTAAAGAACAATTAGTCTCCATATTATATAAACAATTTTCAAAAATAGGTAAAGAAGGAATCCTGCCAAATTTCTTTTATGACACAAATATAATTTTGGTATCTAAACCAAGAAGAGCAAAACAGAGAAAGAAAACTATAGACTAATTTCCTTAATGAATATTGATGCAAAAATCTTAATACCAGCAGAGAGACTAGCAATATATCAAAAAGATCATACACTATGACCGGATGGGATTTATACCAGGAATGTAGGACTGATTCAATATTAGGAAAACTATCAGCATAATTGATCATATGGATAACAACAGAAATCATATGTTTATATCAATAGACGCAGAAAAAGCTTTGATAAATACAATACCCATTCCTATTAAAAACACCAGGAAGCATAGGAATCGATGGAGCCTTACTTAATGATGAGTAGTATCTAAAACCAAGAACAAGCTTTATCTGTAACAGGGATAAACTTGAAGTCTTCCCAATAAGATCAGGAGTGAAGCAAGGATGTCTATTATCACCACTATTCTTCAATATTTCCATATATTACCAAACAGCAAGAAGAGATAGAGATTTAAAATCACTGCAGACAATATAAAATACTTGGGAGTCTATCTGCCAAGAGAAATGCAGAGATTATATGAACACCATTACAAAACACCTGTCACACAAATAAAGACAGATCTAAACAATTGGGGAAATGTTAGTTGCTCATGAATGGGTAAAGTCAATATAATAAAAATGTCAATTCTGCCTAAGTTAATTTATTCATTCAGTGCTATAATTTTATAGGGCTAGAAACAAAATTCATCTGGAAGAACAAAAGGTTAAGAATAATTAGGGAATCAATGAAAAAAAATGTGACAGGAGTTGGCCTAGCAGTTCCAAATTTCCATTTGGTAGTTATCTAAACAATCTGGAACTGGCTAAGAAATAGAGTGGTGGATCAGTGGAATCGATTATGTACTCAGTATACAACAGTGAATGATCAGGTAATTTCGTGTTTGATAAACCCAAAGATTCAAGCTTTAGGGATAAGAGTTTAACATTTGACAAAAATTGCTGGGAAAACTATTCATCTCTCTTAATTAGATCTATTTTTGCTTTTGCTTCCTCTGAGATCATGATTGCTATCTTTGTCTTTTTCACTTCAACTGAAACAATAGATTCAGCTCCAGTCCCTTATTTTAATTCTGTGTCTCTTTCTGTTTCAAGTGTGTTTCTTGTAAACAACCTATTTTTGGATTCTGCTTTCTAATCCAGTCTGCTATTTTCTTGCACTTTATGGATATTTCTCCATTTCCAATTACAGATATATTCACTAATTTTGTATTCTTCTCCATCTTATTCTCTTATACCCCTTCCTTCCCTGACTTTTTACAAAGAAGATGAATTTTGCTGAGCACCAATGTTTTATGATTAATGCAGTCTGCTTCTTCTCACCTGCCCCTTCTCCCATTCAGACCTCAATCACAAGTACCCTTTTTCACTTTCCCTTAAAACCTGTCTTTGTAAAGCATCTAAGTAGCATGATGGATAGAGCACTGGGGTCAGGAATGCCTGAATTCAAATCTAGCAGCAACCATATATTAGTTTTGTGACCCTGGACAAGTCACTTAACGTCCATCTGCTTCCATTTCCTCAACTATAAAAATGGGATAGTAATAGCATCTTCCTCATAGGATTGTTGTGAGGATCAAAGGAAATAATATTTGTAAGGCACATAACACGGTGCCTAGCCCAGAGTAAGGGCTTAACAAATGCTTGTTCTCTTCCCCCATTCCTGATCCACAATTATAACTAATTGCTTCCTTAATTTTTTTCTTTCCTTCTTGTTCTCTCCTCCTCTGTCCCTATTCCCTCATGTTTTCTTTTAATTTGAATGTATTTTTATTCCCAATACTCTGTGTTAATGTGTTTGTATGTGCATGTATTCTACTCTCCTTTGTCTAGTCCAAGTGAAAGTGAAGTTCAAGTGTTGCCCAAATTTATTTAAATTTCCACTGCTTTAGTTAATTCATTTGTAAAATGAAGAGATTGGACTAGCTGTTTTCTGAGGTCCTTTCTAGCTCTAAAGCTACAATCCTATGATCTCTGAAGTTTCAGTTCCAAGTATTATGAACAAGAAAACCAATCTGTTATCCTACCCTAAAAAAGGTTTAAGAAATAAACTATTGGAATTTGACAAACTTTTATTTAAGCACCTTATCCTTAAAAAAAAGTCATAGTGTTCTTTGAATAAATTGACCTGAGATTTCAAGTCTGCTTAAAAGTGAAATTATAAGAATTAAATGTTTTTCCATCATTTGCTGTAGGAACTTTGCTTGCCCCAAAAATGAAGCTCTCTTTCAGATTAGTGGATCTAAAAAAATCAGTTTTGTTTTAGTCAATTGTTCTAGGGAAGCCAGAAAAAGGGCCAGAAAAAAGGCATTTCTATAACTCAGGAAAGGTTTGAAAAAATCATCCTCCTTCTGAATTTGACAACTGTCTCCCTTTGTGGATACTATCCACTGGGTACTTTGAGCCTTCCCTTTAATGTATTTGATATGATGTCACAAAATAAATGCCTACCTGCCATGGGAGCAGGGTTTTTACACTCACACATCCAGTGCATATGTATTAAAAATTGTCATTTTTACAGGCCTTTTTGTGTTGTGCCCTTGGTAGCAGCTTACCTTTAGTCCCAGCTCTGATTTGATGTGATCTGGGGGCTTGGGTTAGAGTAACTGCACAAGGAAACCAACTAAATATTTCCTAGGAAATATATAAATGAATCATAAACAGGGTTTTCCTATTAATAAGAATAAATGAATATGAATGTATAAAAAGTACCAGATTAGAGAAAGGGGGCAAGTATCTGTTAGCCCAACTTTTCTGTTTACTAGCCGTATGACCTTGGACTGGTCAATTAAACTCTATTAACTTCAAATCCTTCATCTGTAAAATGAGAAGATTGAACTAGGTGACTTTCGAAGTTCCTTCTAGTTTTGAATCTGTGATCTACATGGTCTGCTAAAGAAGCTTCCAGATGTAAATCTATGATGTCACATATGAATTCAGATGAGAAAAATATTCATAATATTTGCAATATTCTATTCTAAGTTGATGCCCTCTCCCCCAAAAAGGAAGGGGAACCAACAAAGGAAGAGAGGGAAAGATAAATTTTCATTCTAAGCTAAAGGGGTTTATAGGATAGTCTCACATTGTTACTGACAGTTGAGATTAAATTGGATGATAAATATTAAATTGGCTGCACACAGGGATTTATCCTTCTAAAATGAATTATAAATATAATTTTCGTTGTTCACAGTACCCCAAATAGGTATCTTTTTCTTAAAGGTTGGGTAACCTACTGTGATAAAATGGCTCCCTTCCCCAATTATATGACTATTGTAATTAATATCCCTTTTCTACTTGGGACATAAGTTATTTTTATAAGTGCACAGAAATATAGGTCTGGGAAAACGCTTGTTGTAGAGGCTGACTGACAAGGGACAGAATAATGGTGGCCAGACCCAACAGAGATAAATCATATAAATAAAGTACTCAGAAAAAGGAAATTAGGGATTACAATAATTCAAGAGGTAGTAGGGCTGTGAATCACTCAAAGAATCATACTTTATACCAGCAGGCTTATGGGGTTTCAAGAAGCTCAAAGGAACTCCATGGCTTTTGGACACAGAATCAGGAATTAGAGGTAAGATATCAGTTTATTGTGGAGATGTAAGAGTGATGGATTTGGAGTTAAGAAGACTTGGGTTTGGGGACAGCTAGATGGCACTGGCCCCAAAGTCAGGAGGACCTGAGTTCAAATCCGGCCTCAGACACTTGACACACTTACTAGCTGTGTGACCTTGGGCAAGTCGCTTAACTCCAATTGGCTTGATTTCCCCCCTCCAAAAAAAAAGACGGGTTCTTGGGGGTAGGTCTTGTAAGACAAGTTAAGTCAATAAGCATTTATTAAGTACCTACTATGTGCCAGGCACCATGCTAAGTCCCTACTGCTCAAAGAGCTCACAATCTAATGTGGGAGGCAACATGCAAACAAAATATATGTAGAATAAATTGTAAATAATCTGAGAGATAAGGAACTAAAGTTCAGGAGATAGGAAAGACTTCATGCAGAAGATAGGACTTTAGCTGAACTTTGAAAGAAGCCAGTGAAGGGAGGAAGCAGAAGAGAAAAGGGAGAGAATTTTCAAGCATGAATGACAGCCAGTGAAAATACTTGCAGTTGGAAGATTTCTGTGAGGAAAACAAAGAGGCCAAATGTCACTGAATCATAGAGTATATACAGGGGAACATGTTGTAAGAAGACTGGAAAGATAAACCTTTCCTATGACTTTAAGAGTCAAACAGGATTTTATATTTGATGTGAGATAACAGAGAGCTAATGGAGTTGATCAAATAAGGGAATGACTTGACTTGACTTTTGTTTTAGGAAGATTAATTTGATAGTTGAATGGAAGTTGGACTTGAGGTATAGACTTGAGGGCAGAAGACCAGCCAGATGGATATTACAGTAGTCCAGGAACTTGGGAACAGATTGAATAAGGAGGGTGAGACTTTCCCCTGAAGAAAGAATGTATGTGAAGTCCACCTAGCTTCCTTGGGCCCTTCCCCCAGAGCAAATGAGAAGTGTGGTGGCCCTGATCCAGTCTTCCACAGAGGCCCTCAGGGCTTAAGGGACCAGTGATTTCACTACTTCTGAGACTCCCACTTTCCTTCTGGGGAAAATGCCCAATAAGAAGGAGCCCAGGACCCAGGCCTTGACCCTACATAGCCATTGGGCCTAGGAGGATCCACAGTCTGGGTGGGGAACAGGCTCCAGGGACAATGCCAGGAATGGTCCTTCCAATGGATAGAAAATCTCAGAGAGATGAGTAGTCACCATCCATCTAAGAATATCCCTGGCCTGAGAACATGCCTCAGTTCAAGGATGGAGTCTAGGAAGTTGATAGAACTGATAAATAACTGCTTTGTCTGAAGATGCTTCTCAAAGGGCTACTGCCACTATGAGAATCTTTGTACCTTTTACCACCCAAGAGTGAATGTGCCTCTTGCAAAACTGTGCCTTCTACCAATAGTACTCCAGTGGATCTTTTCTATTCTGGAAGCCCATTGCCCTATTGTTCTCTGAAGTTTTCTGCCAACACCTCCAGCCGAGGAAAGGACTTAAACCTGACCCGACCCCTCCCCTATGTGGGGGTTTGGGAGGACAGAAAGAGAGGAGTAGAAGAATAGAATTTTCTTTTTTAAGTTTTATTAATACTTTTTGGTTTTATACCACTTCCATTTTCCAGTAACACCTTCCCGAAAGCCCATTTTGCAACAAAGAAAATCACTTACACAAATGAATCATCGACTGGACCACATCTCTCAGTATTTGCAGAATTCCACATCAGTAGTGCTCTGGGAGGTTTTCCAATATGATCATTATCTACCTTTTCCTCTTTTGGGGGGGAATGTAAAATTTTAATGCTGTATCCCTTCACTCATTTTTCCCCCGATAAGTGACTTGTAACAGAAACCTAACTGGTGCTGTTCACCCACAACTTGCCCCTTCAGGTATTACTTGTGGTTCTGTTGAGAACTGTGGTTCTTGGGAGCTGGGGATAGTTCTGAAAAAGGACACCATCTTGACTTCATTCTTGTCTATTAGTGGTGCCCTCCAAACCTTTCCTCATCTTCAGCAACTGTTGTTGTTGTTGGTGGTGGTGGTGGTGCTGGTGCTTCCTTTTCTAAGAGGACCAATGGACCAGTGAGATGATAGGTGATGTTTTGATTTTCAAAAAAATCTGAGAAATATCTTTAGCAAGATACTCACTGCTTTACCTGCTTTTCCCTCTCCCATATCAGCCATTCTGAGTGTGAAATGGTGAGTGGACCTTTGCTTAATCTCACACCTTTTTTTCTTCCTTCCCTCCTTTCCCTTTCCCTACATCCACTCAGTTGGATTCTCTGAACTTCCACTCAGTATGGGATCTCTTCACTAGAGATTTTTTGGGCAATGAAATTCTCCTATCTCACTGGGTGGAGCTTAGACAATACTGTTACTTTCTACCCTTTTCCTCACCTTTATCCCTGTGTATAGATTATTTTCTATGAAATCAGATAAAGTTTTATGAGTAGGGACTATAGAAAGTTTAGAGAATGTGAGGAAAGGGAGGCAGTGGAGCCATGACTGGTTGAAGATTGTTTGCTTTAACTTTTTTTTAAAGTAATAAACTCAGAGGAAACATTTTATTTTTTAAAAAAGAGAATATGGAGGGTAAGAGAGCTTGTATATATGTAATTATTTGAATGCTATTTCCCTCATTAGAATACAAGCTTTTTAAGGGTAGGGAAAAAATTCTTGTCAAAAAAAAAAACCTTCTAGTGCTTAACACAGTGCCTGACATATAATAAGCACTTAATAAATGCTTGTTGACCGATAGGCTGAAATGGGTGACTAAAAGAATTCTGATTTAGATGATTGTCATGGGAAAACAATAGACTTATCTAATTTTAGAGCTGAAAAAGTACCTGAGAGATCATCCTTTCCATTTCTTCATTTACAAATCAGAGAAAGGAGGACCAGAAAGATGAAATTTGTTGCCCATGCTTGCACTGGAAAGTACATGGCAAACAACCAAGGGTATGCTGGTCCATATTTAACAACCTGTTCTCAAAAACAAAAACAAAAAAACAACCAAAAAACCAAAAATGGATACAGAATACACTCTTACATTTAATTTGCAGTATTAACATTTTCTCCATGACTTCCTTATGTCTTGATATCAATAAAATGATAAATCAGGCTCCGAATTGTAGCATTTGCCAGCATCTGAGGTGTATGTGCTCATGCTAAAAATTTGATAATCATGCTGGTGGACATATAGATTCTGATGGAGGTTAGATACTATTCTGCAGAAAGCTAGTAGGAGATGGCTCTAAGACACCCCCGCCTATGGTTCCATTCATAATTCCTGTGATTCCTCGAACCAACATATTATTCTCTGGTTATCTCTCCCCTAATTGTATTATCTTCCACTATTAAATTCCTCAAGGATCTCTTGGATCCTACTCCAGTATAATTTCAATAATACCATGCTCTCTCTATAATGGATTATGTTAGAGTTCAAAGGTCACAGCACAACTAGGAAGTCATCCCTTTATCTTTTGTGTTTTAACTGGATGAGATTAGCTATGAATAAGTTGTACCCTCCATATGTAGATACCCCAGATGGCTTCATCACATGTTTTCTAGAACTCCGGAATCTTCCATTATAACATATCCTTTTGGAAGATATTCTAAAACAGCCTATGAAGGAGCTATCCTATATTCAATAAATTGTCAATTGCCAGTTTCACTACCAACTATTGGGATGCCAAGGGTAAAATTATTGCACATTAAGATGCCTTCTACTTGTGGATAGAAAAAATAACCAGCTTTGGGGCAGAAATAATCAAATATTGAATAAATCTTACAAAATGGCAATATATTTCAGCATCACCTTCCACACTGATCCTACCTGGCATGTGCCTAGCCTGCTTGATCTTATAACAGCAAACTGGAGAAAGCTGACAAGGCTTTAAATGATTAACTCCTCTGGGCCACATTACTTAATTATACAGTACATCCAGGGATAGGCACATGGGTCTTTTATGGTAAATGATATGACGGTCTTAAAAACTCATTAATATATCATTAACCAAGCAGACATTTACTAATTAAACAATTAGCCCCTCTGTTCTCTTCCTTTGTTCCACCCAGAGATGCTGAGTTACCCAGATCCCCAATTTAGTAGAGGGTTTTTCCCCTCTTTTCCCACAGAAAGTTACTAATAAAGCAAAACAAGATGAAATCATTTTATCATGTTTTTTTTTTTTACCATCTTAGACTGAAGAAAAATCAAAGCATGTGTCCAGAGTCGAAATAAGCTTGAATATTTGTCTTTTCTAATCAGAAGAGCTGTCTGTGGCCAGCTATAGATTATGTAACTGCAGAATAGTATCTAACCTTCATCGCAATCTATATAAACATCAAATACCAAAACCACAAGCACCCATCACATAAATAAAAGAAGGGAAGGATTAAGAACTTAAAACACAGATCAATCTAAGTCACCATATGAAATGAATACCAAAGAAAATGTATTGTACTCTTGCCTCTGAAACTCAAAAGAATTTTTACTATTTCTAGTCAGACTGTTTTCTTCTGATAAACTTAGTTTAATTAACATGCTTGATGTGCCTTAACTATATCAAACTGCAACACAAAGATATATTTAAGGTATCAAAGCAAAACACAGCAACAAACTTTTCTGGTCAAAAGCTGCTCTTTGAAGCAAAGAAAAGCAAAAATGTTTCTAAAACCAGTCTCAATATTTGTGCAGTAACACTAAGAAGTATATGATTGTCATTGTAATGTATGTTATCCTTCCCAAGTCTTAATTTTTTTTTATCCATTTCAGAAGATGTGGATTTGGGCATTGAATCAAAGCCCATAACATGAAAAAGACTCCTCATTAAAATATAAACTCAGTTTAATTATCCACACTGATGGAAAAATATAGGGGATGGAAAATATATATTGCCCAAATTATGACATGGATCTAAATAGGAAGCCCATTGAGATGGTCTACCAATACATACATATATCCTAGATAGGTGATACAGGTAGATAAAATGAGATGATAGGTGTAAAGTGTTTCACAAAATTTAAATCACTGTATAAGTGCTTGGAGGCAGCTAGATTTTGTAATGGTTAGAGCACTGGGTCAGGAGACAGAAGACAGGTCCAAATCTGACCTAAGACATTTTCTAGCTTTATGACCCTGACAAATCATGTAACTTCTACTTGCCTCAGTTTCCTCATCTGTAAAATGGAGATAATAATAGTAACTACTTCCCAGGGTTGTTGTGAGGCTCAGATGAGATGATAATTGTGAAGTGCTTAGCACAGTACCTGACACGTAATAGGTACTGTATAAATGCTAGGTATTATCATTGTTATCAAGTTGCTAGCTATCATTATCATTACAAACTGGACCCATAATTGGATAAGGGAGTGAGAGTGGACTGAATTGTTGAGCCTACTCCATTCATGCCACAAAAGCTCACCTTTTAAACTTCAATGTTCACTTGGTACTGCTATATGGCCTTGAATTATGAAATATCACAATTTTGGAAGTATGAAAATCACAGATTACCCAAAGAGAAAAAGAATGAAAGTTCTAATTAGGTGTTTGTGTATTACTAATGATGATTTCCATGCAAGCAGCGGTGTAAGAGAAACAATCAGAGACAAGTAAGAGAAGAAAAGAATGTAGGTCATTCATGTAGCAAGAGTGAGGGATAATGGATAGACAGCTTGAGTCTTGTGTGACAGCCTTGAAATAGTCAAGAGACCAGAGGAATACACCCAAAGCATGGTGAGGCTCACATACGAAGGATTTACAGAAGGACATGGACAAGAATCTCCTTGGGGAAAGTAAAAGGCATGGTGCCAGTGCTGTAAGTAGGGTAGGGCAGCTAAAGCTTTTTCCCCAGGCACTATCATGGAGGTTGCTTGTTGAGAGAGTGTGTTTTTTCCCCCTCCATGGTCTGTGGATCCCCTTGTCCTGAATTTCATAGTCCTTTGCTAACTGTGACCCCATAGCACCTAAGAAAGTAAGCTTGAACTTTAAAGAAGGTAAAGGGAAATGGTTTTAGGTTGTAGGAAGAGGAAGGAAGACGTGGGCTGTGTCATGTCCTGGTATAACTGCCACAAAAAGACAAATTTTTGCTCAATTGAACACTCCCACCTCCAAGGCAAATGAATTCTTCATCCCAGAGTTCAGAGGTGAAGAGGGTGCTAAACTGCCTTATTTCCTTGGGTTTCCACTTGTTGAAAGAAGTAATTAATCCTCATCTCAAAGCTTGAATTCCTTTAAGTTCCTCTATCCTGGTAGGAATTTTACAGAAGCCCTAGAAGGTTCAGAGAACACCTTGACTTCCCAGAGTATCCCAGCCTTTATTAATGGAGGGAATTTGAAATGCTCTTTCTATGAGGTCAGCTTCTAATCTATGGAAGTATTTATTCTCCCTAGAGCAGCTGGGAATCTTCCATGGAATATGTTTTTAGATGGAATGCATAGAAAAGAGAATATTGATATTTATTTAGAGTTTAAAAGAATCTTTGTATAGTATTTCCACTGTGAATGCTGCAATAGCTACCAGAGAGGAATCTGTTACTGTAATAACAAAGCTTTAGTCATGGAAGAGTCGTAGTTGGTATAACATCGCTAGGGCTGGTGGAGTGTATACAAGAAGCAGTTAGTCAACACACGTTTATTAATGCTTGCTATATGCCAGGCACTGTGCTAAGTGCTAGATTTACAAAAAGACAAAAACATTATCCCTACTCTAAAGGAGCTCATTCTAATGGAGGAGACAAAATGCAAATAATTAAGTACATACAAAATATAAGAGAGGCGTAACGTAAGTGAGAATTGATTTCAGAGGGAAAGACTTATTAGTTGAGGTTAGGGAGAGGGAGCAGGGACCAGGAAATACCTCTTGCTGAAGGTGGTTTTAGCATTGAGTCTTAAAGAAAGCTAGACAGTGAAGGTGAAGAGAGAGAACTTTCCAGGAATGGGGGAAAGCCAAAGAACATGCACAGAGCTTTGAGATAGAGGGTCACGTGTGAGAATAGCAAGAATGTCTATGTTATTGAATCCTCATTGGCTGCAAGTGTAATTATTAAATTATAGAGGGCAGTATAATATATTAAAAAGGGAAATATACTAGGAATCAGAGCTGTTACATTTGAATCTGAGCTCTGCCACTAGCTAGTCATGTGACTTAGGTAAGAGATTGGATTAGACAAACATTTCTCAAATTGTAGTCCGTGGAGTCTTGGAGTACAGTTCTAGGAGGTCTATAAGTTTAAAAAAAAATGCAATGATAGACACAAACACCCAATAAATATGTCTGCTATGCTACACATGTGGTATGTTCAACAGTTCATGTACATTCATGTACAACAATTCATGTACATTCAACAGACAAGGAAAATAATCAACTGGCCAAAACCAATCTTGTTAGCAGAGAGCTATCTTCTAATTTGTCTAGAATTCACCCAACAATATATATGATGAACAATGAACTGATTTTTATGATGTTTCTATAAAGCATGTGTGAAAAAACAGTATCCACTTATATTCTTTTATTGACTGTGTGTAGATGTTATATAAATATATATATATATACACATGTATATATGTGTATGTGCATGTGCCAACTCTAATTATGGATAATTGGTGAGAACTCAGGAGTATGAGGAAAAAAAGAAAAGGCTCAAATAAGACTCTGGTAATGAAATAAATACCCACAAAACAAGTTTTAAGAACCATAGGGAATGTATCAGAATATGATTTTCAAAGTAACTGTCAGTAGAGGACATCCAGTGACTATCTGGAGGACTTCGGTGTCATCATACAGAGGGAATGAAGAGTCTAAAGGAAAAAGGAGAAAGAAATGACAAATGGGAATACAACATTCCTATCTTTTCCTGCTTATATTAGTTGGCCTTAGATATGTGGCAGTACACCCAAAATGCATTGTTAGATTTTGGGGCAGTTAAGCAGCACCCCTCTTCCATGCTAGGATTGCAGGGGTAGACAGTTGTGTGCACCAGTCAAATGGACTTCTGAATTTTTGAAATTTAGGTGCCATGGGACCATGCAGTGGTGGGGAACCTATGACCTCAAGGCCAAATGTGGCCTCTAGGTCCTCAAGGGCAGCCCTTTGACTGAATCCAAACTTGACATAACAAATCCTTTTAGTAAAAGGATTTGCTCTGTAAAACTTAAACTCAATCAAAAGGCCACCCTTGAGGACCTAGAAGGCCATATGCAGCCTCAAGGCTGCAGGTTCCCTACCCCTGAAAGGAAAGAAATTGTTTTCCTTAAGTGAATGTGGTTCAGTCAATGAGAATCAAATCGAGGATCAAAAGGGTTTGTACTCCTTGCTGAATTTATTATAGACGACATGTTGCACTGAGAAAATAAAAATATGATGATCATATTTTTCAATTTATGTTTACTTCTAATACATGCTATGTTACCAAAAATTCTATCAAAATTATAAACACAGCTGCAAAAAATGCAGGGAACTTAAAAACAATACTCTTTAATAGTTTAGGTGAAAAGATGATGAACTAAAATTATCCCCTTCCCAAAAAATGAGGTAAAATGAAAACTGTTGTGAAGCATCTTACAATGGTTCATATCAAATGATCATATTTTTACACTGAGTTGTTTGTATAGTACTACTCTTAGATGAGAAATAAAATTATTTTAGAAATATTAACTTCTCCAAAATTACTCTTTTTTGAAAAATGGTTTCCTTAGAACCATAAAATCATAGGTATTAAAAATATTTTAAAAGTTTTACTGTGAGGACTCCACCAAATTTTATTTATATTAAAAAGTCCTACAACTACAAAATGTTTTAGAACCACTGGACCAGACGATCTCTAAGGTACCTTTCATCTCTAAAATTTTATGATGCTAAGCCAAACAGGATAAAAAGTAGAGCCATAACTAGGGGGAGGTGAGCGAGTGCTGACAGAACTTTTACCTCATCTAGAAGGTTAAAAATAACTGAATTAGCACCCAGTTAGCCAGTGTAATTAGATAAAACAGGAAACTACCAGAGCTCACTGATTCCAAACTGCACCCCAAGTGATCTCCCCCTATCCTGGCCCAATAGAAGCCTGCTTCCTTTCTTCATGATAGGCTCCCTAGAAATAGCCCAGAGGTGCCTCAAGATCTCTAGCTTCCACCTATGGGGCAGCATCCTCTTGTCCCTCTCCCCAAAATCCTTACCTTCTGATGTGCAAGATTTCTCCTCAATATCTCTCCTTTCTGCCACCTACAACTAAATTTATCTTTAAAAGGTTAATTTGAGGATATCATTCATACTATTCAACCTAGTGCATGTTTTATGGGGTTTGCCAAGACTACTGGGAATTGTTAGTTCCATTCTGCCAGAAGCAATATAATCTTAAAATAACATGTCTACACATTTGTGTGTATGCTTCCCTTTCTTGTGTATTTCCCTCTGTTGTCCTTGATGATTCAGATCCACTTTTCTTACATCTATATACTGTCTCCATCTAATTCCAAACTCCCCCGTCCTCCTCAAATCCATTCACAAAATAACCTCCCATCTTAGTAGTACTGTTGACCCAAACTCCTTAGGAGAAGTCTTGTCATTTATTGGTTCCTGTCTGACTCATCCCTTGAGACATTTTATTAATATATCAAGAGAATTTCACTATTCAAAAAACAAATGCAGCAAAACTTATAATAGGATAGTCTATTACCATGAATTATCTGGAAAGAAAACCTTTCAGCAATGTGTAAATGGGTAAGTCTCAACAAACTAAATTATTTCAGTCATAGGAACTTCCTGTTTCTCAATTGGTTCTGCCTTATCATACTTCGGGGGAAATTGAGACTATGTAAAAAGGTAAACAAGCAAGACTAAAAGATGACAATTTGGGCAAACAAATGTTTGGAGTTAATAGACCCAATTTATGTAATTCAATTAAGAGAAAGCTTGGGTAAGTGGAAAGAGCACTGCTCTTGGAGTCTTAGGTCCTGAGTTCAAATACTGCCTCTGCTACTTACCAGTGTGAATTTAAACAAGTCACAGCTTCTCTGAATCGCAGTTTCCTCATCTATAAAATGAGAGGTCTGGACCATACTACTACTATTATACCTTTTAGCCTAGGTCTATAATCTTATGAACCAGACTACCGTTGTGACCTTGAGCAAATCACCTAACCTGACTTTCCTTGTCTTTATGGTGAGTATGTTGAACTCTATGGCCTTGAAGATGGCTCCCAGCCTTAAATCAATGATCCTAAGATTCTCCCAGTCCCTCAGCTGTTCTTGAGCTTTACGTTATGCAATTTTACAAGCTGATTTCATAGTTTGAAACCACTAGGTACTATTTGGGATTATGGTGTTGACCAAATCACACAAAAGCATATGCAATTTACAACCAGATGTAAATGAAATCTTCAGATATCATAGATTTTAATTTTCCAGACTTCTTTTTTTTTCTTCTAAAACAAAACAAAACAATAAGCCCATGCATAGTTGTTTTCCTATATCTCTGTAGCCAGACTGGGGCATTTAACATGTACCTACCTGCAGACTACTCTTTTATTTTACATTTAAACTGGGTTATAGATAATTTGAGTATTCCAATCAGTCTATACTTTGACAAGCTTTGGATTGCTCAAGGGAGAGGGGGGGAAGGGAGACTCATCAATAAACTTAGTTCTGACTTGTATTAGACACAGACCCATGGGGTAGGAGCTGAGACTCCAGTTCTGCAGGAGGACAACCTTCCTTTCCCCAGCATGGAAAGTACAGAGGAATATAGTGTTTGCGTGAGAAAGACTTTCATAAAAGGAAGATCAATCCCCCCTACACTGACTGAAGAGAAAATTAATTACCACAGTTGGCAGAAGATAAATGATTCCAATTTACGGAGTTGTGTAATTATAGCAGCTGCAGAGTGGGAAACTCTGGCTGCTAACTTTGAACCTCAACCCCGACATGACATTCCTGCTCCAATCCAGTTCTTCCACTTATGAGCGTGTTGAAAGTTCTCCCATTGTGTCCTCATAATTACACGTTGGTTTAGAAATAATCATTGGCTCCATTGCATACATGAAACCTTATCATCATCTGGTGAGCAAAAAGTGTGCTGTCTCATCTTTGAAGTGTCGAAATCTCCACAGAGGAAAATTTATTAGGGGAAAGTTGATGTTATGGCAACACAATTAATTCTGCCACAACATGTTGAATTAACGACACTCTTAAGGACTCAAGAATCAGAGCCAAGTTCAAAGACAGGCAAGTATTGTGTATCAAGCTGTTAACTATTGCTTTCAGATAATGTCAAAAAGAAGCAACACGCCCATGTTCCCTAAACCAGACCAAGTCTATCTCAGATGGACCCTAAATGGAAAACAAGGGGTTAAAAGCTAAAAGAAAACTTCCTGAATAGTCTGCCCTCCTCCTATTTCCCAAACCGTAAAGGGGAGGGGGGGCACTGTCAGTTGTGTTCTGTGGAGAAGCTGGTTCTTCCTTTGAAGCCCAGGAGAGTTTTTAATCTCATCTTTGACTTTAATCCTTTAAAATATGTAAGAGATTTAGAAATGTACAAGTTAAATTTGGCAGAAGTACCTTCTGGTGGAGGGAAGTAATTTCTTTCAACTCCTCAGTGCCAAGGGAGTTCAAAGTCATCCACCTAAACTATCTAGAAGCCTCAGCCACAAGCTGCAATCTACTGATTTTTCACATCTCCCACCACCTTATTTATCAAAACATATTGAAAATGGCCAAATGCCATTCTCATAAAAACATAGGAGAAAATTGTTATCAAAAGAAACAACCATGTGTTTGTAGATTGTCTTTTTTTTTCCTAAAAGAATCTGGGAAAATATCCATATCTTCTAGGAACATTTTTCATCAACAAAGAGTAGTTTTGTCTCTACTCCAGTGGCCATCGATTCACATTCACGGGCATGTATACACAAAACATGAATATCTATAAGTTTACTTAATCTATTGGGAACTCACACTGGTCCATATTTGATGCACAGTTACACACTCAGGAGATATGTTAAATGAGAGACAAAAGACTATGTCTTTATATACAGTCTGTTTCTTCCTACCCCCATATATACACATTGGTCTTTGCCCTACTCCTATGCTAGAGGCAGTACCAGCTTATATAACTGGCTGACCTGTTCTCCCATTACTTCATTCACCAGCTATGGTCCCCAGTCTCCATTTATTCTCCCATAACCCACTGCTTCCAATCACTCCATGGCTTCTGTGACCCACCCTATTCCACAAATTTATTCATGTGCTATTCTTCTTTCTGCTGGACTGACAGGGTTCACTCATGAATGAGGGAAATCAAGAATGTTCATTGATTGTTTAGAGGTTGTTGATTCAGGTTGTTCTATTTCCTCAAGCAAGAAATACAGTCTCCTCTCTCCCAGGAAGCCCCATCACCTCTGGTGGAGTCAGTAGAGGTTGGGGTAGGAGGTAGAGAATTTCTATAGACAGTACAGCATTCTATATTCTGTACAGAACATGGCATTGAGGTATTCTCTTGGAGTTCCTGTCATGCCTACAACTAACTGTCTCTTCATCTTTACCTCCTGGTTCCCTGGTTTCCTTCAAATCTCAACTAATGATCCACTTTCTCAAAAAGCTTTTTCCTAATCCTCATTAACCTTAGTGGCTTTTCTGAGACTATCTCCAATGTATCTTCCAATTTATCCTGTATATAGCTTGTTTGTACCTAGTTGTTTATACGTTCTTTCCCCCATTAGACCTTGAGCTTCTTGAAAGCAGAGACTTTTCACCTTTCTTTTTTCCTTTGGATAACTAATGCTCAGTACAGTGCCTGGCACATAGTACAAACTTGATAAATGTTTGTTGAATTGACTTGACTTATTCAAATCTGGCCAATTCAACATTCTCTGTGTCTTTACTGTCATGTGATTTCAATCTTCCTCTGATTGTGCTATTTTCCCAAGCCCAGTTATCTAATCTTACCTACTTAGATGTAAGCTACATGCCCATGATGCTTTACTCTAAACTCTCATTCTTGTACGATTCAGCCTCACTCCTCACCAGGCTAAATCTAACCTGAGATAAGGTCCATTTCCAGTGCTATTCCATTGCATTCTTTGTAACCTCAGTTAGTCAGCAAGCATTTTTTAAGCACTTATTATGGCAAATCACTCTCTATTATGCTCTAAATCTTATTTTTACCAATGACCCTTTCAGATCCCTATTTTAAATGAAACCTAAACAACACCTTTTCTCCTGAAGGTCAATCCTTCTCTGGTTGTATGTTCTAGATAGCCAGAGGTGCATATGCCTAGGGGTGTGCTAGAGTTGGCTCAAACTGAGTCAGGAGAGCTGACTGTTAAATGTTCAGTGAGAGCATTTACATAACAGAAATCAACAAACACTACAAATCAGGGCTTGATTTATTGTTCTGTTGATTGTCTAGGCTTAAGAAGGTAACAGAATATAATGCATGTTAAATTTTAAAATGCATCAAGGATACTTTTTTCCCCTAGAGAGATGGTTATTAAACTTTACTAACACAGTGTTGGATAAGCCTGGCATAGTCATTACTCCCCTCATCCAGGGAATTCCTCTACCTTTATTATATTTTTACTTCCTTGAAAACTATGCAATCCATTTATCCCACCCTCTTGCCACCCTTGTTACTGTCATCATCTAAATTCTGTGTCACTCTGGCAATTTTTTAAAAAAGACTTTAGTACCTGATTCGCTATCATTTTCCATACCACATTTCCTGTCAATGTGGCCAGGGACTTCAACATTGATACTGACCATCAATATTGTCAGTACTGTCTCTGAAATCCTGAACACACAATTCTTCAACCTACGTAACTTCCTTCTCCACTGGATTTCAGCTATACATCAGCATGGTCACATCTTAAATTTCTTCATATCCTATATCAGTGAGATCTCAAAGATCCAAGTCAAGTCAAATCAACAAGCATTTATTAATTGTCTAATATGTACCAGGAACTGTGCTAAGTTCTGGAAATAAAAAAGAAATTGGAAAAAACAGCTCCTGTTCTAAAAGTGCTCACAGTACATTGAGAGGAAAAACATGCAAGATTATGGACATCAGGATAAATAGAGAACATATGTCAACAAAGGGAAGAAGAGGGATCATCAGGAAAGATTTCATGTAGAAGGTGAATTTTGAGCTTGGACCTGAAAAGAGCAAGGTAAATCAGGAAACAGAGATGAGAAAGGAGAGCATTTCAGGCATGGGGGATCCACATCTTTGAAATTTTACCCTCTGAACAAAGTTTACATTCCATTATAAATATTCTCTTGAAAATATTTTGTAGGTACTGTGGCCCAGGAGGCAAGTGACATTTTTCCCCTTTGGGATTCTTTACCCATCACCATGATCTTTTAATACTTCAATGTGTCCCCATGAGGGCACTGATATGCTCAATTCAATGTGGGGGATCTCATTTCATACAAAATACTTATTGTGCGTGATTCTTGCTCGTATCCTCCTACAAATCATCTGCAGACAAGATCTGACCAGAATTTTGGAGGCCTTCCTCTCAGTCTTCTAATGCTTTGTGAATACCAGTGAAGCACCCAGGCATCCATTATCCCTCACTCTGACTGCATAACTGGCTAACATCTTTTTCCAATAGACTTCCTGGATTATATCTTTCATGGCACACAGTGCATTGAAGATAGTGCTAACAGCATTCTACAGGCTATTTACAACATCATTTGTTTCTCTAATGCCCTTTTCTACCAACTATTTTAATTCTTTTTTTTTAATTTTTTTTAATTTTAATTTATTTTTGACATGTTTGGTTGTCAGCATTGATTTTCACAGGCGTTTGAATTACAAATTTTCTCCCCATTTCCTCCCCGCCCCCACTCCAAGATG
>CM053622.1:155414784-155445546 GCA_028646595.1 Phalanger gymnotis | reverse complement strand
GGAGCGAACTGTCAAAGAGGTGCTACCTGCCTTGGAGGATAACAAGGAGCAGATTCAAAAGATCTTTGAGACACTGACCCAGCAGCTTCAAGCCCCAGACCCCTCCCCATTGTCCTTGGCTGCTGGCTTCTCACCCTCACTCATTAGCCGAATATTATGTTTCTCCCTGAAGTCGGCTAATGAGTGAGGGTGAGAAGCCAGCAGCCAAGGACAATGGGGAGGGGTCTGGGGCCAAGACCAGTTCAGCTGGTGTGCTGGTCTCCTAAAAATCAAGACTTTTATCACGTTTTTGTCCCATGCCTCTTAAACATACCCTTTATTATTATTTTTCTTTGTTGCTGCTCTTGTAATATTTTTGTTAAATAAATGGTTTGGTCTCAAAAAAAAAAAAAGAGAGCTTAGACATCGTATTTTAAGAAATTATCAAGGAAAAGTGCCCAGATATCTTAGATCCAAAGGCAAAATGGAAATTGAAAAAATCCACTATTCACCTTCTAAAAGATCCCCAAATGAAAACTTATAGCCAAATTCCAGAGCTTCTAGGTCAAAGGCAAAATACTTCAAGAAGCTAGAAAGAAACCATTCAAATACCTTAGGTCCATACTCAGGATCTCACAAGATTAAGCAGCTACCGCTTAAAGAAGCAGAGAGCTTAGAATATAACATTCTGGAAGACAAAGGTGCTAGGATTACAAAAACTAAAAACAAAAAATCCTACCCAGAAAAACTGGGCATAATGAAAAAGAGGACTTTCAAGCATTCCTGATGAAAATACCATAGCTGAATAGAAAATTTAACCTTCAAACACAAGACTCCAGAGAGGCATAAAAAGGTAAACGTGAAAAAAAATCATAAGAGATTTAATAAGGTTAAACTGTTTACATTTCTTTGTCGGAAGACGATACATGTAACTCCTAAGAATTTTACCAGTATTAAGGCAGTTAGAAGCAGTCTACATAGACAGAGGGGCATGAGCATGAGTCAATTATGTTGGGATGATCCTCAAATTAATGAAGGGGTGAGAAAGAGGGATGCACAGGGAGAAAGGAGAGGAAGAACGGGGAAAATTATCTCACATAAAAGAGGCATGCAAGGCAGAGCTGTTATAATGGAAGAGGAAATGGGTGGAGAGAAGCGATAACACATGAATGTCACTTTCATCTGCATGGTTCAAAGACTGAAAAATAGATATACACTCAGTTGGGTATAGAAATTATCTTACCCAACAGTAAGTAGGAAAGGAAAAAGATAGGGAAGAGTGATTGGGGGAGGGAGATGGGCGTGATAATAGAGAGGATCAATTAAAGCAGTGGTGAGAATCAAAAAGATTTTTGAGAAGGAAGGGAGGGAAGGAGAGAGACAGAGAAAGAAAAAGACAGAAACAGAGAAAGAGAAAGAGACAGAGAGAGAATGATAAACAGAAGAAAATAGGGTAGAGAGAAATACACAGTAATCCTAACTGTGAATGGAATGTGAATGTGAATAGAATGAACTCACTCACAAAATAGAAACACATAGTAGAAAGAATTAGAAACCAGAATCCAACTATGTATTGTTTAAAAGAAACACATTTGAAACAGAAAGACACAGTTAAAATTAGGAGCTATTAGAATCTATTATGCTTTAGCTGAGGTAAAAAAAAAAAAGCAGAGCTAGCAATCATGATCTTGGGGCCGGGGGGGGGGGGGAAGCAAAAATACACCTAATTAAAAGAGACGATTGGAGAAACAACGTTTTGCTAAAAGGTACCATAGGCAATGAAATAATATCAATAGAAAATATATATGCACCAAATGGCATCATATCCAAATTATTACAGAAAAAGTTAAATGAATTACAGGAAACAATAGACAGTAAAATTATGCTAGTGGGAATCTCAACTTTCCATTTTCAGAACTAGATAAATCTAACTGTAAAATAAATAAGAAAGAAGTTAAAGAGATCAATAGAATTTTAGAAAAGTTATACTATTGACCTTTGGGGAGAAAAATTGAATGACTATAACTTCCCTGAAAAGCCAACATTCAGAGTAGAACAGTAGACTGTAGAAAGTTGCATAGATTATGGGAGTGGGCAGAATTGAGGAGTATTGAGTGACAATTTATGAATGATTCATGTGACTGTGTTGAAAACAAACCTTATGGTTGGCTATTTCAGAGGGAATGGGATGCGACTTTTGATGGACTGATTTAATCATCCCTTGAGCTTAGGCCACGATCTCCCAGGGGATCATAGTACTCACTTTGGAGAACACTGGTCCAGATGACCTCTAAAGTAATTTTTCCAACTCTGAGATGCTATGGTTTCATAGTCCAAAATGCCTACACAGTCCCGGTAGATTGGTAATCTATCTATAACTTGAAACACTTTCAGTTTTAGGTTTAGAGCACTGCTTATTTTAGCTAATATGCTTTACATTCTCATTGAGTAGTTTTCCCAAAGGATTCAAGGAAAGAAATGATAAAATGTTAGTTCTCTTTTAACAAGGAATGTGTACTTCATTGAGATGGGCAACACTCAAGCTAAAGTATGGGTTGTTGATTAAACTCCATTTCTGAAAATAGCCTTCATATTAAAGCTCACTGTGGGCTTTATGAATCTCCTTTAAGGTAAGCCAATACTAAATGGATTAGCATGAAGGAGATTATCAAAATATTGTGTACTGTGTTCTGCTGATAAACTTCACATCTTCATTATTTAGTTTAATAACTTTTTTTAAAGGGAGAGTTCATCAAAAGAAAACCGTTTAGAACCCATTTCTTTTCTGTTTTGTCTATCTTCATATCCATATTGCTCAGAATAGTGCCTGGAACACAGTAAGCACTTAAAAATACTTTTTGGTGGATTGATTGATAAATTGATCACCAAAAAAAAAATTATCTTGAAAAAGGTAACAATAGATTTAAAAGGGTTAAAAGACAATTGAAGCCCAAGATAAATGATCACACATTAAGATAATATCTTGGATTCAATGAATTTTATCCAGCAGAACAAATGAGCTATATCCCAAGGTACTGAAACAAAACTGTATTTATTATTGATGAACTCCTCTTTGGGATATCTGAAAAATTCTGGAGAATGGGTATTCCAGATAAAAGTGAAAGATAAAGATCCTGATTTTCAAAAATGTCAAGAAAGTGATAGAATTTTAAGGCATTATTAAAGGGATGGTTTTTGAACATTTGGAAAGGGAGGCAGTGATGAGTAAGAGCATTATTTCATCAAGAATAAGTTATATCAGACTAAGCTGACTTCCCTTTTGGAGGGGAGTGGTAAGAATACATCACAAAATGCAATAGGAATAATATACCTTTCAGCAAGACATTTCACAAAATCTCTCACAAAATCCCTATAGAAAATATGAAGATATGTAGGCTACAGGATAGTGTAATTGAGTAGTTTCAGAATTGGTTAAATGAACTGAACCAGAGGATAGTAATGAATGGATCAATGTCAGCTTAAAGGGAGCTCTTTAGTGGAATAACAGGACCCTCTTCTGTTCAATATTTTATTAATGTCATGAATAAAGTCATAGGTAGCATGATTATCAAATTTTCAGAGACACCAAGCTAGCAGAGATTGCTAATATGTTGGGTGATAGAATTGGAATTCAATGAGGTTTCAGTTGGTTCAAACAATGTAATATGACTAAATTCAATAATATTAAATATAAAGTCCTATATTCCAATTCAAAAAACCAACTGCAAAAGAACAAGGTGAGGAATGTATAGATACATATGTGGGGTTTTTAGTAAATTGTATGTTCAAAATGAATAAACAGTATGAGTTGGCAGCCTCTCTTCCTACAAAAAAGCTAATTCAGTCTTAAGCTGCTTCAATGGAAATATACTGTGTAGAATAAGGGAGGATAAAAGCCTACTGTACCATTCCCTGTTTAGACTACATCTCAAATATCGTGTTCAGTTTGGGGTACCACGTTAAGAACAGATGTTGAAAAAAGATTGAACATGTTCAGAAGTCAAGCAGGAAGGTGAAATGATTAAAAACCAGTCCTCATAAGAGTTGATTTAAAGGACAGGATGTTTAGGCTAGAATACAGAAGATTTGAAAAATAGCCTAGAGTGGTAGATAAAGATCTGGCCTTGGAATTAAACAGATCTGGATTCAAATCATGACTCTGTGATACGCTGGCTGTATGACTTTGATTACTTAGCCTCTCAGTACCCCAGGCAACTCTGTAAAACTACATAGAACCAATTTATAATAATGGCAGGAGAGGATGGCACTATATAGAGAGCCACTATATACAGAATTATCAGCAAATATTTAAGGAGCTGACATATGGAAAAGGGATCAGATTTGGTTTTTTTCTTGATTCTAGAAGGTAAAACTAGAAGCAATGTGTGAGAATTGCAAAGAATCAGGTCTTGGTTCAATAGAAGGATAAACTTCTTAGCAACAGAGCTATCCCAAAGTGGGATACATTGACTTACTCAGTATTTATTAAGCACATACTAACTGTAAGGCACTGTGTTAACTATTGGGGATGCAAAGAAAGGCAAAAAAACAGTCTGCTCTCAAGGAACTCAGTCTAATGGGATTGACCACATGCTAACAACTGAGAGAGAGAGAGAGAGAGAGAGAGAGAGAGAGAGAGAGAGAGAGAAAGGGAGGGAGGGAGGAAGGAAGGAAGGAAGGAAGGAAGGAAGGAAGGAAGGAAGGAAGGAAGGAAGGAAGGAAGGAAGGAAGGAAGGAAGGAAGGAAGGAATTCCTGCTTTCAAGTAATTATTCTAATGGGGAAAATACAAACAACTACATGCAAATAAGATATATACAGGATAAATTGAAGATAATCTTAGAGGACAGGCATTATAATTAAGGAGGATCAGAAAGGCTTCTTAAAAGGTGAGATTTTAGCTTGGAACTGAAGGAAGCTAGAGAAGCCTTGAGAAGGAGACAAGGAGAACATTTCAGATATAGGAGATGGAACAGCAAGGATGCCAATGTCATTGGATTGCAAAGGAAGTGGAGGAATAAGGTATAAGAAAACAAGTAAAGAAGGAAGAAGACAAATTGTGAAGAATTGTAAATGCTAGACAGAGGATTTTAAATTTTATCCTAGAGGTAATAAGAAGTATTTGGAGTTTTCTGAATAGAGTTAGACATAGTTAACTGCTTTAGGAAGCAACACCAACAATAATTAGAGAAGGTAGTACATTTGAATGGCATAGATTAGAAATGATAAGAAATGGAAAGAAGTTGGAAATTTGATGGTACAAAAGTGTCTTTGGAGATCAAATAAAAATCTCATGCCTCCCTTGCTATCCTATTGAGTTGAGATGGTAAGAGAAGGACAACACTCAGTCCCAGGGCTGTTAGATTTTCAAGAGAGAAACGGGTATTTTGCAAAGTCAAATAGAGCAAAGAAATAAGATACAGACTTATCACCAATGAATATTTGTCAACAAGGGGACAGTTTGGACAGAACAGTAATGAGAGAAGTAGGATGAGGGAGTTGGAGAACAGAGGTGAATGAGATGGGTTGGAAGGCATTATGTGTTACCAGGCCCTGGAAAAGATTAGAAGGTCTTATCTGTTCTCAGAATCAAAGGCAGATAAAATTTCTCCTCTCCAAAGGGTACAAAGCATCTGTTCCTAGAAAACTCAAGGCTTGAACATTTGTCTTCTGTTATCCAAAGATCCAACAACATAAAATTAGAAGGAAAGATCACGCAGGATAGTGTCACATGTAGTCTGGCTATGGCCAAATAAGCTTTCACAGAAGGTGTCTGGTCCTTGTAACTAGAAAAAAAAGCTAAGTATAGCATTTTATATGGACTATTGCTCTAGTTATTTTTCCAGCACAGTAATCAAACAGGCATAGTCATGGTTTCCCATTTAAGAGATATTTAATCTTAGAACTGCTAATGGTATAGATTTGATTCTCTGTACAAATTTATTGTTTATTATTGTCTAAAAATAATGCCTTTCTTTTATAATGGAAAGAAGGGGGCTGGGCTGTAGCAGTAATCATCTTGCTTTATAATAGATAAAAGCACAAGAAATCCAGCTCAAACATTCCCAGCTTTGACATTATTACCTTCTATTACCAATGAGGTAATCTATTTTCATTCCTTCTTGGGCCTTTCCCCCATCTTTATCCATGCTTCACAATAAACAGCCTTAAACTTTAATGGGCTGCAGTCCTTTTATTTTCTACTCATACACTGCATTCCAAATACAAAAGTTGCCACATGTTTTATGGTGTATCACAACCATGTTTGGAGCTGTGATTATGACTGGAAAATTGGAAAAAATCTACCTTTAGGCCACTTTATTTGCATATGAGGACCTAATACTATTTAAATAATAGTTAAAATCACAGCCTTCAAACTCAAAACCAGCTATTAAAACATTGCCATTGGCAAAAATAATAGGGTTTAAACTGGCTTTATGCAAGATGGGGGGAGGGGATAAGAGGGTAGGTCACCAAAATGTCTATTGCTTTATTCATTTCTATGTTCCATTATTGACTTGAATTTTACTAAATTCTCTTGTTTTGTATATTTTGTAAAAAAAACAAAACACTTTTTTGCTTTAGAAAATAAGGGTGCAAAGTTAGCGACTTTAAAAAAAATATGAGTTACATGGAAGACAGAACAGCAACTAAGATATTGTGATTAATTTGATAGACTTCCAGTAGGAAGTATTTAGTTTATCTGCACATAGTAAATGAATATTAAAATATGCATACCCCAAGGCTACCAGCAAAAGTAGATAACAGCTGTTGGTCTAAAATGTGGTTTCATTATGCAGAAATTGGAATAAGCTTGTAATTATGAATTAAAGCTAGAACAGTAAAAAAAAAAAATAAACATGTTGAGTGGGTTTGTACTAAACCTACCATTTGAAATCAGTTTTCAGTAATAAAAAAGAATTTAAAAAGAAAGGAGGAAGAAAAGGAAGAAAGGAAAGGGGAAATTGTTGTAATAATTTTAGAATTATATATCAAATATTATCATTTCTATTGCTTAAAGATGGAGAAGTAGAGGTAAGAGGATTAAGTGCTACATCCATGTTGAATAATCATTGTCAAAAAAAGAAAAAAAGTAAAATTAGGAAACTTTTTTGCCATTTTAGTGTCTGGTTGTAACTTAATTCAACAAACTTCACTCTTTTAGTGACGCTTTCATCCCTAAATAGCAAGATACCAAGGCTTCTTCTTCCCTTATTTCCATAGAACACAGAACAGAGAGAGCCAATACTTCTTAGTTACTTTCCTCCAGGCCTTTTCCCCCTTCTTTTTTATTAAGCAGATAGGAAAGAGAGGATGTGTCCCATCACATTATAGATTGCAACTTTTCATACAAAGGTGAAGAATTAGCTTAGTCAGAAAGACTACATAGTGGGTCAGACTAAGGAGAAAAGCTGCTAAGACTTCATATCTCATGATGTTTAGTACTGATAGAGAATCACTGATTAGAATAAATTCTCGTCACAGTGGAAAAAAAAATCTTAGATCTGGAGTCAGAGTCCTAGTTTGGCTCCTAGTTCTACCACTTGGCATCTATGTGACCTTGGTCAATTATCTAATCTTCAGAATGAAGAGAGTTTAGCAAAATTGCCTGTATTTGTTGTTGTTGTTTATTTTAACTATATGTGTTTATTTGATAATATATAATATACAAATATATAAGTGATACGTTAATATAACTTCATGGCTCAAGGCGTATGAGAAAGAACACAGTGTGTTGGACTGGAGAGAGCCCCAGATTTGGGATTTAAAGATTTAGTTCAACTGCCAACTCTACCACTGGCTACAACTCTGAGCTACCACCTCATACCTATCAGATTGGCTAATATTAAGGAAAAGGAAAATGACAAATGTTGGAGGGGTTGTGGAAAAACAGGGACGTTAATGCACACTTGGTAGAGTTGGGAATTCATCCGACCATTTTGGAGAGCAATTTGGAACTATGCCCAAAAGGCTATGAAACTGTGTATACTCTTTGACTCAGCAAATACCACTACTAGGTCAGTATTCCAAAGTGATCAAAGAAAAAGGAAAAAGGTCCTATACACACAAAATATTTATAGCCAACTCTTTTTGGGGTGGTAAAGAATTGGGAATTGAGGGGATGTCCATCCATTGGAGAATGGCTAAACAAGATGTGGTATATGATTGTGATGGAATATTATTGTGCTATAAGAAATGATGAGCAGCATGGTTCCAGAAAAACCTGGGAAGACTTATATTAACTGATTCAAAGTGAAGTGAGCAGAGTCAGGAGATCATTGTATATAGTAAGAGTAATATTATATGATGAACTGTTAACACTTAGATATTCTCAGCAATATCATGTTACAAGACATTCTGAAGAACACGATAAAATGCTTTTGCTGTTGTTGTTGTTGTTGTTCAGTCATTTTCAGTTATATCTGACTTTTTGTGACCTCATTTGGGGTTTTCTTGGCAAAGATACTGGAATGGTTTGCCATGTCTTTCTCTAGCTCATTTTACAAATGAGCAAACTAAAGCAGAGATACGTGACTTGCCTAGGGTCACACAAATACTAAGTGTCTGAGGCTAGATTTGAACTCAAGAAGATGAGTTTTCCTGACCTCAGGCTTGGCAGTGTATACAATGCTATCCACTTCCAGAGAAAGAATTCATGGAGTCAAAAATGCAAATCAAAGTGTTTCTTTTAATGTTCTTTATTTTTCTTGGGCTTTCCACCCCCTTCCCCTTTTTTTGGTCTGTGTTCTCTTTTTACAACATGGCTAAATGCAAATGTCTTTTGCATAACTTCACAAGTGTAATTTCAAATTGCTTACCTTTTCAAGGAAGGGGCAGGGGAGGGAGACAAGGAATTTGCAACTCAAAAATAATTTATTTTAAAAAATCAAATGAGAAAAATTGTTTTTAATGTGTAATTGAGAAAAAATAAAATAAAAACTTTCTTTAAGAAATAAATAAATGCTTTCCCCTTACCCCTTCCTTTCACTGTAATTTTTTCTTTGATTTCCCCATCAGGATTTGGTCTAGTGCAGTCTCTCAAAATGTTTAGAGGAGATGTGTGGTTGTTTTTTTCTCTTTGTAGGGGGAACTTACTGTACTTCTTTTTGCTATTCTATCTTCTTGTCAACAAGTACTTATTAAATGCCTGCTGTGCACTTGGCATTGGGATAAAAAGAAAGGACAAAACTTGGTTCTTGCCTTGAAGGACCCATGAAACCCTACCTGAGAGGTTATATTTAATGGCATTTCTGATTCTGATCTGGAATTTAAAATTAAATCTTTTCTTTTACTCTATATTTATGTCAGCTGACAATAACTTACTTACTAACAACAACAACAAAAACTTTATCTGATTTTTTTTCTATTAGCATAAAAGATGGTGAACGAACCTGGAAAATTAAAATTAAATACACAGCCTGTTTGCAACACTAATCTATGATTCTATGTCTATACTAATAAGGATGTAGCCTAATATTGAAATCTGACTTCCTCACAAATGTGAAAATATTTAGCACAGTGTCTGGCACATAGTAGGCATTTAATGAATTATTGTTTCCTTCTCCCCCCACCCCAATCATCTATCAAGAAATTCCACAACTAAATTAGAATTAATTGGAAGCCCCTGAAAGGGAAACATATAGTATCCTAGATTTGGAAGAGAATTTTAACAGCCCATCTAGTCTAACCTCCTCATTATATAGATGAAGAAAATGAGGCCCAAAGAGATTAAATGATTGGCATTTAAATGATTAAATGCCTAAAGTCAAATAGATAGTAAATAATGAACCAGCATTGAACCCAGGTCCCTTGACTCAAAAGGCAGTGTGATATCTCCTGTCCAAAACTGCCACGTCTAAAAATATATGCCTGCAAGATTCAGCTTTTGAAGTGTCAATGTTCTAGAATTACCTGCATGTAAAATCACAAAATCAAAGTGAATTTAAGCAATATTTCAAATTGTGTCTATTTGTTTATCAGAAGGAAAACTCTGATCTCTTTTACTTCCTGATTAAATATACATATGTGTATATATGTATATATGCTTAAATATGTGTATACATACATAGTTATTTTTGCTATAGTACAAATAGAGAAAGTTATGGAGGCTAGGAAAATTGAGAGTGATATTTTTCCTCTTCTAGCTGCCAAAATATAATTATATGGCAAAGACTGGAGCATCATTATATCCCTCCATTGCATGTATTTTTTTTGTTGGATAATAGCAATAAAACACCCTGAGAAATAATAATAATAATAACATCCAGTACTTAGGGTTCCTAAATTGGGTCTTATATAGTTTAAAATGCTGTACAAATATTAATTAATCTACATCACACACGAAAGTTGGACTAGGTAACTATTATTATGCCTCTTATATAAATGAAGAAATAGCAAACAAGGTCAAGAGACTAGCCTGGAGGTACACAAGTCAGTGGTAGAGCTGGGATTGCTCAAGATTATCTAACTTCTAACTCCAGAAAGAATCAGGAGACAGAAGACAAATTGCAATGTCCTTTGGCTCCTAAAAGATTTGGGATGGTCTACTTTAGGCTGTAGGAGATCTTTACCTATCTCATCCCCCCTCATTTCCTGAATCCTTTCTGAGGTTATTTTTCCATTTGCACTATATACATATCTTATAGAAGGCAGTTACATGGTGCATTGGATAGAGCACCAGGCCTGGAGTCAGGGAAACCTAAATTCATATCTGGCCTCAGATACTTACTAGCTCTAGGATCCAGGACAAACCACATAACCCTGTTTGCCTCAGTTTCCTCATCTATAAAATGAGTTTAAGAAAGAAATGGTGAGCCCCTCCAGTATCTTTACCAAGAAAACCCCAAAATAGGTTCACAAAGAGTTGGATACAACTGAAATGATTCAATAACAATAAAATCTTATATGTGTTAACATTCTTACTAACTTTCTATCTCCTCCATTAGATTGGGAACACTTTGGGGGCAGGACCTGAATTTTTTTGGTCTTAATTTTTATCCCCAGCTCTTAGTACAGTGCCTGCCCCTTAGTAATCACCAACGAAATGCTTATTGACTGACTTACCAATTTATCGACTATCAACAAGAGGTAATATTGTGGAAAGAAGATGAACAAACGAATTAAAACAAACATTTATTAAGTAGTTACTATACTCTCAGTATTGGGTGAAGAGCTGGGGACACAACATCCCTGAACTCAAGGATTCTGCATTCTAATGGGAGAGTATAAGAGCAGAGTGGTACATAGAGAGGGCATTTTCGGTTTGGAAAGTTATTGAGATGGTGAGCATAGCCACAGAGAAGTAGATTGACATACTCTTTGCAGTGGCAATTTTAATCAATTTCATTGTGGTTCTAGATATGGAAAAGGGAAGGGGAGAAGAAGAAATGTAGTACACTAAAGGTACAGATATAATGGCAATGCAGCTTTGGAGAAGAAAGCCAAGTAATAAAATGAAATATAACTAGTACTGACCTAAATATAGACATATTGTCAACTCATTAGCCAACTCTTCCCACAAGGTCTTCCAAACTTTTTCATCCCGCCATCAAATCTTCCATGCCCCAACCTACACAATTAAGAATCTTAATATTTTACAGAAAAAACTGAAACTGTTCATCTGAAGTTCTCTCTTCTCCCCTTTTCTTCATCTTAGATCATTCAGATGCCTTCTGCCACTATTTCTTCCTGCACCCCTGTCTCACATGAAAATGTAGTCCTACTACTTGCCAAGGTAAACCCCTCTACCTGCACTATCAATCCTATTCCATCCTGCATTCTCCAACGGATTGGCCTTCAGTCATTCCCACTTCTTCACTTATATCTTCAATCTCTATCTATCCACTGGCTCCTTACGTACCTCCTACAAATATATCCACATCTCCCTCATTCTCAGAAAACCCTCACTGGATCCTTACATTTGAGCTATCATCCAATATCTCTTGGAACATTTTATGTTAAAATTCTTTGAGAAGGCCATCAACAATAGATGTCTCCTCTTCCTCTCTCCTCACTCTCTTCTTAACCCTTACAGTATGGCTTCTTGATATGATGATGATGATGATAACGACGACGATGATGACAACTACAATGACGATGATGATAGGATGTTCAGGGAAAACTAGCACCTCTGGTGTGAGGGCTTGCCGAGCCCTTTGCAGGGCTGCTCAACCACTTTTGGTGTCCGCCAATTTTCACCTGTGGCTCCAAGAAGCTGTAGCATGTGCAGTGGCCACACTAGTAAAACCATCTTGGCAGATGGGCTAAACGAGGTTGAGGGTAACTGATAAGCCTCAAACCTGTTGGTGACTTAGGGGGATGTCTACTCCAAGCATAGAATTGGTAGCGGAATGGGCAGATAAGAACTATTTGTTCCAACTCCTATTGCAGTGGCAGAAGCAGGTGCTGTGGAGTACTTACAGCCTGGTCAGACACTGAAGACACTAAAAGAATCCACGTCATCCAGGGCTATCACCAGTTATCCTGACTTTCGTCTTGTCACTCGACTTTGGTCACTCTGGAAGAAAGAGTCAGGATGACAACTTTGTGCAACTCTGCCTCACTTAAACCAGTTCATGTGCAAGTCAAAATATTACCTCATGATGTCATTGGTCCTCTTCAAAAAGAACAGAAGACACAAAAAAACATTCCACTCTCTCAAAAGTACAAATGATCTAAATGTCCAATCCAATGGCCTTTTCTCAATGCTCATTCTTCTAAACCTCTCTGTAGCCTTTGACAACGTGAATCATTCTTTCCTCCTTGATACTGTTTTCTCTCTAGATCTTCAGGACACTGCTCTTTCCTGGTTTTCCTCCTACCTATCAGATTACTTCTCTTTTCTCTGCTGGATATGCACCCAGGTCACACGTAATAACCATTGGTATCCCACAGGGCTCTGTGTTGGTCTTTCTTCTCTCTCGATACTATTTCATTTGGTTATCTCATTAGCTCTCATGGATTTAATTACCATTTCTAGACTAATGATTCCCAAATCTACCTATATAGTCCTAACTTCTCTGTTACCCTTCAATCTCATATTTCCAATTGTCTTTCAACATCTCAAACGAGAAGTCTCATAGACATCTTAAACTCAACATCTCCAAAACTGAACTTATTATCTTTTCTCACCCCTGTCCTGAACGCTCCCCCTTCCAAATAGTCTTAATAGTGTCAAGGATACCATCGTTCTCTCAGACTCTCTTTAAACACTTTTTAATATCCTTTGATGCTTCGTTTTCCTCCATCTCTCCACTTAGTGTAGATATCCCCCCAAACTCTGTCCTCACCCACTTTCTTTTTTATCTATATAGTCTTCATCCTTTAATCTTATCTACCTATCTGGCTTCAATTATTACCTCTTTGTGAATGACTGTGTAGAAAACAGCTGGCACATTGGATAGAGAGCTGTCTTTGGAGTGAGAAAGATCTGTATTCACAGTTGTTATATATATAATTTATATAATTTGGATGGAATTCTATTGTGCTAGAAAAAAAGAGGAGCAGGATGCTTTCAGAAAAATCTGGACTGAACTGGATGAACTGGTGCAAAGTGAAATGAGCAGAACCAGGAGAATATTATACATAGTAATAGCAATATTGTGTAATGGTCAATGGTGAATGACTTAGCTGTTCTCAGAAATACAATGATCCAAAACAATTCCAAAAGACTCATGATGAAAAATGCTATTAATTTCCAGAGAAAGAACTGATGGAGTCTGAATGCAAGTTGAAGCATGCTTTATTGGGTTCTTTTGTTTCTGTTTTCTTCCACAACATGGAAATAATGTTTTGCATGACTGCACATATCAAATTGCTTACCTTCTCAATGAGGAGGGATGGGAAGGATGGAGGGAGAGAATTTGGAATTAAAAATTTTTAAAAACAAATGTTAAGAATTCTTTTTATATGTAATTGGGGAAAAATAAAATATTAAATTAAAAAAAGAAAGACGAGTATTTAATTTCTTCCTCTGGCATACATATATTGGTTTTGTGAATTTGAACAAGTCACTCATCAATTCCTCAAGCATCTCTCTGGAGTGGAAAAGTATTGCAGAGCAGGTATATATGTGACAAAATCATGGAAAACAAAAACTTTGCATTCAAGATAAATATTGAATCTAAGTTTTGCTTACTATAAGAGGCAAGATTGTAGGTTATAAGAGTATTTCTGATCTTAATTAAGAGAGGGAATTTTTTCATAGGGAGTTTTCCGCTCTGAAGAAATCACAGGTCCAATTAAAAAGGGGGGAAGGAAAAAAGGTATGATTTCCAAAAATCTGTAGAAGCTAATCTTGAGTACAGATTATTCCATTATGTGATGGCTAGGTGGCACAATGGATGAAGTGCTGGACTTGGAGTCAAGAAGACTTGAGTTCCAACACTGCCTAGACACTTACTAGCTCTGTAGCCCTGGACAAGTCATTTGACCTCTTAGACTCATTTTCCTTCTCTGCAAAACTGGGATAAGAATAGCACCTACCTCATAGGGCTGTTGGGCAACTAGTTGGTGCAGTGACTAGAGTGCCAGACTCAGAGTCAGGAAGACTCATCTTTCTGAATTCAAATCTAGTCTCAGACATTTACCAGTTGATCATTGCACAATGTTGCTGTTGCTGTGTACAATGTCCTCTTGATTCTCCTTCCTTCACTCAGCAGCAGTTCATGTAAGTCTTTCCAGGTTTTTCTGAAATTTGCCTGCTCATTATTTCCTATAGCACAATAGTATTCCATTACATTCATATACCACAACTTGTTCAGCCATTCCCCCATCCCTTCTGTAATGGCAAGCGAAGTGGGACTTTTTGCTGTTTTTTTTTTCTTTTGGGGTGCTTCTCAGCGCTAAGGCAATCAAGTACCTTTAAGTGAGTCTTGCCTTTGAATCAAGACTCTTTGATGACCTGATTAAGCCACAAGAAAGCCTAAATCACATGAGTTTGAGTCACATGGTTGTGATACACTCTAACCCTGAAGAAGGGCATGTATACTCTGAGGCTACTATTTTGCTTTGGGTGCTCACTCATTGGAAGAGTATTCATGTGGAGACCCTGGGTAGCCGTTAAGGAGCTCCCCTGGCTTTGAAAACCCAGATGTTGGTGCTTTTCTCTCTGGTAACTCTGTATGTATTGCTATGGACAGACAGGTAGAAGCCCTGTCTGTTGATTTGTATTATTTGCTCAGTTTATATAATTTCTGCTTGTAATTTCTGTTTGTGTGTTCTCTGAAGTTCAAGGTCTGACTTTTTTCCCCTGAACTAAGTGAATGATATATGTATATTTAATTAAAATGAGGTTATAAACCCCTTAAAGTTGCTTTCCTTAGAAAAGCAGATCAAAGAACCTGTGCTAGCAGCCCTCCTGTGTGCTGGTGTTATTGGCCTCATACTTCCACAGCAGCTGCAAGCAGCATTGTTGTTACACCTTTCAAATCCAATTCTTTGCCACCACAAAAAATGCTGCTACAAATGTTTTTGTACATGTGGGTCCTTTTGCATTTTTATGATCTCTTTGGGATACAGACCTAATAATGGTATTGCTGGATGAATTTGCAGTTTTGTTGCCCTTTGGGCAGAGTTCCAAATTGCTCTCCAGAATGGTTGTACAGTTCACAATACCACCAACAAGGCATTAGTGTCCCAATTTTCCCTCATCTTCTCCAACATTCATAATTTTCCTTTTTTTGTTACATTAGCCAATCAGAGAGGTGTGAGGTGGGACCTCAGAATTGTTTTAATTTCTCTAATCATTAGTGATTTAAACCATTTTTTAAAATTTTATTATAGATAGCTTTAGTTCCTTCATCTGAAAAGTGCCTGTTCATATCCTCTGACCATTTATCAATCGGGGAATGACTTGTATTATTATAAATTTGACTCATTTCTCTATATATTTCAGAAATGAGGCCTTTATCAGAAACACTGGCTGTAAAAATTGTTTACCAGCTTTCTGCTTTCCTTCTAATCTTGGTTGCATTGGCTTGTTTGTGGAAAAACTTTTTTTTAATTTAATGGAATCAGAATTATTCATTTTGCATTTCCTAATGTTCTTCTATCTCTTTTTTGGCCATAAATTCTTCCCATCTCTATAGAGCTGACAGATAAACTACTCTTTGCTCTCCTAATTTGCTTATGGTATCACCCTTTAAGTCTAAATCACATACCCATTTTGACTTTGTCTTGGTATATGGAGCAAGACGTTGGTCTAAGGCATTTTTTTAAAAAAAAAGTATTGATACATGATTTATATCAATTAGTAATACCCAAGAAAACAGCTGGATGCCATTAGGTACCTTGCTTACTTATACTTGCTGTCACTTATCATTATTTAAACTAATCCAGCTCTCTCCCTTGTCTGGGATAGAAAATATCTTTTAATTCTGTGCTTCTAATTAAAAGTTCTTCTGGGGAATTACAGAAAACACAGCAAAAAAAAGCATGATTCAAGTAAAAAACATTTTATGACTGATCACCAGGGAGAGGAGAGAAGAGTTCTATCAATCAACAAGCATTTGTTAATGCCTTATATGTTCTCAGAACTGTGCTAGGCTGGATAAAACAATCTTTGCCCATAAGGAGCTTATATTCTGACAGGGAGCATGATATAAACTTATCAAGAAGAAGTAAGATGTGACTAAAAGCTCTATTTCTTCACCTGACCTTTTTTTACAGGTAATACTTAAAGGGAATTCTTATCTATAATAGTATATTGACTGGAAAATTTATGCCCCTTGACAAGTTGTGCAAAAAAAATGATGAAAGAAGAAGAGAGAACACTGACGGGGAGGTAGGAAAAACAATTTACTTAAAAAATAAAAGCTTGACTGCAGGGACCCCAGCAACAAAGTTTACAGTATAGTGAGTTGGAAAGACAAAAGATTACCATAGTAATTTTGCCTGTGCAGCTAACAACAAAAGCAACATAGTGCTAGCAGGGGTGGAGAACATGTGACCTCAAGGCCACACGTGGCCCTCTAGGTCCTCAAGTATGGCCCTTTGAGTGACTCCAAACTTTACACAACAAATCCCCTTAATAAAAGGATTTGTTCTGTGAGGTTTGGGTTCAGTCAAAAAGAGGATTCCTTTTGTGAAGTTTGGATTCAGCCAAAGGGCCACACTTGAGGACCTAGAGGGCCAAATATGGCCTCGAGGTCACAGGTTCCCCACACCTGTAACTAAAGTCTTCCATTTTAGCAAGTGTGCAAGGCAAAGACTTGCCCTCCAACACAAAAACAAAGAATTCCAGTTTAGCAAAAGCGTGGGTGGGGCAAGAAGACTGTTCCAATGACTTGCAGAAATGGTGTTATGCTTGTATTCCTTTCTTCATCAAGTAACAACTACTTGTGCACAAAATGCCAGCTAGTACCAATACTAAAAGAGTAAATAAAAGAGCTGGAGGAATACCTCTCCACTCTCTGGATTATCAAGAATGAATTATTCCTTGAAATTATCTTAATAATGGATAACATTAATATAGCACTTTAAGCTTTGCACAGCATTTACATATATTATCTCATTTTATTCTCCTAACAACTCTGTAAGGTAGATGCTATTATGCTGATTTTACGGATGATAGAACTGACTCTGGGAGAGGTTAAACAAGTTAGCCAGGATTGTTCTGTTAGGAAGCATCTGAGGCAAGGCTCAAATTCAGTTCTTCCTGCCTCCAAGTCTGGTGCTCTCTCTTTACTGTGCCATCTAGCTACTTCATGAAGAATACTTCCAAAAGAAAACTAAAAAGAAACATTCTCTGAGATGAATCTAAACCTGAGAAAAGAAGTTGAAAGATTGAAGAAAGTGACTGAAAGGACGAGAAAGCCTATACAGATCTGCTTTCTGGAGCTTGAAGATTGATTCAAGGCTCTTCCCAGAAAATGTAAAGCAGGACACCCTGAGGAGAAAAGCAACTCCCCGTGTCCCATGGAATAATGATATCGTTCTACAGACTCTTGCAGGAGAGAAGATACCTAGAACTGGATATAGGGGAAAAAGGCAAACTCTAGGGATTATTGCTTTCACTCTGAGGGAAATATGCACCTGACATGAAAAGCAGGTAGTCTTATTACCTTAGAGAGACATATTTCTGGGACATGGCAGCTGCCCAAGTCTTATCAAACCTAGAAACTAATATTATCTTCTGGTGATTCATTTAGGGACAAAAGTCACTGCAATGCAAAGACCTAGAATGAATCTCTAAAGATTATGAAATCTTGGCCAAGAAACTAAAGACCTTAGGAACACCTGTAATGTTTCCATAACTGCTGCCAATTGAAGGGGAGAAAGGTAGGTATGAAGAATTAAGCATTAGGAAAGAAGACAAGAATAGACTTTGTATTCTTGGAACAGAGCATAAGGCACAGGAATAATAAATTCCTGACCAAGGATGGAGTGAATCTGATAAAGTCAGGGGAAAAGCTTATCTTCCAGAAACTTGCTGATCTGATGAAGATGACTTTAGCACGAAAATGGAAAAAGAAAATTGACCACATATATTCACTGGCAGATACCACAGAGAGCGGTAAGTATGATATATAAATAAGAACAGCAATAGATATATCCAATAATTCACAGCAGACAGTATCTAAGGACAGAAATAATATTCATGACTTAAGATGCCATGTTTATAGAGTCTGAAGAATAAGCTAAAATAAGCTTAAAAGTGAACTAAAAATCTTAATGCAAAGAGGTAAATTTAATCTCACCTGAGACTTGACAGGCTATGACCCATGAAATTATGGCAATGATTCAAAAAGAATAGATCAGGTTAAAAAGGGAAAGGAGTGACATAGCACCACATATCAGGAAGACATACTCCAGTAAAACAAATCTACAAACTGGAAGAAGGAATAAGTATCAACGAAGGGAGAAGCAACATATTAACAAAAGAAAACTGTAGACTACCCATCCAGAAGGGGAAAAAGAGAAGAGTAATTCCAGGAAGGGATAACAAAGCTGATGTGAAGGCTTGTGAAAGATGTGACAGAAGACTTCGTCTAGAAAGACACGAATTTGGTTTTTCTCAATGCTAAGTTAGAAGGTACTGACTTAATCACACTTAAATATTTATTATTCGTGTGCTGTGTGAATGATACTAGGCATTCAAAGATGCAAAAGACACAGTCCTTGCCCTCAAGGAGCTTATAATTCACTAGAAAGTATATGACATGCACACAACTATATATAGAACCATATAGACTGTGACGGAGTGAAGGAGAGATTCAGATAAAATGTTCTGGGAATATTTGAGGAGAAAGAAAAGACTCTTAGTTTGGAAGGATCATAGAATGCCCAGTGAAGAAAGTGACACTTAACTGGGCCTTGAATTAAGAGAATATTTTCAATAGGGGGAGATGAAGAAGGATTGCATTCCACCCTAGGGGTTTTACTTAGGATTGCCTCCTGAGCTTGTATTGACCTAATCAGCCATAGTCCAACACATTGTACCTTGACTCAAACATAGTGATGTCATTCTGTTCCTCTTTGAGAAGGAAGGACAACCATTGCTTAGGAAAAAACACCGAGCCAGGACATAATAGGAAATAATCAGGAATCCAATTTGATTGGATTGAGGAAGTAAATGGAAGCAATGTAAAATAAGGCCAGAAAGCTACATTGGAATCAGATTGTGGAGAGCCTTAAATGCCAGGCTAATGCCCTTGTATTTTATCCTAAGACAATGAGGAGCTACTGAAGATTTATGAGGAGAGGAGTGACAGAGTCAGACATATATTAGTAAGGCAGTTGTGGGATGATTGGGCTGGAGGAAGGAGGCACTGGAAACAGAGAGAGACCACCTAGAAGGCTATTACAGTACACCTATGACATAGTTGCCTGCCTCTGGACATTATCCAAATTATCAATGCATTTCATCTAATGTGATACCCAGAAATTAACACAATACTCCAGAAGTGGTTATATCCAACCAATCAGTCAATAAATATCCATTAAGTGCATATTATGTTCCAGGCACTGTGCTAAACAATGGGGATACAAAGAAAGGCAAAAACCAGTCCCTGACCTCAAGGATCTCACAGTCTAATTGGGGAGACAAGTAAACCACAACAAGCAAGTTATATACAATCAGAAATAGTCAACAGAGGGAATACAGAGTTATATAGCAATTACTACGGGCCAGGCTGTGCTAAGTCATTTACAATTATTGTCTCAATTGATCCTCACAAGAATCCTGGGAGGTAGGTGCTATTATTATCCCCATTTTACAGATGAGGAAACTAAGGATAACAGGTTAAGTGACTTACACAGGGTCACACAACTAGTAAGTGTTTGAAGCTGGATTTGAACTCAGATCTCCCAGACTCCAGGCCCAGCACATTATTCACTATGCCATGTAGCTGCTGCTGATACTAAAGTATCATCTCTCTGTCAAAGGAGTTCTTCACATTTTCTGTGCCTTTTGGCAGTCTCTTTAAAGCCTATGGATCCCCTTCTCAGAATAATGGTTTTAAACGCATAAAATAAAAGACAGGATCACAAAGGACATAAAATATATTGAAATAGAGGTATCAAAATATTTTTAAGTGGCTCCTTAGTTACAAACTCCCATTTTATTATGTTGGCAGTTGCTTACTTTGTGATTCATTATTTACTTATGCATATTATATACTTTCCCCAAAAAATTCCAATTTGAAAATCTGTCACCCTACAATGTCTAAATAATCCTGTTAATCAAGTTAATTCCTAGTACTTGGAGAAGCCACAGGAAAAGCCTCAGGCACACTCATCCCGGTACTTTAACTCAAATTAAATTTGCACAGAAATGAAACAAGTTAAACAGTTTAACAAACAGAACTATTTTTGCAAATAAAAAAGAAAATTTCCCTCACATCATACAATAATGTTGACCTACTTTCTTGGGAAGAAATCTCCTCCAAATAACACTCTAATCCTGAACAATTTTTTTGAACACTATGCTTCAGAGATTTGGACCATTTTAATTTCTTTTATCTTTCATCAATCGATCAAAAAGTATTTGTTAAGCGATTACTATATGGAAAGCACTGTGTTAAGCCAGGGTGGTGAAGGGACTTGAATCCATGTTAAATGAGGATCAGTTGAAAAAACTGTGTTAAGCCAAAAAGTCTACAAGACCCACAGCTCATTCTCCTTCCTTCCTCAGTGGGTTTGATAATCGACTTACAATATTTTTTTTTCTCTTCCGCAATTCCTGCCTGTGTACTAGGGGACTTTGACATACATATTGACTCTCCCTCAAATAGTCTAACCATTCAATTCATCGACCTACTCATTTCCCATGAGCTACTCCTCAATCCATCTTAGAGACACAAAATGACGGTCATACCTTTGATTTTGATTGACATCATCCACAAATGCACCACCTCTATATTCAAGAATTCTGAAATCTCATTATCCAATCGTAATCTCTTGACTTTTCACCTTTCCCTCTGCCTTCTCCTACAAAACCCTACTCTTTGTCCACACTGTGTCTTCCGATCCCTTGACCCTTTAATTCTCTCCCAAGCCTTCTCCCCCACACTAGCCACCCTCTCCTCATCTAACCATCTTGATTCCTTAGTGAATCAATTCAATTCTAAACTCTCCTCCTCTCTTGAATCCCTAGCCTTCTTTATCACATCGCTAAGTATGCCCTGCTAAGCCTTATCCTTGGAGCACTCCACCATTTGTTGCCCTACACATCTGCTGCTGAATGAAGGTGGAGAAAAAAATCACACAACACTTCTAACTGGGTCCACTACAAATGTTATGCAATCTCAATTGGACCTTCATCACTACTAGGAAATCTCTTTACACTCCCTACTTAACTCACTGTCTTTCTCTGCATAGCAGCTCTTCCTACCTTTGACATTTATAAGCTATGGGGCAAGTCACTTAACCTCTCTCAGCCTCAGTTTCCTCACCTATAAAATGGGAATTATAGCAGCACCTACCTTACTAGGTTGGGATAAAGATCAAATAGGATAACATATGAATTTTTTTGCAACGGGACTATATAAATGCTAGCAATTAGCATTTAAGAACTTTGCTGAATTAACCTCAGATGAAAGTCCATTATCAAATCCACACTGACAACCCTTACCTTTTGTGCTCTGCCATTTGACATGCCAGGACTCTATGGATGTCATGATAAGACATTATAGAAGGACTTTTGGATAGGACTTCAAATGTCAAATTTCCCTCAATCCTCATCAATATGAGGAAGAGTACTGTTACATAGCAGCAGAATAGTTAACTATTCAGTTCTATTTTTACCACCCATAAGATGGTTCTCCTGAGCCCCCAAGTGCCCCCATGTACTTGTTGATACCTTAAATTTCACAAGTTGGAGTTTCATCTCTTTACCTAACAGTTTTGATTCTAATGAAAATCCAAACATTTCTTGTAATTTAAATTGGTGTTTATCATTGGAACCATAGCAAAAACGAAGGCTTACTTGAGAATAATTTGCTGGTGTCAAGATGAAAGATTGTGTAAAAATTGGAGCAAGGAAAGGAAACTTTAGAACTTCACATTTTTACCTAAGGATGGCTCTGATTATGATTGCATATTTGTAACATTTGTTCATAATAGATACTTAGCAAATATTCTATTATCTATGTACTATACAAAAGTAATATAATAAAGTAGATAGAGGGTCAGTCTTAGATTTGGTAAGTCCTGCTTCTAATATCGGCATCACCATAGGCAAGTCACTTAATCTCTCAATGCTATGAGATGAGATGCCAATCTAGACTAATGAAAGGAATTCCCACTATGAATCCTTTTCATCTATAAAATCATATGTCCAAACTGAAAAAAGGGTGTGTGTGTGTGTGTGTGTGTGTGTGTGTGTGTGTGTGTGTGTATGTATACAGCTATGTTTGAAGAAATACTGTGACTCATTTTATTAACTTGTTTAGGAAGCATTTATTAAGCACCTTATTATATGCAAGGCACTGGGTTAGGTCCTGGAAATACAAAAACAAAAGTGTCCCTGCACTCAAGAAACTTACCTAAATAACATTTATAAAGATAAGGAAATATGAAATAGATGGAAAATAAATTCAAAGTGATGTGGGGCATCAAAGCTCATTATAGACTTGAAGGATCAGGATAGAGCTTGTGTAGGAGATGGTGCTCCTGTTTCAAACATTTATTAATAAAAAAAAAACTTGAACTTTGATTTCGTGTGTTGCTGTTCGAGGATGGAACAGAACCTCAAAAATATCTAAATCAAGACAATCCTCACTTAATAAAAGCGAATTCCAAGAGAATCAAGAATAAGTTTCAATTACCAGAGCCTATTTAGGATCAAGTGTTAGGGAGGGTCTCCTAGGTAGATCTGTCCAACCTGAGCTAACCTGAACAGGAACTGCAGTTGTTTCTTACATATTGCTTGTAAGAGTTACCTCATTATCTGTTAGTATTATGGAAACCAAAGAAAATCATTTGAAACAGGCTCCTGAGTCTAACTATAGAAGGACATGGGTGACAACAAATGTATTTCTAATTTCTTATTGATTATGACACAGCTACTGGTTATAGATGAATCTTATATAAAGTTGACAAGGTACATTCATTTGATTTGAGGTATTAAAAAATCAATTAGCCACCTTTTAAAAAAAAAGGTTTAGTTTGTTTATTCTATTGGATTGTTCCTTCTAAAAAGCTTCTTTGATTAAGTTTTCTACTGAAGGATGGAGGGAATTCAATTACCTCCCCCCGAAAAAATTACTAAATCTTAGGAAGTATTTTACCAAATGCCATTCTTTACTTAATAAAGGGCAAGCACCATATTTTATGATTTTCCATTCATTCAATAGAGCTCTGGTGTTTGTAATTGTGTATATAAAGCCATCAGTCTTCTAGAGCCATCTTTAGCTGAGCAAGCCCCAAAGCATCGTCCATTCTGCTCAGATCTGATCAGCATCTTTATAGTTTATCAGCCTTGGGGTTCAATTTTGTTTTGGATGCTTTTATAAATGAGCACAATCACTGGTGAATCTGTTCTTCCAGATTGCAAAGAGAAAAATTGAGAGAGGAACTTTAGTAGATTACTGTGTCATTGAGGATGAAGTACAAGCACAAATGCACCTAAAGTAGTCTCAGAGATGATTCTGCCGGGTGTACATTTTCACTTTTATTCCAGTAAAATTAGATGATTGTCTTAGTTATTATTGTTTCTGAAGCTATACTCTGTCCCCAGGCAAGGTGCATGATCAATGTACTATCTAGCAAAATCAATTTGTTCCAAAGTACTATTTATTTTTTAAGTGAAAAAAAGAAAAAGGAAGGCAAAAAGAGGAGTGATAATATATAGAAAATATAGAAATTATTTTAAAACTTTTTATCTTCTAGGCAGGACTGTGCATTTTATATATCTTAGCAGCTAAATCGGACAATGTAGTTAGTCTCAGAGTACAAGATGGCTATAGTAATTGTTATTTAACACTCAACCAGTCAATGAAAATCATCCACATTTTTTTTTTGCTTTACCATAAATTGTAAGCAAGGAGGAAGGGAAGGATGGCCTAATAGTTTTATTGCCAGCCGCACATACATAATTTCTCCAGGAAAATACTCAGAGCAAATATACCCACAATGAGCCATTTTTCCTGTAACCAGATGATTGGGAGAACAGTCAATGAGAAAATTTCTCTTCTTACACATATTTAAGGAACTCCTCATTCTATCAGAGGTTCTTAAACTTTTACGTGTCATGGACCCCTTTGTCAATCTAGTGACAACTATGGATCTCTTCTCAGAATAATATTTTACATGCATAAAATAAAATGTATAGCATAACAAAGAAAACCATTCATATTGAAATACAGTCATCAAAAATATTTCAAAAGCCATTTTCACCAGCCTCAAATTAAGAATCCCTAGATCAAGTAGCTATTTCATGTATCTGGTGACTACAAAAAACCATGGCTTCTGATCACTTAGCACAGAGCCTGGCAAAACTAATTACTTCAAAAGTTCTTTTCGATTGACTAAAAGAGAAGCCGCATGTGAAGGTTCGCAGACCATTTAGAAGTATGTAATATGCACGAGGTTCTTTTCTAATGGGGTGAAGCTAGACCTTCATATAAAAGGGAATGATGAGAAGTCATTTAAGAATGCTTAGAAGAAAAAGGGATGAGTCACAGTGGTTGGTGACCACTCGCTAAGGAGTACTGACTTTATCGTATGCCGAAGTAATACGAACTACATAGGGAAGCATTCTCAGGGAGAGTATTAGGATTTAAGGAAAAGACTCCCAATTCTTCTCAAGCCTGACAACTACTACTTGATACTAGGCAAGAAACTGAAGACTTTAGCTAGACAGGTGATTCTTTCAACACTGTTGATTTTTTAACATGGGGGTTCTGAATGTAAAGAACTATTTAACAACATAATATATGAGAATGGGGTTTGGATTTATGCATCATGGTTCAAAACACAAGAATAATAGGCTAGTGGCCAGAACAGATAAAATAATAGGGGCAAGTCAACATATGCTTTCATGGAAATTTGAAAACCTAGTCAATAGGACTTTAAATTGAAGAGGGAGGGAGAGGGAGAAATCTAAAAAGAAAAATCCGCCAAGCCACATTCTATGGAGAAGAACAGTTTTGAGATAGGTAAAATAACATACATGTAGAGGAATAGTAATGCTCAAATGTTGATTTTCAGAACATAGACAATTATAGAGATCTTAATGCAAGAAGACAAATTCAAACTTATAAATGCCAACTAAACACTTGGTGACATATGGTTCATAACTGGAATGTGGTTATTGGAAAATATGTTATTAAAAAGGACTAAGCCGAGATGATAAAAGAGGCGGAGGATAACATTAAATATGAATAAAGAGTCTTAAATTAAGAAATCCAGGAAGAAGAGAATCTATGGTGAGACAACACTTCAAAACACCTGGCCAGAAGAAAGAAATGGATGATGGAGAGTCTAGAATGAGATCACAAAGCTGGCACAGATGTGTGATATATTGATGATGAGAGAGGTTGCCTCTAACTGGATATCTGTTGGAGTTCTCGCTTTGTTAAAAATAGAGAAGCACATGTAGGTTTGGGTTTTTACTTTTCCTAATAATGTCATTCTTCAAATGGCAGGTAAATGACAAAGGGATCATAATTTCTGAATCAGATTCTGACCAAAAACAGGAAATGGTGGAATTGATTGTTGTAGCTGAAATTATGAGAATGCTAGGAGGAAGTGAAAACTCTATCTTAGGATTCATGAGATAAAGAGAGGGCATAATCTAACATACAACCTAGATTTGGGAAGAAAAGATTTTTAGACAGTCCAGGGATAGAACAGGAAGGCTCCTAAGGTTAAAAATTCTGAAGGGAATGTTGGCCCAACAGGATAGGATGCTCCCAAGAATAAAATTTTGATAACAGAAACAGAAATGGTTCTGATCTGGAAGAAAAAGAGAGGCATAAAGAGAACAGTGGGGATTTACATATAAATCCACTCATCAGCAAAATTAGATGTTACAAAAAACATATAATGATGGAAGCAAGCACGGCCTCATAACTAAAGAGGAGTACAAAAGAATGGCACAGCGTCGTATAAGAATGATGTCACGAACACTAAATCTCCAAATGAGCTGAGGCTGGTTATGAATTCTAGGGACAACAGCCACAAAAGACTTTTTAAAGGATACTTAGGGTGAGGGGCAAAGGAAGATCAAAGGAGGGCTATGGACACTGTTGGAGTAGATGGAACAGTGATAATGGACAACAGAAGAAAGAAAGATTAATTGACTCATATATGACATCTTTTTTCTCTAAAAATAAATAATTTACAGAATGGAAAGGATAAGACAAAAGTGATGCACAGGGAATTAAAACTCAATATAAAGGAGCACATAGAAAGGGACTATGTAGCTGCCCTCAATGAGCTCAAAGTACCTCATCTTTAGATAGGATGTAATGCCTGAACCTCAATCAGCGATCTTTGAAAGATTATTCAAATGGGAGTAGTGCTTAAGGACTGAAATGGCCGAGTGCTAATTTTATAAAAAGGAGGAGAGTAGATTCTTCAGGCTATAGCCTAGTTCCTGAACAGCAAAGTTCTAAAATGCATTATTAATATGGCATTTAGAGAGGGGAGAAGTAATCACCAAGAACCAGGTGGGGTTGATCAAGGAGAGGCCATGCCAGATTAAATGTTATTTCCTTTTATGAAAGGATTACTTTGGGTTAGGAAGGTTTTAAGAACTCAATGGAGCTGGGTTAATCAAGAAAGGAATTTCACAAAGTCTGCCATGCCATCTTTGGGGACAAGACAAAGAGGTATGGGCTAGACAAAGATACAGTAAAGGGCATACAGAAGGGATCGAAAGATAAGCCAAAGATTAGTGAATATTCTAATTTAGTTAATGTTAATAAGGCTTAGTTAAGGAGTGCCCAGAGATGGCATGTTCATCAAATTTGCAACTGAAGCAAAACTAGGAAGGATAACAAGTATATTGGATGGCAAAGTGAGGAACCAAAAAGTTCCTGACAGGCTAAAATAATGGGCTAGACTTCACGAGATGAAAAATAAGTGAGAAAAGTATAAAATACTCAACTGCCATACTGTACAAATCAGCCATACATATACAAAAGGGAGAAAGCATAGCTAGACAACATGTTGCATTTAAACTTGAGTGTCACTGCCCTGAAATTGGTTTTTATTGGCTTTAATAGACTTCAAACTCAGCATGAGTCCACAGTATAACATGGCAGATGGAAAAGTAAACTTGATCCTGGACTACCTTGATATCAGCAGTAGTAAGAATAAGACAAGGGGGAGGAGAAAAAGGAGAATTAACATTTCTATAGTGCTTTAAGGTTTGTAAAGAGCTTTACATATATTACTTCATTTGATTTTCACAACAACCTTGTGAGGTAGAGGCTATTATTTTATTATTATTATTAATATTCCCATTTATAGGCAAACATGTGGAGGCTAAAAAATGCTAACAGACTTGCCCAGGGTCACATATCCAGCAAGTATCTAAGTCAGAATTTGAACTCAGGTCTTCCTGACTGCAAGTCTAAAACTATCCGGCATCAGCTCTAAGTGCCCCATTCTCATTATATGACAAATCCAGATCTTTTCACAGTTCATACCTCTTCAGTGACATTATTTATACTACTTTTTGTTCACAATTAATTGTTGGTGATATGCTAGAATCTATATATGCCCAACATTTGTCTCCCATGGGTGAGCCAAAATTCGTTGTGAAGAAGAGTTTGTCACAATTTGAGGTGTTCCACAATGTATAGCCATATTACCTCATTGCACATATAGCAGAGTTATCAATATATACATGTATATGTGGATATGCCTATAGATTTTATATGCGTATGTGTTATGTGTATGTCATCAAGCATGTGGATACTCATTATTTGTGCATGAATGTGCCAAACATATGCATAAATTTACCAAATTCCTCCTAGTCTGGAAAGACTTTGAGTGAGATCTCAGCAATACCCTGTGTCAGTTATTTGAGGACTAGCCTAGCAAAATTGATTGAGATCCATGGTGGGTGAGTAGGACATCACATGATGGATTTTTTTTATCATGATTCATGAAGCCAAAAGGGCTGTGAATTATGCCAGGGGAAGATGTCCCTATTCTTAAGACCACAGATCCTTGAATATTAGTCCAATTCATTGGATCCATGATGTCCTTGGTATAGTTACTTCCTACGTGACTACTGAGTAAAAACCCATTAATGTCTTATTATCCATATTCTAGCCCATATTCCCTAGATAGTATACACTCATCCTGCTGAGAACCTTCTTGGCCTTTTTACATATCACAATTGTGAGTATAATATCTAAAGTACTGAATAGTAGAGTAACTCCATCACAGGGCTGTCCGTTTATTATCTTTTTCTTTAAATACAAGATTGAAACCACACCTTTCCCACTCATTCATGTTCTTGGTTATATCTTGTATTCATCTAACTTTATTCATCTAACACTTTATTCAGCTAACTTATAGTCACCATGAAACTTTCCATTGCTCTCTGGAGCAATTCCTTTTTTTAATTCTTCTGAGATTCTGTTGTGCTATGGTTTGAACCCATACAGCATCACCATGGGCTTTTGTGACGGTGAGTAACTTGGCATCATTGAAAGTTCCACACAACTTACCAAATGGAGCATATAGCAAATCTGCCTTTTCTCCTCTTCTTATTTAATTTTGAGGCTACCTCATTGCTAATATGCGATGCCAACTATAATATGCAATGTCAACTATAATATATGGACTTGTAGACTAAATCATTGACTGCCTATCCAACTGCATACAATAATCTTGGTATTGTACAATGTTCATCCAGTTGGTTTCCCCATGTGGGTTTCTAGGCCAATTTCTTTTTAGTGGAAATAGATATACTGAGAAGATCCCATAACATTCTTTTTTTTTGTTTTTTTTTGTTTTTGAACATCTATTTTTTAAAACTTTGAGTTCCGAATTCTCTCCCCTCTTCGCTTCCTACCCACCCTCCCTAAGAAGTCAAGCAATTCAACATGGACCACATGCGTATCATTATGTACAACCCTTCCACAACACTCATGTTGTAAAAGACTAACTATATTTTGCTTCTTCCTAAACTATCCCCCTTCATTAATTTTTCTCCCTTGACCCTGTCCCTTTTCAAAAGTGTTTGTTTTTGATTACCTCCACCTGCATCTGCCCTCCCGTCTATCATGCCCCCTTTTTTATCTTCTTCCTCCTTCTTTCTTGTGGGGTAAGAAACCCAATTGAGTATGTATGGTATTCCCTCTTCAGGTCAAATCTGCTGAGGGCAATATTTGCTCATTCCCCCTCACCTGCCTTCTCTTCTCTTCCTACAGAACTGCTTTTTCTTGCCACTTTTATGCGAGATAATGTACCCCATTCTATCTCTCCCTATCTCCCTCTCTCAATATATTCCTCTCTCATCCCTTATTCATCTTCAACTCACCCTGTGCCTGCTCTCTCTCTTTCTCTTTATATATATATATATATATACATACATATATACATAAACATACATATATATATAATATATACATATATATATATGCATATTCCCTTCAGCTACCCTAATACCAAGGTCTCATGAATCATACACAACATCTTTCCATGTAGGAATGTAAACAAAACAGTTCAACTTTAGTAAGTCACTTGCAATTTCTTTTTCTTGTTCTTTTTTGTGATTACCTTTTCATGCTTCTCTTGATTCCTGCATTTGAAAGTCAGAGTTTCTATTCAGCTCTGGTCTTTTCACTGAGAAAGCTTGAAACTCCTCTATTTTATTGAAAATCCATATTTTGCCTTGGAGCATGATACTCAGTTTTGCTGGGTAGGTGATTCTTGGTTTCAATCCTAGCTCCATTGACCTCCGGAATGTCATATTTCAAGCCCTTCGATCTCTTAATGTAGAAGCCGCTAGATCTTGGGTTATTCTGATTGTGTTTCTACAATACTCAAATTGTTTCTTTCAGACTGCTTGCAGTATTTTCTCCTTAATCTGGGAGCTCTGGAATTTGGCAACAATATTCCTAGGAGATTTCTTTTGGGGATCTATTTGAGGAGGCAATCGATGGATTCTTTCAATTTCTGTTTTGCCCTGTGACTCTTGGATATCAGGGCAGTTCTCCTTGATAATTTCTTCAAAGATGATATCTAGGCTCTTTTTTTGATCATGGCTTTCAGGTAGTCCAATAATTTTTAAATTCTCTCTCTTGGATCAATTTTCCAGGTCAGTGGTTTTTCCAATGAGATATTTCACATTGTCTTCCATTTTTTCATTCCTTTGGTTC
>CM053622.1:155390544-155414284 GCA_028646595.1 Phalanger gymnotis | reverse complement strand
TTCTAAAGCTGCCCCACCTCTGCTGCCCCAGGGGTATGGCCAAACAGCAAACTCTATCCCAGTCCCCAGCAGCTTCTCCCAGTAACCTACTCTGTTGTCCTTGGTGTTTGTGGGTTGAGAAGTCTGGTAACTGCCACAGCTCACTGATTCAGGGAGCTAGGGCACGCTCCACCTGGCTCCTGGTCTGATTGGTCTGAGCCACCCACACTGGGCTCTGCTCCGCTCAGCTCCACTCCCCTCTGCTCCCAGCTCCGTGCAGGATAGACCTTACCCAGAGACCATCCAGGCTGTCCTGGGCTACAGCCCTGCTTCCCTATGCTATTTTGTGGGTTCTGCAGTTCTAGAATTGGTTCAGAGCCATTTTTTATAGGTTTTTGGAAGGACTTGGTGGGGAGCTCAAGCTAGTCCCTGCTTTCCAGCCGCCATCTTGGCTCTGCACTACCCCTCCCCCATCCCATAACATTCTACAAGTCAGTGTATTCAACATAATGTCATCTATAAAAAGGAACACATTGTGAACCTTTCCATGTACAGGAAATCCTTCTGTTTCTACTTTGTATACAGCATCTTCCTTGATACAGGCACATTTACTTGGCACACCTATGCCTACCTATTTCATGGCACATTTGATATTAAAGCTCATAGGATTGTTGAACAAAATGTTTGCTTACACCTATCAAAGAATCATATAGCACTTAATATATAATCTATTTATATCCATAGAACCTAAAAACCCTAGAAATCCTGCTTTATAAAATTGTTAGGTCACATTTTATATCAGAATCACCCATTTTACCTGGGACCCTAACTCTGTAAAAAGAACTCAGATACTAGGAGCTTCTAAATAAGCTTTCAGGTGGTGATCCCAACATATTCCACTTGTTAATGTATCATTAAAATGAGAAGCAAATCAGAGAGCAGTATCTTCTCAGGAGAACTGGCCTAAAGAAAGGATAAGACGTAACTAAATCAATGATAGCAAATAGTAGTAAAAATGTAAACAAATTCCAATTACTGGGCAATGAAAAATACAAAAGAGTGAAATGGGGTGAGGATTCCTTGGACAAGGAAAAATCATCTTGTATTTCAACATCTAATTAGTACCCTGAACTTTTTTTGAAACAAATTATGATCAGAAATAGGAGTAGTTTATACAACTAAAATTAACCAGGTCCAAACAGAAATCAATTCAACTTCACATTCCTTGAGTGTTTTACTATGCTTAGGACTCCAAGATTTAAAATGGCATAATTCTTGCTCTCCTGTAACCTAGAATCCAGCGAAGGAGAAGTGATAAGACAAATAGACAAATAAGGGAGAATGTAATGGTACCAAAGAAGAGATCTAGGCAAAGTGCTATATGAAAATTTGAGTAAGAATAAATTACTTTCACATGTCGAGAATCAGGAAAGACTTCTTGAAGGAGCCCAAAGCTCATCTAGGCCTTAAAGGAAGAGACATTGTAGGAGGGGTACCTTTCAGGAATTAGAGGACACCTAAGGGGATTCATGGAGACAGCAGAGGATAGGGTTAAGCACAGGGACAGCAAATACAATTTGTGTAAACATAGATATATAAGATAGACAGATAGATAGATAGATAGATAGATAGATAGATAGATAGATAGATAGATAGATAGGAGTTTTATATAAAATAAAGATATATGTGTAGTTAGGAGTCAGATTGTTGAGGGCCTAAGTTCCCTGCCAAGGAGCCTACATTTTATCATACAGGCAATTTTATCAATAGGGAGTTGCTAAAGGGTTGGGAGTGAGAAGGTTGTTGTTTGGAGAGTTTGGTGTGTTGGACTCCCCCCCACCCCCATATTTATTTGGTTTTGTTTTATTAGGGAGTGACATTGGAAAGTTTGATTTAGAAAAATTTTCTAGAAATTCTTTAAGAATTCAATTTAGCAAAAATGTATTAAGCAGCTACTCTGCTAGGCACTGGGGGAAATATAATACATGCATAAAAGTGATATGAACAATGCTATGTGAATGTCAAGGGGAAAGGAAAAGAAAAGGCATTCACAGAGCACCTACTAAGTGCCAGGTACTATTTTAAGTGCATTTTAAAAAATAATAATAATATTTATAAATATTATCTCATTTAATTTTCACAATAACCTGGTTATAACCACCACTATTTCATAGTTGAGGAACTGAAGGCAGACAAAGGTTCAGTATGTGGCCCAGGGTCACCCAACCAGTAAGTGTCTATGGACAGATTAAAATTCAGGTCTTCCTGACCAGAGGCCAGCACTCTGCTCGCTGAACCATCTAGTTGCCTCTTTTCCCAGGGGAGAAAGTTCACCACTAATCTGGGAGAGGTAGTGGCTGGGGGAGGGCAGAGAAGACTTCCCAGAGGAAATAGCATTCAATTTGAACTTTAATGAACAAGTAGGAATTCCAAAGGCAAACTGAGAAAGGACATTCCTGCCTTAAGAAACCACATGAATAAAGCTACAGAGACAGGAAAATGCAAGGCATGTTCAGGGGACACTGAGCAGTTCAAGGTGGTCGGATGATAGGGATTATAGAGCAAAACAATAGGATATAAAGCTGGAAAGTGAGCATGGCACCAGATTGTGAAGCATCTTGAATGGCAGGCAAAGGAGTTTGAACTGTGCTCAGAAGGAAATAGATATTTGCTGACTATTTCTGAGCAGAAGGTACAAGATGTTCCCAAAGTAGCAAAGATAAGAAATAATGCTTCAATATAGGAGTAATTCTTCTTTGCTACTTCCACAATTCCTCTTCTCACAGAAAAAGCCATTTTCTAGAGGGCAATTAATTACTTCTCCCTTGTGGATCTACCACTGGGTAACCCTGAGGGACCGCGATTTCTAACATCCTTGTTCACAGGCTCCCCACACAGTGTTCTCCCCAGTATCTGTCAACCAATTGCTTTCAATTAGCTTTTATAGAAAAGTATTTACTAAGAATATAAAGCAAGAAGAATAGTTGCAAAACAATCTCCCCAAAGAGGGTGGTACATTCTCACCTTGTACCCATACACAGACTTTGGAGAGAGTGCCATCAAAAGTAAAGGAGAAAGATCGTTGGGCACATGTGAAGCAAAGACTTTGGGCAGCAAAGACTTTGGGCTAAGGGGTACCACATGACTATTGGATCTGGAAGCCTTTTTCTCTTTTTAGAGAATTATCTACTTTGGGACTTTCGGGACTTTGGGCAATCATCAAGCTGCTTCCTTGCTTAGCCGGGCTGGTTACATCCATTCCTGAGCTGGGTCAAACAGGTTGCTCAGCTGCTACACTATCCCCAGTAGATTGTAGTTGTAATTGAGACCTCGCCTAAGAGCAGTAAAAAAAAATGTGTGTATATGTGTGTGTGTATACACATATACACACATAGATACATATATGTATGTATATATATGTATGTGTATACATATATACACATTTATATGTGTATATACATATACACACACATATGTATGAGAGAGAGAAAGAGAGAGAGAGAGAGAGGGAGAGAGAGAGATACACAGAGATACAAAGGTACCATTGGCCAAGTAGGAAAAAAGCAGCCAGCTCGCCCCCCCACACCCACTTTATTTCACCCTACAGCTCAAAACAATCTTCCCTACTCAAAAGCTGCCAGGGCAGAGAGATCCCAACCCAAGTATTCCTGACACTGAGGCAAACTCTCTACCTACTCTATTGATCCTGCTTCTTTGCTGCTGAAGGTTTGTTGAAGTTACTCTTATGTGCTTGTGTTTTTTTTAATTCAACCTTGATTTTAAATACCCCGAAACTTTGAACTGAGGACAGAATTTCAAGCTCAATAACATAATCTCCCAAATCTTGGTCACAAGTAGGATTCCAGAAAGCAATTTATCAAAAGGAGACCCTTTAGCAAGGATGATAGATTGTAACAGATGAAACTATACATGAAAATAGACTTGCAGACTGGATCCCAAGGGATCTTCCATTAGGAGTTTGAAAAATCAGTAGGGAGAATCAATTGTCTAGCAAAAATTTTTAAAAAGCAACCATAAAGTATGAATAGTTCAACTTATATTTATTAGCTCTGTCCTCTCATGATGTTGAATGTTCCTAGACATTCGTGAATAGATTAAATTATACAATGATAATTATAAGATAGAGAAATAGCGAATCTCATTCTATTAACCACTTTCATAGGCGGCTGCATGGTCAAATTCCACAGTGATAAGTCTTTTCAGATGGGAAAATCAAGCAGAAAACAGTGGGTTTGATGGTTCTATAGATATGACAATAAAGTGGTAAAGGTAAAGTTATTTTATAGAGTTGTAAGATGAACATTAATATTTGCTACTTAGGGCTCTCTTCAAAGCTTCCTTGACAACAATTCTAAAAGATAACCTAATTTAAAGCACTATTACATCATTCACCAAAATCTCTAATTAATTGACATATTCCTTTGATATGGTATGCATATTAATATATCCAAGATATTATCTCCCAGAGTATTGTATCAAGAGGTTGTATTGCTGTATTATTTTATTTTGCTTTTTTCCTGTATTGTCAAATGGTATAAACTTTGTCTTAATGTCAAAGTAAAGATACTTATTAAAAATTGGGGAAAAGATGAGATATTGGAAAAATATCAGACTATCCTAAAAAGCAGTTGCATAATATTTATGTAATTCCTAAGATTTTAAAAATGCTTCCAACTAACCCTCCAAATAAAGGTGGTTTGTAAAGTGCAAAATCAGAAATCCAATAGTTTAATACTTGACTCATTTGATATATATATATATATATATGTATGTATGTATAAATATACATATTCTACACAACTTAAATTATCTTTTCAAATCCACATGATGCAAAGGATAAGGTCGTCCCTCTCTAACGGATTCCAGAAAAGTGTCATGTGATACTTGCACATGATCTACACATTTGCTGTGCCACATCTGGATTCATTCAAGGAAAGAGTCCTTAGAAATTGCTTAGAATACTTAGAAGTTGCCCAGAGGTGTATAAGGCAGCTTCATCTGGTGAGGAAAATAGCATCTATCCTGCTGAATAAGAACATTTTAATCTTAGCCTGGTTCTTTTTTCCTGTTATCAGCTACTCAAACCAGGTTAAGCCAAGTTAGGATGGTGTCTAATTCAAGTTTTAGAACTGCACCTTCAAAATAAAAGTTTTGATAAACACCAAATACTAGAGAAACAACTCTATGTTTACCTGCCTAAGCACAACCTCTCAATTCTGATTTAATATGCATAAGTCCTAAAACTGATTTGTAAAGGAGGGAAGATTGTTTTCCCATTTAAGTCCTCATTTAAGAGAATTCTTTGTTTCCATATTTTTTCATCATTCAAAATGGCCATGCATTCAGAAGCCTTTTAACTAAATCTTTCCAAATAGCTTGCTCATCTCATCTTCTTATTTCCTTTTCTATTCCTTCTCCAGCTTGCCAGTTTTTCCAAATGGCTCTAAGAGTACAGATCCTCACAGAAAAAGATAGCATTCAAAATGTACAGGAAAAAAAAATAGACTCAATGGTAATTGTTTTGAAGTTTAGTGAACAGATGCATGCTTCATCACATATTTTTAGAGTTGGAAGGAACTTGGGGCTTGTTCATTTTACAGGTGAAGAAAATGGGGCTCTAACAGATTAATTCATTGCTTTGCCAAAGATCACGTAGCAAAAAAGTGGCAAAACTAGGTCTAGACTACCTAGATTGCTTGCCTCCCAATCTCTTTTCTATTGCAAAGTACAATATATTCTCTGTGTCTATGTGTACAATCCTAGGCATATAGTGGGATCTTGATAAATTTTGATTAATTGATTGTGTTTGCAAACATTTATACAGGTATACAACAAAAAAACCAAATAGGGTTGTCTTCTTAATAATTCTTCCTGCTTTGTCAACAAGGTCTAGAAAAAACAAAAGCTCACTAGAAGACTAAAGGTAATATCTTAACTTCTAAATAAACCTACTCTGAAAAAGCAGCTTTTGTCAAGAAGAGCAGTTAACAATTTCTCTGTTAGTCTAAAACTGACAGCAACTCTCTGACCTAAATAATTTCAGGACAAAAATAAAAATAAAAAGTTACCTCAGAGATTTGCTCTTTACTTTTGAGATTAAAAATGCATATTTATGTATACACACACATATATTTGACTTGATGATATTAAACAATTGTTGAATTCAGGCTGCCTACATAAAATCTCCAAATTAATATAAATATGGATGAATGTGATGAAAGAAACACCAGAATTAGCAATTTGTCACAATTAAGGCAAGCTGAACAAATTAATTTATTATAGAGGAATCACTCATGTCAAAAACAAAGAAACTTCTGTTCTCACACATTTTCCCTCCCCTGGTTTCTGTCTGATTGGCTGGAGACTGGAAATGATTGGCAGACGCAGTAATTCAAAAGTAAATATGTAGACCTTCCCCCAACAGCAGCTTTTTGTAAATAGAATTTATTGTATCACGAATATACTACCAGTGGTCAGCATACACAGCTATGATTCAGACTGACCACAATATATTCAGAAACTAAGGAAATGGGACCAGTGAATCAATACATTCAGCTGTTCAAAAATCATTCCATATAGTTATTCATTTGGCCATGAAATTTTTATTTTTGTTGCTAGATGAGAACAGAAAGAAAGCTCTTACCAAAATTTTGAATTGGTAGCTCAGTAACTTTAATGGTGTACTAGATAAAGCACAAGATTTAGAGGAAGAAAATGGGTTTAAATACAAGTTCCCTCCCTACCTGTGTGATCCGAGCAAGTCTCTTTATCTCTCTGGTCCCGTTTTCCCAATTACGAATAAGGGATTGGTCTCCATTCCAGCTCTTAATCTTCTGATTAATGATGGTAACTTAATGCCAAACAAAATTCCATCAATTTTAGAGCTAAAAAAGACCTCAAAGTCTTCAGAGATGATTAGGTCCTACCTCCAGTTTTAGAGATATGGGAAATGAAGCCAACAGATATTAGTTGATTGGTCCAAGTCATATAAAAGTTACTAATAACAGAGTCAGGATTTGAATACAGGTCCTCTTATGAGCACTTTTTCTGCTACAGCACAACTGGTAACCAAATTTTATCAATGAGGAGTCTTTTATAATAATACCATCTTAAGTCCTTTTATGATAAAGAAAAGTGTGAGACTGGGAATTCAAGTACTGTTATTTTCTTTTTAAATATGAGGAAGTTGAAACTCAGGAAAGCCAAATTCACTATCTGTAAGTGATAGAACTAGAAAAATGAACCCAGGAATTCTTACTCTTAAGTCCAGTATGTTCAGTAATTGTTGTCAAAGTGAAATAGATTTCAGGCAGGTACACACACACACACGCACACACGCATGCACACTGTATTTATCAATGATAATGTTGTTCGGTCATTCAGTCATGTCCAACTCTCTGTGACCCCATTTGGGATTTTCTTGGCAAAGATACCAGAATGATTTGCCATCTCCTTCTCCAGCTCATTTTACAGATAAAGAAACTGAGGCAAACAGGGCTGTAGTGTTCCTTGCCCAAAGTCATACAGCTAGTAAGTGTCTGAAGCTGGATTTGAATTCAGTCTTCCTGACTCCAGGCCTAGCACTCTATCACCTTACCACCTTAACAAGGATAGTTATATGCTATTAGACTTGGATATCAGTAGTCTAAAATTCCTGTCTTCTGAGTTCATAAAGTCAATGAGGCTGATGCCAACAAAAGACCTTGGTCCCCAGCCCCCATGACAGAATCATAGCTTGACTGCCACCATTACATCATGGCAGTCATAGAGTCATAGATATATGGAGCTAGAAAGACCTTGTAGATAATTATCATCATCATTATTTTTTAATCCCGCTTGGAAATTTCAAATCCTCTTATTAAGTAGATGAGAAGCCAGGAAAACATAATATTGATGAACATGTCCATAAAAGTAGGTTGATTTCCAAGCCAACTGCCCTAAATGAGGCATGATGGCAGGATGCCAGCACATAGGGCCTAACAGTGCCCTTCCACCTGCCTGTGGAAAATCCAATGCTTAAATCATCAAAATGAATTTGTTGTAGCTTGTTTTCCAACCAGCGTTTTATACCTGTGCCCGCATCTTTGGGAATGTTGAACCCTTAGGCCCTGAAGTAAAACTGGGCCAAATAGGCTCTATGTAACATAATACTCAAGACCCTGGAATTTCCCTCTCATATTTTCCTTTTGTTTCTTTCCCACCCTCTCAATATGATTTTACATTTCACACACTTATTTGGGTAGGGTCATTGGACTACTTGTCAAATTTGAATATACAGAAGAGACAAAAAGGGGTGGTTTCCCCCTTAGACTGACAAAGAATTATATTAGATCTGCTTTTACTTTAATCTTATTGTCTGATTCACAGTTTGCCTTAGCACAGGAAGAAGACAACAATTTTGTTTTGAAGGCTTTTCCTAATATAAAAAGCTAGGTGGCACAGTGAATAGTGAGTGTGCTGGGCTTGAAGTCAGGAAGATTTGTCTTCCTGAGTTCGAATCCAGCCTCAGATACTTATTAGTTATGTGACCCTAAGCAAATCACTTAACTCTGTTTTCCTCAGTTTCTTCATCTGCAAAATGAACTGGAGAAGGAAAAGATAAATGATTCAAGTGTATCTGCTAAGAAAAGTCTGAATGGGGTCACAAAGAATTGGATACAACTGAACAACAACATAGAAAGTCAGATTAGCTATGGATAATGTGTAGGGCAAAAAATCCACTTATGACTAAATCAGTCTACTAAATGTCATAAATAGGGCCACAACTAAATGTTGTCTTGTCTACTTACTCATTATTGCTTTGTTGCTTTATTTTGGTTCAACCTATGAATTCAGTGGTGGAAGGAACTCCTAGTGAGGAAATTCCCTCCGCTGTTACAGGTCAGCAAGTCCTCTATCATTTCTGATCTTTGAAAACTGCCTGTGCCACTCAAGTAAAGAAGTCTCATGAATAAGCCTCATCCGGTGAGGATATTTCAATGTCAGGACTTGACTTTTGGATACCAAGGCCAGCTTGCTATCCACTATACCAAACTGCCCCTCTGCATTTACTGAATCATCTTTTAAAGAATATTAAAGCAGGAGTAGTAGGACCCAAAGGGGCAGGCTTTGATTTTCTAATACTATTTTTACAAACCATCTAACTGTCCTCAGGTAATTTGGAGTGAAAAAGAGAGAAAAGAAAAAAGTCTTCTTTAAGAGGTTCTTCATTAACATATTATTGAGAGCATTTTTTGGATAAAATGAATGCATGCAATGAAAATATGATGAAAGCTTAATTCTGAGGAGTTTTCTTGATACATTTTTAATATTACACTTTTGCCAGAGAAGTTTATTATTTTTTCTTCCTCAAAAGTAATTTTCACATTTCCACAAGAAATGCCTCATTTACACTCAGGTGAAAAATTTAATTGCCACAGTGGAAAGGGGAAATTCAGCTGCCTACCTGATTCTCTCCAAAATGTGTGTTATTCCTTTGTTAATTGCCACTAAAGGAGGTGATTTAGAACAATCTAATCAGCTACAAATCTCTGAAATTTTCTCCTACCTAAAGAAGGTGGTCGTCGTTAATTTTTTTTAAAGAATAGTAAGAGACAGAAAATAAATAACATGTCACTAGGCATCTGTCCTGATACTCCTCAACTAAGATCCAGTTCTTTCCTTGACAAAGCCCACACTAATTCACCCGTTCTCTAAAAAGAGGGAGTTCATTGAATTCCCAATTTCCCTGAACAAGTAAGTATATGTAAGGGCAAAATGTTATGTTGTTGGGTTTTTTTTCTTCTTTTTTTCAGGAGGGGGAGGGGATTTTTAAGTGAAGATGAAATTGTACATTTTAATTACTATACTGTGTTAAGTAAGAGAAAGCTTCAAAGAAATATTAAAGTACATTGGCAGACAGCCACAATTATTTAACGGTTACCAGGGCTAGTGGAGTCTTGCTGCCTTCTTTAAAAAAAATGTTCCTTCCAAATCTATGGGACACCAACCATTTTGTGCAGAATTTCTCCTTGCATACATGGGACACCATCCAGACATAGCCCCATGCCCATGCCTCATCCTGATGGAGAGGAACTAAGGAAATGAAACTTCAGCAAAGGGTTCCGTTTTAATTGGTCACGGTCACGCTATCCAAATAGGAAGAAATCTGCAACCCATTAGGCATTTTCCTCCTGCATTAATAGTCAGAAAAATTAATTACATTTTGTGGCCATTCCCACTATTATTTTTTTTCCCGTTTAGAAGCCATCTCAAAGAGCAAGGCCTGGATAGCAGCATATAAAGTCAATTATAGAGGGGAAAACACTAGAGAAATTGATATGCTCTAAGTCCCATACTTGGTAGGGTAAAGAGTGGAGAAGCAAGAAGAAGAAATCAAAGAAAGAACTTGTTTTCATGGCAACAGGAGGCTGCATACAGCTTATAAAAAGTAAAAAGCAACAAAACTTTATACTAACGGAATCTCAGAGGCCATCTAGTACAGCACACACCTGTACAGGAATCCCCTCTAAGACTTCAAGAATTTGCCTACAGGAAGGCAAAGGCCACTACCTCCTTGAAGCAGTCCATTTTACTGTTGGATAATTCAACTTATGCTTCACAATATTGAAATTTGTCTTTTTGCCACTTCCATCTTGGTTGTTCTTGGTTCCACCCTCTGGGGCCAAGCAGAATAAGTTTAACCCTTCTTAAACATGGATAGGCAGCCATTCAAACACTGAAGAAAGTGATTATTCTCCTAAGTTTTCTATTTTCCATACTAAAACATTCCCATTCCTTCACTCCTCTCCTGGTTCCATTCCTGACTCTCTGGACCCAAGAAGCCTTCTCACTCTGGAGGTAACACTTAGCCTGTGGCTTTCTCACCTTGGAAGATTCCCTCCACCTTTGCAACCCACTCCTGTGATTGGTGAGATCCTTCTTGGAACTTCAATTTGAGGAACTGCCTAGGATAGCTATGTTTACTTCTTTATACCTCTCCCAAATCTGATGTAACCCTTTTGTCCCCAGTCTCACACCTTCTTTCCTCCTCTCCCACCCCAGCTTTTAGCTACCTTTTGTGTATCTTCCTCCATTACAATGTGAGGTCCTTAAGGACACTTAAGGAGTGCAGATGAGGTTTTTTTTGGCTTATATTTGTATTCCAAGTACTTAGCATAGGACCTCTAACAAAATGCATGTTGTCTCTCTCTCTCTCTCTCTCTCTCTCTCTCTCTCTCTCTCTCTCTCTCTCTCTCTCTCCCCACAAACAAACCTCACATGGCCTAATAATGAGACTCTAGTTGCCCCCTTTTCTGGTACTCTCCAGCTAAATCAATATCCTTCCTAAAATGTGACTCCCCAAACTACTTCTTTCTAGTCCTGGGCCCTGTGCTTCCTTTAATGTAGGTGAAAATCACATTAGCTTTTTCAGCTGCCATGTCATCATTTTGATTTATTTCAAGCTTGCTGTCTACAACATATCTGAGGTGGGGGGTACTTTAGAGTTCTTCCTTCTAGGCAAACTCCCTCATGATACTAAGGAGGAAACTCAGGGATAAGGATGCTCTGATATTTTCTCCCCTTAGGACCCCAAAACCTAGACTCATACTACCATTTGGTAAATATTCTTCTCTCTTTATCCCATTGAGTCATACCACTGTATGTAATGGAGAATTTTAGCCCAATATATGACACTGGGACCCTCACCATTAGAAAGGAAGTAATAAGAATAGCTAACATTTATATAGTGCTTTGAAAGTAGAAAGGCAGTTTACATATATTAATTTGTTTAATTCTGTCGAAGATGCTAAGGGGTCGATGCTACTGCTATCTTACTTTTTACAAATGAGGAAACAGGCTAAAATGAGGTGTATAACTTGCCAAGGGTCTCAGAGTTACTGTATCTCGGGTGGGATTGGAATTCAAGGCTTTCAGACTCAAAGCTCCCTATTTTATGCCCTGTACCAAGTTGCCTCATCTAGGGAGAAGGAGACAGGCCAACAGAGGAAAAGGTGGTATGTTCAGTGTTAAAGATTACTGTTCTAGCATATTGTGTGGTGTAGTGATGAGACAATAATGCTCAAATGGGAGTCAGAAGACCTGGGTCCTAGCCATAGCTGTCCCACTAATGTTCTGCATCCTTGGGCAACCCCATCTTCTCTCAAAACCCCAATTTCTTCGTCTATAAAATGAGGGAATTCAATTAACAATATCCAATATTCCTTGCATCTTTTTCATTCTACACTTAAAGAATCAAGGAACTTACATGAAGTAGCTCTTTTCCACATGTCCTACTGTTGGTTCAGCAGCCACAGAAGTAGAAAATTCTGTATTTTGGATAAAATTGATCAAGAAATATCAATGGAATATCCATGAACTCAGGTCTCCCTTGGTTTTCATTTTCTGAAATACATCACTCAACAGGGGAAAAAATGTAAGCATACACTCCGGAAAGACCTAAGAATTATTTTATCGTTGTCCCAACATATCAAAGAATATTCAATCAGCAGACCATGGTTGGTTTTCTACCCTGGAGAAATAAACATCTTCCCTTCAAAAAGCCTATTTCCAAGCTTCCCACCTTGTCAAGATGAACAGGATTCCCCAGGCCATCTTGCTGCTGGTTTTATACATGTATGGCAAAGTGCAGCACCTGTTAATCTCTTGTTAAATTGATTAAGCCATCTTATAAACGGAGGTCCTGACGCCACACTTAAATTGTATTTCTACTGAGTAGAAAGAGAAGTGAAATCTCAGTTCCTGCCTACATCATAGGACCATTCGCTTATATTGCTGCTTTTAGAAGTCTTTCAACTTGTGGACAACACAAATGCCCACTCAACCTCCATGCCCGCATCGCTTTACACGAGAGCGGGTGGGCTCATTAACTATACTAGGGAAGGAGTTGTTCAAGAGCCCTATCTCTGCCAGCTGAGTTGATTATAGGCCCCAGTTCCCTCACCCATAAAATGAGGGGAGGGGTGGATTAAATCATCTTGAAGGTTTCCTCCAGTTCAAAAATGTAGTAACTCTAAATATTCTTGCTTTTTTCGGGCAGCCCTAGTTCTTACTAAGAGACTTCTAAAGGGAAATGAAGTGAGGGGAAAGGTGGAATAGATCAGAGATAATAGAAATTTAAAGCCAAAAGGAACTTTGGATATCTGTCAATTCTGTTCTTAGATGTTATAGATGGGATAACTTGAGGTTCAAAGAAATTGTGACTAGGATCAAAGTCACACAACTAGTTAGTGGTAAAACTAGGACAAAACTCCATCAACTCCAAAACCAGCCATACACGGTTCTATATCTCTTGTTTTAAAAATTAAACCAAGTGAAGGTGCTACCACCCCAGCTCATATTCTGATGGCCAACTCTGAACAATGAAACACAGCATGTAAACACACTCTAACATGAACAAAAGAGTTATGTTACTATGTTCTCTGAATTCATATTGAAAATTTTGCATATATGTAATTATGCATATGTACACTTGATTATACACATATATCCACTGTGCCACATAGCTTCCCCACAGTATTCATATGTGTATGTGTATATTTGTATGTTTTAAGACCAAGTTGATTCCCTAAACATTTGAGATAATTTTCTTGAGAAGTTACATACCTAAATATAATATATTTAAATGATTTTTTTATGATTTTACATGCCAACCTATTTAATGTAGGTATCTATCTCCACCACAAAGACTTATTAGTCTTCGTGGAGTCACAGTAGTTACTGAAAAAAACAAGAGGGTTTTTTTTTGCTTGTTTGTTTAAATTTTGTTTTTATTTTTGTTGTAGGAGTTGTTTTTCTTTTTGTCTTACAGAGACAGTAAAGAGAAGTATAAAGCACACTAGACTAGGCTCAAGACTCAGGTTTTAGTCCCTGTTCTATAATTGGGTGATCTCTGTGACATCTTGGGTAAGTCACTTCGATCCTTGCAGCCTCCGTTTCCTCATCTGGAATATGGGTATGGGACTAGATGAACTCTAAGGTTCCTTTTTCGCTCTAATCTTGACACTTTAAGAGCTCAGGAAGTTTCACTGTGTGTGCTCAGATACCCACTGCACCATGAATTTCAAAATTTCATTTTCACCCTCTTATAAAACTGGAGTGTCCAATTGATTTACAAAGGAAACCTAAAACTCTAACTTTTAAAACTAAATAGCTTTCTCAAATCCTCCAGTCAAGCTTTCCTCAGACTCTTAATCCAAGATTTAGCTTTCACGAAAGAAATTTACTAGGGATCCAAAGGTTAAAAAGACTTTCAAAATTATGATCGAATTGCTATATTCATGTAGTTTGTTACATTCAGACCATCTCTTTACTAAACATATAGTTTGGAAACTCATGATAAATGAATCACTGACATGCACAAATGAAAATGAGGAACAAGTTTGTTTGTTTTTTAATCTACCAACTTTGAGGTATTTGGGTGGGTGAGAAACACCCTCAAGTATCCTCGTCTAGTCATTTACAGTCTGTTCCTGTCAAAGGTGAAACATGCTTTAATTCAGAACCCAAAAGGTCTACAGACATGTAACCTCTAAAGCAATTTATCTCAGATGTTTGGGGAAATAACTTGGGATTGAAAAAGCTACTTGCTCGGTGCTTTAAATAATAGATGATCCTGCTAGCAAGGGCTTCTAGAACCTGAGGAAGTACTGTACAATAGGCCAATATGCAAACGCTTATGAAGGAAGAACTTGAGTCTGTACGCTGGAGAGAAAGATGAAATAAATCCGCATTTCTCTCCCTGAAGCAGAGGGCTCCTGGCATTCTGTTCAGAAACACATCAGTGTCGGTGTTCTCCAACATGATATGTGATAGACACTTAAATGGAGTAAAAATCACTCTTAATGCATTGGAATGGCTTTTTGCTGCCCAAGAAACCACTTAAAAACATATGTCCTTTCATCTTTTCATTTCTAACATGGAACATTACACTCAATTAGATGCTCAGCAATTATATTATATGATATCAGGTGGTATTTTTTTATTTTTTACAACAGAATATTGTTTGAAAAATGAATGGCATTCCATGCAGAGTAAGAGCAGAAAAGTAATGGGATTTACCCCACCCTCATGCAGACAGACAGACACATACACACACACACACACACACACACACACACACACACAAAATATGCCTCCCTTGTTTAATCATGACATGAGGGGTGAGCTTTAGCCCTTGAAAGCTATGCAAACAGATATGTTAAAATCATCATCATCATCATCGAAATAGCACTTCCAGGTTTGCAAAGCATTTGACAAATAAAATCTCATTTGATCCTCACAACAACCCTGAGAGTATGTGCTACTATTGTTACCCTTCTACAGATAAGGAAACTGAGACAGGGCTTAAGTGACTTGCCCTACAGCTAGTATATGTCCAAAGCAATATTTGAACTCAGTTCTTACTAGCTCCAGGTCCAGTGTTCTACCCATTGTACTACCTAGTTCCCTTATACTTCAACCATGTAGGAAATGCTTTGAATTATGTTGCTGGACGTAGACTAAGTTCACTGTCCAAAAGCAAGTCTAAGTATAGATATGCTCGTCATGAGGTCAGTCACTAGGTGATAATTCTTTTTATACAGTAATCTATGGACCAAAGAAAAAAATTTAAATGGTCCTCAGCTCCACACAGCCCTTTTGTTCTTCTGAAATGATGGCAACAGGGCTGTCAAAAAAGAGAGTAAGAATTACATACTTGTCAATAAACATTTGACATACTTTTAGAAGAACCAAAACATATTAATATTGATAACCTTGTAATAAATGAACTAGACAAAAGGAAGATGTATTTCAATCAAAACATGGATCACAGGCTCTCCTCAGAAAATCAAACAAAGAAATTGGATGCTGATATCATCATATTCCCAAAGGCAAAGAGAACTATAATTTTATGGTATCTTTGGTCATCTCGCTTTGTAATGTTCATGATTAACAAGACCACCACGACAATAAATACAGCTTAGGCATCAACATCTATTGCAATGGATGAGGAAGCAGATAGATTCTTAGATGAGATCACCAAACCAAGCAAATGCCTTAATATCAAACTCCTTCATTGTGTGATGGTAAACATGGGGGTGGGAGGAAGATGGGAAAAAGTGTTTGGGAAATATGGCTCAGTCATCAAAAATGAAAAAGAACCATGCCTTGTCAACCACTCAGGAGTCTCACACCTACATATCACAAATACTTTGCTGCAGGGGAAAGTCAAAAGACAGTGAACATGGTATAGTGGCTGAAGCGTTGGAAATGGAGCCCGGAAAACCTGCATTCAAATCCCTCTCATATACTTATGTCTAGATATTAGGAGACACTGTGTTTTTCAGAGCTAAGGCCTAGCAAGCAAGCTGTGCCCTGAACTTGGCATAACAACAATCCTTTGGTTCACCATCTGGCAAAATGACATAATTGTTGTATTGCTTTGACCAGCACCAGGTGTTCTTTGAGCTCAGACAAGCACTGGACACACTAGGACGAGTACCCACGTTCTGGTCAGGAAGCTCTTCTGTGAATCAAACTTGTCTCATTGTTGCTGTTGCCCCCCAATGTCAGGGCTATAGCTCAAGGCATGCTCATTGGTCTAAGTACTGAGATCTCCCTGCATTGATCAAACAGCTGATGTTGCCAAGTAAAAAGACATGACGGTCAAGATTCAGAATAGAAACCCATTTGTAAAACGCTTCAGAGTGGCACGCAAGATTACAAAGTTGCTCCTCATAAAACACCAGAAAGCACTGAAAGCAAAAACCAATCTACAAAGACCTCAGTCTGAGACCCATTAGGCCATATCATCTAAAAAAGCGTTTATACATGACCAAAGAATAGCCAATGAAAAATGGAGCAGATAAACATTTCTGCTATAATCAACCTTCATCATCAAAGGCAGTGGAAATATTACATTTGGCCTCAACATCTTAGTCCTTAAAAAGCAGCATGAAGAAATAGAAATTACTCTACACTAGAAGCAATAAGATCTTGAAATCATTGAGGGATCATTTTGTGTGCTATCTCAGAGAAAGTAAGATACTAAAAGAATGGGGGGGTGCTCTTTTTAATATTTAGCATTTATGTAGCACTTTTAAAAAGTTTTCATTGCTATTTTCTATTTCTTACATCACCATAATATCCCATGTACCCCTCCCCTTCTTCCTCCTGAAGAGTGATGCCATATGACAAATAGTATTTTTTTGGAGAGGAAAAAGAGAAAAAAAAAGTCAGCAAATTGATCTATATATTGGAAAAGTCTGAAAAGCATGTGCAATGCAAAATACCTTTGGACCTCCCACTGCACAAAAGGGCAGACTGAAGTTATCTTTTCATATCTCTTCACTTGAGTCCCACTTGATTTTTTATAATTTTGTTACATCTTCTTTTGATTTTTTGCTATATAGTCGCTTTCCATTTGAATTGTTACAGTTACTGTACATATTGTTTTCTTGACTCTACATCAATTCATATAGACTTTTCCATACTTCCATGCATTCATCATACATAATTTCTTACAGCACAGGAATATTCCATTATATTTATGTACCACAATTTGTTTAGCCATTTCCCAATTGATGAATATCTACTTTGTGTTCAATCATTAGCTATCACAAAAAATGCAGCTATAAATGTTTTGGAATATAGGGGGATACCAACAGCTTCTTTGGGTTAGTATAAACTCAGTAATGAAGTCTCTGGTTCAAAGGGTATGAACATTTTAGTCACTTCATTTGCAGAATTTCAAATTGCTTTCCCAAATGGTGCCATTTCACATCTCCACTAATAATGTGCCTATTCTTCCACAATGGCTACAACACTGGGTGTTGTCCTTTTTGTCATCTTTGCCAATTTTCAGGGTGCGAGGTGGAGCCTCTGGGTTGTTTTGATTGGCATTTCTCTTGTTACTGGTGATTCAAAACATTTTTTTTCATTTGGTTGTGAAAACTTTGCAGTTCTTTTGAGAACTATTTGTTCATATTCTTTGGCCATTTACCTATTGGGAAATGGCTATTAGCGATACATACATACACACACACCTACGTATCACTATGCAAATACACAAATATATATTATTTATGTGTCTTGAATATTGTAATAACAATGCTGCTAGCAGCTGCTGTGGGAGTGTAAGACCAATAATGCCAGCACACAGGAGGGCTGCTAGCATAGGTTCTTTGATCTGCTTTTCTAAGGAAAGCAACTTTAAGGGGTTTACGACCTCACTTTGATTAAACATACGTATATCATTCACTTAGTTCAGGGGAAAAACTCAGCACCCTGAACTTCAGAGAAAACACAAACAGAAATTACAAGCAGAAATTATATAAACAGAGCAAATAACACAAATCAGCAGACAGGGCTTCTAGCTGTCTGTCCATAGCAATACATACATAGTTACCAGAGAGAAAGAAGCCAGGGGGCTCCTTAACAGCTACCTGGAGTCTCCACACAAACACTCTTCCAATGAGTGAGCCCTCCAAAGCAAAATGCTAACCTCAGAGTATATATACACTTCTTCAGGGTCAGCCCACAGAGGGCGTCACAATCATGTGACTCGAACTCATGTGACTTGGGTTTTCTTGTGACTTAGGCAGGTCATCAAAGACCCTTGATTAATCAAAGACTCTTGATTTAAACAAAGGCAAGTCTCAATCGAAGGCACTTGATTATCTTAGCGCTGAGAAGAACTAGAACTCCAAAAGAAAAATGAGCAAAACAAAAAGTCCCACTTTGCTTGCCATTACAAATATCAAGCCCTTGACAGAGAAATTTGATAAAAATTTTAAAAAAAAGATTTTTCCCATTTAATCAATTCCCTTTTTATCCTAGATGCACTAATATTGTCTGCACACAATCTTTTCAGTTTCAGGCTCCCTCTTCTGCTATAAATACAGTATTATGTTCCTTCACTTACTTTAATCTTTTTTAGGTGGCCCTCTTCCCAATGGCTTTCTTCTCCTCACTCCTAAGCCCTCTTCTCATTTGATATCCCCCTCTCCCTCCTTACCTTGAGCTAGTCCTATTCTTCAATTTTTAAATTTGAATTTTTTTCACACCTCTTTCCAAAAATAATTTCTTTCATGTTCTTCATTATCCACCTTCTCTTTCTGTTTACTTTGTCCGCTCATTTATAATTCCTATAATCTCATCTCCCTTCACTACCAATCTTTCTTCACTCATAGACGATCCATCAGTACACCCTCCAACCTCCAATATGACTTCTTTCCTTTTCCACTCCTTTTCAACCTTTACCCCTTCCTTCTCACCCACTCCCTTGTAGGCACTTCTCTCTCGGAGATCACAAAGTTCACCTTCTCACCATTGCTAGTCCTTGATTTGACCCCAACACATCATTCACTCCTCTTTATCTCCCTAATTTCCCCCTCCCCTTAATGTACTCTCCCATATTGTAGTCTCACAAAAGGAGCATTCACCTATAGGCAGAGTATGACCAGACTCTACTTATAGTACTCCCTGTTCACCTCTTTACCCTTGTCTACTTGTCTACATTTTAAAAATATCTTATATTTCTCTTTATTGTCACTCTGTTGCTGTTGCTATCTTTCTCTGCTGCATCTATTAATTCTTTCTGGATTTTTGTCTTTTGGAGTGTTTGAGACGCAATTTCTTTAAGTTCTTGTTTTCTTTCTTTTTTTCTGGTTTTATTTCAAAAAAAATATTTCAAACTCTTCATTATTATTAAACATCCACCTTTTGTCCTGTATAGTTAAGCTCAGATTTGCAGGAAGGTCACCCTAGTCTGCATCCTGAATTCTATTGCTCTACAGAACACATTATTTCATTCCCTTCTCCTTTTTCTAGTTCATACAGAATAGTCTTGAGTTAGTCAAATGTTCTTTTCTTTGTATTTGAAAGTCTTTATCCTGATGGCTTGCAGAACTTGTTTGTTAAATGAATTCTTAAATTTGACCATTATATCTCTGGGAGTTTACAGCCTTGGGTTTGTTCATGCTGCTGCTGCTGTTTGTGGAAGCTAATCTGTAAATTCTATCCATTGAACTTTCATTTTACATATTTAGAAGTTCTGGGTAGTTCTCTTCTACTATTTTCTTCATTGTGGTGTTTAGGGGCTTTCGTCCTGTCATGTTCTGGGAGACCTCTGATCCTTAGGTTGTCTCTGCACAGTTTAATTTTTGCTTGCATGGTCATCATATTTTCTTTTAATGTTATTGGTTTTGCTTTTCTTTATCCAGGTTATCTTTCAGTTCTGTGTATTTATATTGCCAATCTATTGTTTCTTTGCTGAGGCTTGCACATTCAAGATGTTCTACTCTGCCCATTATTTTTGCCAAACAGGACATTAGTTCTTCTCTCTTGATGTTCATTTTTCTTTTAAACCACTTAGAAATAGCATGTTATGGATCTATGTTCTCTCAAATTCCACAGGATGCTCTATCTCATCAAGTGTCAGAGTATTTTCTTTTTTTGGCTGTATTTATTCATAGATATCTAAAATTATTTACTAGATGTAGAAGTCACATTTCTGTTTTTACTATTTTTACTCTGGACTTATCTGTTTATGTTTAAGTCTTTGAGTTCCCTTCTTCCTGAAATCTTTAGTACTTTCAGTTGCACCTTTTGGCTAAACCCAAGTTTAAATCAGGGGTGGGGAACCTGGGGCCTCAAGGCCACTTATGGCCCACTAGGTCCTGAAGCGCAGCCCTTTGACTGAACCCAAACTTCACAGAAAAAATCCCCCTAATTAAAGGATTTTGTCTGTAGAACTTGGACTCAGTCAAAAGGTTGTACCCAATGACCTAGAAGGCTATATGTGGCCTGAAGGCCACAGGTCTCCCACCCCTGGTTTAAATCCTGTCTCAGACACTTACTATCTCTGTGACTCTGAGTAAGTCACTTAGCCTCTCTCAGCCTCATTTTCCTCACCTTTAAAATAGGGATAAAAATAGCACCTACATCACTGGTTGCTATGTTGATTATAGCAAGCCTTGGATCATTATAATGCTGCTTCAGTTAGATCCATAATCATTCAAAAGACGCTGAACTAACCATCACGTAGAAAAACTAAAAGCATTCTTTGATACTGACTATGGCATAGATAGAACATGATAAACACTTGAGTGGTTAGCTCATCATCATGATGATGAAGTTTTTTTGGACCAGATCTAGGACTTCATTGGTGTATGAAACTATACAATCAATGGTAAGGAAACTCCCTGTACCGATGAAGATCAGATTGGCAACATCTCAGTAACTCAGTCTTAGAACATTGCCCACAACCATGGATAGGTCAAATGGCTTGCTTAGGGTTACATAGGCAATATGTGCCAGAGCCAGATCCTAGATCTTCCTGACTCTAAGACTCTGTCCACTATGCCTCTCTGCTTCTCAACCCCTAATACAGTCAAATGCTTATACTAATAAGACAATCACTCATTGACCTTCCAACAAAAATTTTCAAAAGTTGGACTTTCTCTAACCCATTATATTAGGCTTCCAAGTAATTTTCAAATATTGGAGGTCAATGTTCCCTAACTTGGCTCACTGGATATAATATAACCCATCTAGCAGCTTCATATCACAGTATTTTATTTCTTAGTTATATTTTGAAAGATTGCATTGCAAGATTATTGTATAAAATAAACCGTCAAACCTTTATATCTTGTCTATGGCCACTATGCACATACACAATTGCCATATTTTCTTATTATAATCCTTTCTGAGAATAAGTATTTCGTATAAAGAAGATACGATAAACCACAAAAGAGGTAGCAGGGACAAGCTTTTACTTTGCTTTAAGCAGATTTGAGCTCATAAGGATTTCCTAAGAGGAAGGCATTTTATACATATATAAAATATTTTAAAATGAACCAGAGTCTCTGTCTGCACATTTATTTCAACATCTATCAATGGCTGCATCATTTGGGGAGTGCTCTAAAAACATTTATTTCCTAAAATGGAAAGGCCTAATAATTTTAAAATGATAATGTCTAGTAGCATAGTCTTACATTTTGACTTAAAGGTATTAGAATACTGAATTGAGAAGAGAATGGAAAAGTCACAGTAACCCTGGGAATTGTAGAGAGGAAAAGCAAATAATCTGCCCCTCTGGCAAGTCAAAGATACTATCTCTTTAAACAAGATAGTACCAAAAAGAATTTCAGATTTCAAAGCAAGTTTCCTTTCAAAAGACCTTCATCAAGTACAAAGTGATAGCTTGTAAGATCTAGACACCGATGAGATATTAGGGATCATATGAGGCAATTTGTGTCTTAAAGCCTACCCTCATATAAGAATTTGGTACCCTCATGTGAGAATGATGAGGAAGCTAAGGCCTCAGGAAGTGAAGAGATTTGCACAAGATTGAAGCTGTGTATGGATGAATGAGAGAACACATTGCCTGACTCCAAAGTGATGTGCTAAAATAGAGCCAGGACATAGCTAGTCTCACTTGGCCAAAATAATCTCCAAAAGATTAATCTCCAACTGAAAGTTACAAGCATGTTGTCAATGATATTCCTGAATATGAGTACAGGTTGGCCTACTCGGCCTCCAAGGTTCCTTCCAACTCAGAGATTCTTTCATGATTCCATGAACCAGAGAATTAAACATTTGCTTTAGCTACAAGCACAGCCTCACGCAATATGCCCACCATTTGCCTTGCACATTATAAATCTTGGAATCTGAAAAAGTCTACACATTTTGGTGAGGGTAGATCCACACAAAAGTTTGTTTGAAGTCAGATGACTTAGATTCATGCCCCAGTTCTGCCATTTATCACTTTTACCACTTCTAGATCCTTTATCCCTAGAGCTCATTTAGCCATAGGTAGTACAGTTATCCCTTCCGCATCAAGGCAGCTAGGGGCATGGTACCCCTGCTGTCTGGAAAATCTGTGTAAAATCCATAGGGGTAGACCCTTCACCTTCATTTCTCCTTAGGATATCATATAAGAACTTAGCCTTTTCTTGTATGGTTCCAGAATCTACCAGAATGCCTTTTTAACAACAACATTTCTAAGTTTCTAAACTTTTTCTGTGTCATCTGATGGCCTTCATTTGTCATCTGCAGCTTATATAAAAGCTCCCCCCAAAATTCCCATTTAATTTTTATGCCGATCTGCAATGTATCAAAACTGTGATTGTGGAAGGGATAACTCAACTAGGACTACAGACTAGGACCAATTTCATCTAGGCAACCCTATATTATTTGACTTGGTCACAAAATATTAGCTCAATTCTAGGTAGCAGTTGATTTGGGGAAGCTCCATCCATCTAGGATCATTTTGGTATTTGGGAGAAGCTTTAAAGGAAGTTCTGGACAACCTTGAAGTTTTCAGGCTAAAAACAACTATAACTCACCTAAGAGCACTATACAACCTATCTCTCTGAGGTCTTTCAAGGACTGGACTCCATAAACCTCCTATGAACCCAATCCAATTCTCCTTCCAACATACACATGCAAGGTTTGGCCAGAGAAGAATATAGGAGTAAGACATATAGTGAAGATGATAATTTTTTTTCTTTTCATAATGAATAAATTTTTAATGTTTACTAAATGAATGATTCTCTTGAAGGCTATTTCCTAACTAGTTAGATATCTTTTTTAAAAGATTTTTGTTATCCAATGAATTTCCCTTTCTTTTTTTTCCTTTTTTTTATTTTTAATATGTTTAGTTTTCAGCATTGATTTTCACATGCATTTGAATTACAGATTTTCTCCCCATTTCCACCCCCCCACTCCAAGATGGCGTACACTCTGGTTGCCCTGT
>CM053622.1:155353414-155390044 GCA_028646595.1 Phalanger gymnotis | reverse complement strand
AGGGCAGGTGAGGGGGAATGAGTGAATCTTGCCCTCATCAGGTGTGACCTGAAGAGGGAGTGCCATGCATACTCAGTTGTGTGTCTTGCCACGCGGGAAGGAAGGAGGAAGAGGATGGAAGCGGGGGGGGGGACGATGGAGGGGAGGGCAGATGGGGATGAGGATAATCAAAAACAAACACTTTCGAAAAGAGACAGGGTCAAGGGAGAAAATTCAATGGAGGGGGATAGGTTAGGAAGAAGCAAAATGTAGTTGGTCTTTTACAACATGAGTACTGTGGAAGGGTTATACATAATGATACGCATGTGGCCCATGTTGAATTGCTTGGCTTCTTAGGGAGGGTGGATGGGAAGGGAGGAGGGGACAGAATTTGGAACTCAAGGTTTTGAAAAAATGGATGTTCAAAAGTAAAAAACTTTTTTTCATGCAACTAGAGAATAGGATGCACAGGCAATGGAGCATAGAGATTTATCTTGCCCTACAAGAAAGGAAGGGAAAGGGGGATGGGAGGGGAATGGGGCGACGGAGGGGAGGGCAGACTGGGGAACAGGGCAACCAGAGTGTACGCCATCTTGGAGTGGGGCGGGGGAGGAAATGGGGAGAAAATTTGTAATTCCAACGCCTGTGAAAATCAATGCTGAAAACAAAACATATTAAAAATAAATTTTAAAAAATATCTTCTTGTAATAGAAGGCACTTACTAAATACTTGTTGACTTGTCTCCTCCAGTATAAGGTCAAGGATTGTTTTCATTCTTTGTATTTGAATCCCAGACACCTAGCATAGTACCCAGCATATTGTAGGTATTTAATAAGTGTTTGTCAATTGATTGCTGAATGATTGGCTAAAGGAACAGGGCAAGTTTGTCTTGGAAAAGGAAAAGCATGAGAGGCACACGGCGGCTGACTAACTTGAAAATTGAATTAAATTGTTCTTCTCTGTCGTGGGAGGTAGAACTGGGACCAATGGGTAGATATTGCAAAGAGACAGATTTCAGCTAGCCATAAGCAAAAACTCGCCAATAATTAGAGCTATCCAACATGGAACAGGCTGCCTGGAGCAGTAATAGTTCCCCCCACTCTGGAGGTTTTCAGACAAAGGCTAGATATGTAGTAAAGGGGATTCATCTTCAGGACTAAATGGCCTTGGGAGTCTCTTACAAATTAGAGATCCTGTGGCAATCATGTGGCACTCTTTAGGAGCAACAATCTTGAAATACACATTTTGGTAGCCTTTCTCTCCCCCCATTTACTGTTCAGGTAAGTATTACATGTATTTGTGCATGTACATATGTATGTATACATATATGTATGTATATACATATGTAGACATGTATCTGTGTCTTTGTGTATGTATATACAAACATTATATATTAGCTACTCAAGAAATATCTGTAGATCCATTGAATGAAAGAAAAATGCTCATATTTATAATGCATCATTATAATAGCATCAATACAAATTTAACATTAGCTATAAGTACAAAGGCACAGTTTTCTCTTTTTTTCAAAAGCTATATTTGAAAACATAAAACAATGAAGGCCAACTAACAAAGGGTTGTTCAAATTCTGATAAGTTCTTAGAAAACAAAGCAATGCTTTATTTATTTATTAGAGAAGCTTCATCTGACATTGATAGGGACAGAGAGCTTCTAAGCAGTTAATTTCTTCAAGTTAACAAGCATTTATTAAGCATTTAATAAATGTGGGCTGCTAGGTGGTACAGTGGATAAAGGGCTGGGCCTGGAGTCAAGAAGACCTGAATTCAAATGTGGCTTCAGATACTAACTAGTTGTGTGTTACTGGTCAAGTCACTTAACCTCTGTTTGCTTCAGTTTCCTCATCTGTAAAATGGGGATAATAATTGCACCTACCTCCCATGGTTGTTCCAAAGATCAAATGAGATGATAATTTTAAAGCCCTTAGCACAATGCTTGAAATGCTATTAAGTGCTATATAAGTAATGTTCATTGTTACTGTTATTACTATTAATGTACTAGAATTTTGCCAATACTAGGAATACAAATAGGAACAGAAAAAAGGCTATGTCTTCCCTCAAGGAACTTACATTCTAATAAGAGAAGATAACATAAAAGGAAGCTGAAGGAGGGGTGATTATAACATATATAATTCATCCATGCTGTTGGTGAAGCTGAAACAGGATATTAGAATTAAAATACTTAACTGTATGGCAGAGTAAAGTTTGATAAAACGTCATAAAATTTTATTACCTAACCTAAACAGTGCAGTTTAGATGTTGGTCCAACTGTACCTTTCAGGATGGTTTTATTTTTTTTCTCTCTCCCCAAATGTATGGAAATATTACAAATTCCTCTTCTGGTGGGATATATTTATGTACAATAAGTATAAATTGAGGAATGTGCTTAGTTTTTTTATAGTCCCTGGAAAAATTATGCCACGAAATTTATGGGGGCAGGGAATCATTGTTAGGGACTTCCCTGGATTATCATGTATGAATTATTATATTATGCTCAAAAAGAAGACAAGAGGATCATTAAATTTCTCTCTTTCGTGCTTAGCATTTAAGCCCTAGGCACAAAATAGCTCTAAATAGCATTTCCTTAGTCCCTAGGGTTCCATTTTCTTTATTTACTTCAATATTTGTGATAGGGGCACTTCTTTGCAGATCAAAATCTCTCTCAGCCTTAGGAAATATTTTAATGAATTGCTATGACCCCCAAAATACTTCACCACCTGATGGCCAGTATTCTGGCAATAAAGTCTCTCAAACTTAGCTTGGCTAGTCCTCAAATGATAGACAGTCCAATGCCAAGACACTATTCTTGAAGTGTGTCTGTTTTGGTGGGAAGAAGAAGAGTTTTTGTTCCTCTGACTTTCTTTGGGAAGCCAAAATAAATTCTTAACTAAAACAAGGCATTCAATTCATTTTGTTTCAATAAGTATTTGCTAAAAGACTACTAAAGATGAATCCTTGTACTAGTTAGTCCCAGTCCTCAAAGGAGTTTCCACAGCATTGGGGAATACCTCTTACATACAAAGAAGAAAATCCAAAGTGATTTCTGGAGGGAGAGAGCACTAATTGGGAAGGGATCTCCTCTATTGGAGATGGCAAATTGTCAAAGTATGTGAGCAAGGGCTTCTAAGAGTCAGAGATTAGGGGAGAGACGGTCAGTATATTCCTGACACAGGGAAACAGCTCTGAAATGTATCAGAGGTTGAAGATGTCAAGTCAAAATTGGTAAAAGTCTAACATAAAACTTGGTTAAAAAAAGAGTTGGTAGGCCAGCTTGTCTAGAAAGCTGAGTTCACAAAGAAAAAAAAAAGGAAATTAGTCTGGAAAGGTAGATGGGAATTATTATTCTATGCAACACTCTCTATATGTCAGGTTGAAGATTTTCATTTTTTCCAGAAACAATAGGAAGCCTTGAAGATTTTTGACTATAAAATTAGGAATTTCATCTAGAGTTTTCTTTAGGGGACAGGGAGAACAATATTTCAGGAAAATATCCCATATCTTTTAAAGCCATAAAAGATTTTTTGGAATCAACTTTCATGCTAAAATATTTATGTTAAAGACAGAAGCTCATATAATAGTAAAATGGATTTCTTCTCAGAAATTATGATATACAATAGTATAAACACAATTAAAACAATTGGCAATTCTCTCGGCTCACGAGTTCCCAAATAAGCCAAGTGTGATTGGTTCATACAGGAATTTGTTCTCCAGGATATTACTAGATCAATTCTTGAAAATGTGTTTTTAATTTACTAAATTTTTCAATGTGCAAAAGAATAGGTCCAACTAAACAGCTTTTATTTGCACTTGCTGAAGGCATAAATAGCTTTGTACACTCCTTCTGTTTATTAACCCAGTGACCTCCCTGAGGAACATCATAAGTTTCTGTAGAAGCCTACACTGAGTTAACTCACTTTACCAAACTGTCTCTTGTCCTTATCTTCTTAACTCTCTGCCCTGAACTAAAGTAGGGCAAAGGTTAGAGGACCCTGCCTCTTGAAAGACAGGAGATCCTTGACAAAATATCCACATGGATGAAGTTTGTCTTTGGTGCTATCCTACCTCGATTCCTAATTCACCCTTCCTCCTCTTCAAACTGCTGACATCTCTTCCTTTCACTCCCCCACCTCCAGGAGATGAATGTCCCCATGTTATGTTTAAGCTCCCCCCACCACGGATGGCATGCCACTCAAAGCTCCCTTCTCTCCCCTGCTCCAGAATTTCCTCTGGCTCTTTTCTCTCCCCTCTTTCCACTCCATCATAACCTTCTCGGAAATTAGTTGTTAGGATGTAAATCCAATTAACTGTACACAACCTTCAAGTTTTGTGGATTTATGAGTCACTTTCAAATATTCTTAATGGAAGCAAGCTCTCCTCCAGCATCACAATGGTTCTATAATACCAGGGTCCCCAGTACAGTTCAGCGCACTGTATTGTTAAACTGCTTTTCATATTCTACTAACAATGTAGTCATATTTATATACTTGTCCTCAGTTGCATCTGCAACAATCCTTTGCCCAGCTGCCTGCCAAAGTTGTCTTCAGGGGTAAAGAAGCTGGAACTGAAGGCTTTTCTCTATATATATCAAAGGCACACACTCTCTCAACCAATCAATCAACATTTATTAAGCACCTACTATGTGCTAGGCACTGTGCTAAGCACTGGGGATAAAAAAAGAAGAAGAAAAATACATTGCTTGCCTCAAAGAACTTACAATCTAATGGAGCATACAACTTACAAATACATACAAAGCAAGTTATATGCAGAATAATTAGGAAATAATTAAAAGGGAAAGAACTAGAATCAAGAAGGGTTAGGAAAGTCTTTGTTTCAGAATAAGCCCAATTCTCTTCTTTTCAGAAGATAGAACAGTAAAGAGCCTGATGCCTGGTTCTGACTTGGGACTCACATGGAATTAAAATCTACCAGAAAGAATAAAGACTTGATGCCAACATAAAACTTACTTTTATTACCAAGGCAAAAAGCTGCCCACTGCCTTGTCCTTTTTGGAAATTCCTTGATAATGTGAAAATCATTTTCCATGTACATGGTTCTCTATTAACCAGGAGGTTTCAGCCCCTGTCAAGCTTTACCCTTAAAGTTTTGCCTCATTTTTCCTTCAGAAGTCCTCATTCACACGGGGCACAAGGTACAAAGGGGCCATTTAGGTAATGGATTTCACCTTCCTGGAGGCTTTCTAGCAGGAGCTGGACAAATTCTTGTTGGGTAAAAGTCATGGGGATTCTTTCACAGTGATAGGATGGACTAGATGGTGGTAGAAATGCCATACAACTCCATTCAACAAGATAGAAAGAATCATTTCCTTCAAATAGCTGTGATCTATGATATGAATGATTAATATTACTTCTCCCTAACCTTGAGAGAAATGGGTATTGCATGTTAAACCAGATAAATCTCTGATTGGTGGAATTTTAACCATCTGTAGGAGTTCCTTCTCTTGAATGGAAACACTTGGCCTGCTCCATCTATGTGTATCATTCAACCCTGAGAAGGGAGTTAGAAGGTATGAGTAGACTTTTAAAAATTTTTTATTTATTTTAATTTTAATTCATGGAATGAAGCAAACATTTGCATAACATAGTGTAATTTTTTTAAAAAATGATTGCATAAGAAACTGCAAATCTATTAGATACAACTTGCTATTCCTTTTAAATCTATAATAAAGTTATGTAAATTTCTTTTTTTCCTTTTTTCCCTCCCCCTCCAGCCCTAGAGATGGTTACCATTAGACACAAATATGTATATATGTAAAATCATTATATACATCTATTTATCAGTTCTTTCTCTGGATGCAGATAGAGTCACTTTTTAGTCACTTACAGTCATCATTCCAAATTAAATTTGTAGCCCAAGTCTTTTATCTCCATTTGATAATAAGACATATGATGGAGGAATTGGGAAGAGTAGAAAGCTCTCCAGAGTCCCTTGGGAAGGCCATATAGGAACCTGAGTGGCTAAGCCTCCCTACTTCTCCAACAAGAAGGACCCATATCTCCCAGTTGGCAAGTATTTAATCAGACCAGGACATCCCAGACCTTTGGCACCAAATGCAGATACAGAAATGTCTGACTCAATTCCATTCCTCAAACATTTGTAAAAAGCGGCCCCTAATCACTTATGGCCTCTACTGTTGTAAAAGCCTCCCAGTTAATCCACCTGCTTCAAGTGTTTCTATACACCAATTCATCTTCCACAAAGTGACTTCTCTAAAGCATAAGTCTAACCAGGTCATGTCCTACTCAAAAAACTCCAATTGTTCACTATTACTTCTAGTATCAAATATCAACTTCTCTTTGGTTTGGCATTTAAAGTTCTTCACAGTCTGGCTCCTCCCTATCTTTCTAGTGGCCTTGTAAATCACTTAGCTCTAGGCACATCCTACCCTCTTCACTGTTCCTCATCCATGCCACAACTTCCTAAGGAATAAAAACTGCAGATGTCCTCAAGGAAGATAGTGATAGATTGGACTAGATGGTAGCAGAAGTCCTATTCAGCTCTATAAACTTTATGATTACAAAGTTAACATGTAAGTAGACTATAGCATATTTCCAATAAAAGTGGCCTATAGGAATGTTTTTCAGGAAATGTCTGATCAGAAAAGGACTTGAGTTCTGATATTTATGTGGCCAATCCTTGGGGCTATAACTTCTGGCTTGGTTTCTATGTATTTGACATACCAGCTTATAAAACCTGAGGGCCACGGATAGAGCTAATAGGCTGGAGGTTTAGTGCAACAAATATTTTGTCACGCTATATGCAAAGCAACTTAATAGATGCTGGGGATACAATAAGGAAAACAAAATAGCCTCTGCACTCAAGCACCTTCATTCTACTGGGAGGACACAACTGCTAGGATGATTTTTAATTACAAAGTAATCTGTATTTGGCTTCCGTTTCCTATGAGAAGGGGAATGATCTTAGGTCTATAAAGAACAGAATAAAAATGGGGGTCTGACACCCAAGAGGAGTAGGGATAAAATAAGAGAGTACTTAGTCACCCTTGATAAATTCAAGTCACCTAGAGCACTGAAGGAACTGGTACATGTGATTTTTGAATTAGCCAATGACGTTCTTAAGATCCTAGAAAATACAAAAGTACGCAGGACTGGAAAAAGGCATATTCGTGTAGAAATAGTGGAAAATGGGCAGGGGGGGAAGATATGCTGGGAAGCAAAGGTGATATAAAAACAAAACGAATAACTTTTTTTTGAAAAAAGAAACAGAGAGGCAGAATTGAGAAGGAAATGCATTCCAAGGGTAGGTGATAGGTTGTAAGACTTGTAACAACAGTGTTGCTTGCTGCTACTGTGGCTGTGTAAGACCAATAACACCAGCACACAGGAGGGCTGCTAGCACAGGTTCTTTGATCTGCTTTTCTAAGGAAATCAACTTTAAGGGGTTAACAATCTTACTTTAATTAAACATACACATACCATTCACTTAGTTCAGGGGGAAAAGCTAGCACCCTGAATTTGAGAGAGAATACAAACAGAAATTACAAGCAGAAATTACATAAACAGAGCAAATAACACAATAACATGCATAGTTACCAGAGGGAGAAGCAACAACATCTGGGTCCAAAGACTATAAGAATTTCCTTCCTTAGCCATATCTTCCCAGCAAGACTACTCTGTCAGTGTCTTAAACTCCATCTATAACAAACATTTTAATAAGGGATAAATCAACTACTTACCAAAATGGGGTTTAGGCACTCTTCCCTATGCTTACAATGAATTCCAACTTCCAACATCCAAAAAGGTCCTGAAAAGCACCTTTCTCTAAGTAGAAATAGAGAAAAAATCTCCTTCAACTAACACCAAACTACTTTTATTTGAGGAATATTGTTATATATGTTACTATATAAACTACATTAACACATTACTCCTGTTTCTATGAGCTGACAAACTAAAATACACATTAATGTGGAAAACATATTCTATCAACTCTCAATCATCGATGTATGGCTTATCCATAAAGTAGAAGACTTGACTGCCAACTCCCCAAAATAGTTGGTACATTGGTGCCATTGCATTATACATACATTATAAAATTATTTCTGCATTCTTAAAAACTGGGTATGGGTTCTTTTAGTCAACTCTCATTTACACTATACATATCCTGTATTTATAATTTTTAGATACTGTCTTTCTCATTAGAATGTCAGCTCCTTGAGGGGAAGTATTCTTTGTTTGTTTTCATTTCTTTGTATTCCCAGTGCTTAGTATGGTGCCTGACACATAGTAATTGCTTAAATACTTATTGACAGACTGACTCTCAATTATCTAATCTAATGGAGGGAAGCAATGACATTAGTGTGTTATTCTGCAATGCATATACCTTGTGAATTGCGTCTTCCTTAGGCTGATAGTAAAATCAGTTTTCATTCCCTGAGCACACACAAACTACTATGTGACAGGAGAAAAACAAACTGAATTCTTGCTGAATATGCTGAACATGTTCCATGACATGGATAATCCACATGTGAATAAGTGAGAGTTGATTATGTATGTATATAGTGTTCGTGTCATTGTTGTCTGTTTCAGATTGTCAGCTCCTAGAGGGCAGGAATAATTTTTGTTTAACTTACTTTATACAGGCACCAATACAATATCATGCACTTAATAAAAAGCTTTTTGATGATGGGAATAAATTATGATCTTAATCACATTCAGAAATTCTCATAGAAACTTGTTACAGCTCAGGGTATGGATTTGGTTAACATTCTTCATTTAAAATAACAAAAAAATAGTTCTGGTATGTACCATAACTGCACACTGTTAAAATCATGCAAGATATTTGAAAGTTACTTGCAAACTAAATTCTGCCAGCATTGTCCTGGTCAACCATGTTTTAGCCTTAGTTTGGATGAGTATAATGGTCATAGGAAAACCTAGGAAAAGATAAGTGACATACAACTCCAAAGCTGCTACAGAAGAGAGTATGTGTGCTGGGTGCCAGCACCCACTAATAAAATGTCTAAGTGCCCCTTTCTGATTCAGAATTCAGCACTTTGACACCCCCTCCTCCTTCAATTATTGTTCAGCCATTTTTTTTCAGTCATGTCTGACTCTTTATGACCCCATTTAGGGTTTTCTCGGCAAAAATACTAGAGTGATTTGCCATTTCCTTCTCCAGCTCATTTTATAGATGTGGAAACTTAGGCAAACAAGGTTAAGTGACTTGTCCAGAGTCACATAAATAGGGTCTGAGGTTGGATTTGAACTCAGGTCTTTATGACTCCAAACCCAGAACTCTATCTACTGAGCCACCTATCTATCCCTCTCCTCCAACAGGGAAGTGATGGAGGGACTGCTGGCCATCAGTACCCTGCTTATGCCCTTTCACAAAACTTTCTTCCATATACAACCACAACCACTGAGTCTGGATGAGGGCCACAGGTTTGAACTCTGACTTGAGTAGGTATCACCTTAACGAATGCATTATCAGCCTTTGGAATACTGACTAAAACACCAAACTGATTGAGAAGGTATGGATTCTAAAAAAAGTTAGCCAGTGACTAGCCTCTCAATCAATAAATAAACATTTATTAAACACCTACTATGTGCCAGCCACTGTGCTAAGCCAGGTGATCTGAACTTCTGTTTCAACAATTTGACTAGCAGCTGTTGTGGGGGTGAAAGACCAACACAAGCCCAACAACAAGAATGCTGCCAAAGCCCAGGGTCTTTTGATCTGTTTTACTAAGGAAAGCAACATTAAGGGGTTAACAAGCTTACTTTAATTCAGCATACAAATACCATTCACTTAGTTCGGGGGGAAAAGCCAGCACCCTGAACTTCGGAGCAAATACAAACAAATTACAAACATTGACAGACAGACAAAATATGATTCATAGTTACCAATATCTAAGTTCAGCCTGGGAGCTCATAACAAGGGCTGGCCTAGAGTCACTGGAGCTACCATGGCTGTGGGTAAGAGCTCCAAAAAAGAGAAAGCCAACCCCTGGTTTTATATCTTTTTCAGTGTCAAGAGTGAGTCACAAATGCGACTCATCCAAATCATCACAAAGAGGCAACTTAAACCCACATGGTCTAAAAGCCTCTGATGTCCCAAACATGCCACTCAAACCCACGTAAAGTAGGCCCTCCTCTGAGGCAAGGAGGTCACCAAGGACTCCCAATCTAATCAAAGAAACAAAGGCCAAACTCTTTAAGGACACTCGGTTGAACTGAGTGCTAAGAGCCCATTTTGACTGCCAACACAACCTCTCAGGCTCAATTTTCTCTAATAATGAAATTAGATAACATGAGAAAACACTTTGTACTCTGAAAAGATAAGCTATGAATAGAAGCAATGCTCATTTGTGATTCATTGCTTATGTCAACATATTTAACTAAACGATATTCTAATCATGGAGAAATTCATAATATCATAGAGTTAAGCTAGAAGGGACCTTAGAATCCATCTAGTTCAAACTCTTCATTTTACAGATGAGGAAACTGAGTCTAAGAGAAGTTAAGCTCTTTGCTTAGAGTCACAGGGCTATCAAGAGTCAGAGGTGGGATTTGACTCTAGGTCTTCCTAACTCCAACTCTGCTACTCTAGTCACACCACACAACCTGAGATGAAGTCATGAAATCTGAATTCCGTCACACTACCAACATTAATTATATAATAAAACTTTCCTCAGAACAGTTTTAGTCATCCCCTCCCCAACAACAAAGATTTCATAATTAGAGAAGATAATAACATTTATAAATAAGAAACATAGACCTGTTTTTAAAAATGAATTCCTGATTTCTTAATTCTCTGAGAAAATATTAGCACTAGCAGTCAATGTAAAAATACTTTTGGGGGGTTCTTTTTCACTCCAGATTAAAGTCTGATTTGGTTTAGTTTCCTAAAAGTCCAACTTCCAGAGTTTTCATTTAAATTTCATAGTTTTCATAGATGTCTACTTTTAAATGTAAGGTGTTGGTGATGATGAATACAGCTCTCTAGAGTGGTATTTCATAGAACAGAGTCCTGCAAGATCCCATCAGCCTTGATATTTCATATCATCACCACTCAATGTCCCTCTAATAAGAGGGAAGAGCCATATACTCAAAAACCTCCATTTAAAGAGTGAGCTGAGCCCAGAAATCTCATTTCTTACCTAACTGTACTACCTAGCTGTACTCTGGGACATCTCTAACTTTTCCTCAGTGCTCCTGCACTGGGTATCTTCTTACACTCCCCTATCCCCCCTAGGACATCCCCCCATCGCCCCCAACACACACACACACACACACACACACACACACACACACACACACACACACACTTTTCATTTTCCTTTTTGGTGTTGCCTTCCCTCATTAGATTTTAAGATCCTTGAGAGCAAGGACTATCTTTCTTTTTCAGTATGTGTATTCCCAGCACTTAGAACAGTGCCTGGCACATAGCAGACACTTAATAAATGTTTACTGACTGACTAGGTCTCAGATTTGTAAGGGGTCTCAAAGATCATCTAGTCCAACCTATAACTGACCATGAATCCCCTTTGTAACATCCCTGACAAATGATCATTCAGCTTCTGCCTGATCAAATGAAATAATATACGTAAAGTGCTTGGCACAGTGCCTGGCACATAGTAGGTGTTTATTAAATACTTGTTCATTTTCCCTTCCCTTTGCCTTAAGACCTCTGATAGTGGAATAAGTCCAATATCTCCTGAAGTAGCCTATTTATCTCTTATTATTAGAAAATCTTTCCTTACACTAAGCCTAAATCTCTGCCTTCCTACAACCTCTACCCATTATTCTCTAGGGCCAAGCAAAATCCTTCTCAATGACTAACCTCATCTTGTATTGTCACTTTCAAAAAGTCAAGTAAAAAAATGAGGATGCGGGCATTGTTCCAACCACAAGACAACTGATAGACAACTATCTTCTCCATATCACATCTAACACACGGATGATGCTCAGTAAACATCATTAAATAACAGCAACCTGGAAGAACAAGTATAGGACAGATAACAATCCTCCCTGAATTATGAGACTGATTTTTTAGCTAATTTAGGAATTTGGGGCCCCCTCAATTTTCCATTTTTTGCATATTTGACCAAAGTGATTTGGTTTGATGCACTGCTGGCCTGAATAGAAGGTTTCCCCAATGAATGGAAGGTTAAAAACAGGGTTGGAAGCTTCTGCTTTACCAGAGTGGTTTGAAGAATGGCCCAGTTATAGATTCACCAAATGGAGTTTAGTGATAGAACTTTTCTGGAGCAAGTAGCAAGGGAAAAGCCGAAGTACTAAGGGATACCTGATCCCAATTCAGCACTTTATAACTTAATACTAGACAATCTAGGCAGCTAGGTGGTGCGGTGGATAGAGTGCAGACCTGGTGTCTTCCTGAGTTCAAATCTGGCTTCAGACACTTACTAGCTATGTGACCCTGGGCAAGTCACTTAATCTTGCTTGCCTCAGTTTCCTGATCTGTACAATGAGCTGGAGAAGGAAATGGCAAACCACTCCAAATATCTTTGCCAAGAAAACCCCAAATGGGGTCTCAGAGAGTTGGACACAACTGAAAAACAACTGAACAGCAACACCTAGACAATCAATCAACAAGCACCTACTACATGCCTGGTACTGTATTATGCCATGAGAAAATAACAACAAAAAGAAACAACCCCTACTTTCCTATTCTATCAATAGAGACTGCACTTATATATATATATATTTGCACTTATATATATATTTGCATTTGCAAATCATTTGCAAATGATATACGAATATATAAGTGCAGCTTGTTTTTTTGGAACCTAAGTATAGTACTTTCTCTCTTTTAAATTTCATATTAGTTTGAATTTTAGAAAACAGATTAGGGCTAGAAATGTAAATTGGTGACATATTTGTAAAGTAGCAGGAGCTGAAGCCACAGAAGGAAATATGATTGTAAAAAGAGAGAAGAGAAAGGAATAGAGAAGGGAAGGCCATAGATAGACCCTTGGGGAAAAACCTACATTAAAAGGTGAGAAGCTAAGGAAGGATAGCGCATCAATTAGGTAGGGGTGGTCTACAGTGTCGAAAATTAGAGATTAATCAAGGAGGGTATAGACTGGGATGGGGGGAGGCCACTTGACTTGGTGATCAGAAAATCATTAAGAAATTTCAGAAAATAGTTTCAGTAGACTCAGAGGCCACAAAAGCCAACTTACAAAGAATTAAGGACGATGATAAAGGTACTGAAGAAATGGGAGCTTTTATTTAAAGCAGATATGAAATTTGTCTTCAAGTATTCGAAGGGTGTGAAAAAGATTAAATGTATTCTCCTTAGTCCCAAAGGACAGAATTAGCTCAAAAAAATATAAGTTGTAGAGGGGTGGACAGATTTGATATAAGGAAGAAAAAGTTCAATTGCATAAGGTAGTGAATTTCCCATCCCAGGAGATCTTTAAATGAAATCTATATAATCATTTGTAGGAGGATGCTACAGAGGACTCTCAGTTCAGGGACAGGGTGAGCTAGATGGTCTCTGAGCTTCATTCCAATTTTGTGACTATCACTTCTAAGTTCCTCCTGAGCTTCAGCCAGAACTGAAACCCACTAACCCTGCTGACTTCAAGATACCATTTTCTGTTGATAATTATCCTTGTGCTTCTCCTGAGTATAGCTTTTTGTTCTTTATGGCTTTTCTGCTGTAGATAACTAAAGATATCAGAGCAGCTAGATGTAGGTCAACACAGATATACCTGCTCCAATCTGATTTACTAAAAAAAAAGAGAGAGAGAGTACAATTCATATTTCTTAACTCTGAATCTCAAGTTACCTATTACTTTTTAGATGGATTGGTTTCTAGGTTTCAAATCCTAGCCCTAGCTTTCCTTTCACAATCATTTAAACTTGGAAATATTCTCTATGAATCGATTACAGTATATTTCATGATGCCACAGCAAACTGAAGGTAAATTTGTGGTTTCCAAGCGGATATCACTATTTTAACATATTTCTGGCCCTATTTTAATTCTTCATGTTCAATTTTCCTTCCTAATATTTTCAACCTTTCTCATAACATTGATTAGCTTACAATTTTAATCAAGTTGCTCTCTGAAATATTTTAAGTTGAACTACTCCAATTAATGTCATTATAGAAGTCCTTAGATAGCTGGATTGAATCAATCAGCCCATTAAGGGTATAAATGTTTTATATTGTTTGTGCTTATAAAAAAATAAACTTTATAAATGGGAAGCACACTAGTGGGGGCTCACAAGTGGTGGTGCTGAAAATGCTAGCAATTCTTAGGGTTATCCTTAGACTTCTGAGAGCAGTTGTAATTACCTATCCTCTGGGCACCTTGCCAGATGAGAGTAGAAGTTGGGAGAATATCCTCAGAGGTGATCATAGAAACATAGATTTACAACTGAAATGGACCTTTAGAGGTCATTTAGTCGATCCAAATCTTTCATTTTGCAGCTAAGGAAACTTCTCCCCCAAAGAGGTTAAATGACTTGACAAAGATCACTAAACTCATAAAGAAGGTGAAGCAAGAGTCCACCTTCCTTATTCCTGCTACTCCATTACTTCAGGTCTCAAGGAGGCAGAAGCCACTTTTCTATCCTAATTCCTTAAGCAAAAGAAACACCCATAATAGATCCCAATAGAATCTACAGACAAATCTGGGCTGCAGGCCAGTGTGCATGAGAATATCTGCTCCCTAGTTGAGTAGAGAAAGTGAGAGTAGGTGAATATGGGAGCTGGAGGCACTGCAAGGCTTCTGCTAATATTTTCCCAAGGAATTGTCATGGAGTTTCTTACCTGGGTGATTGACTTGATGTCTGTCCAGGAGCTGTCCTGGTTGTTAGAAGCAGCATGGAACCATGGAAATAGTGCCATCTTAGGAATGGCCTGTGACTGATATTTAGCAGATACGTGACCAAGGACAAATTGTCTAATCTCTCAGAGCCTTGGCTCCTTTTGCTATTAAAAAAAAGTAACTGCTATACCATGAGATAATATATGTAAAGTACTTTGCAAAATTTAGCGTGTTAAACAAATTCAAGCTATTATTTTTAATCTTTCTCTCCTTCCTTCCTACACACAGTAGTATGTCAAGGTATGATGAAAAGCAAAAAAAAGATCAGTTTTTGTCTAATTTGTGTTTGACAAATTGAGGGCAACTGAGCTCATCTTTAGGTTTCTATTTCTAGAGGAGATTGGGAGTGTGGAGGGAGAGAGAAACTGAGATAACCTTACACTTCAACTGGGTCTTTGACTCTGCTCTCCAATCTCATAGCCCAGTTTCCCTATTCTTACTGCCTACATGACTTTCCCTTACTTTGGAAACTGCCTACCTAGAACTGCCTAACTTTTAATACCTGTCAACCTTTCCTTCCTATCTAGCTAAACTCTCAACCTGCCCCTCACCTGCCCAATTACCCCCTCCTAAATTCCATAAAAAGATATCGTGGCAAGAATATCAGATTAGGAGTCAGAGGCCTGAATTTGAGGTCTCATTTCACCATCCACTAGTCCTGTGACCTTAAGGAAATTTTTAACTTCTTTGTGATTCAATTTCCTAAAGTGGAAAATAGTACCTCCCCCATTAGCCTCCAGATTGTTGTACGTAAAGTGGTGTGTTACAGAGTGCTCCCATTAAGAATATGCAATTGGCAAAAGGACCTCCAATCAACCAAATTTTAGCTGTACATTTTAAAGGAAGAAAAATGAGAACTTGAACCTGTGACCCTAAAACAAGCAAAGTTTCCCATAATGCATTAATCCATTGTTATAAGTAACCTTTATTTTTTTAATGCTTTACTTGTCCAGGCATTGCTATTTTGTACCATATGTGACTTCTCTGGTTATTAAACAGTGCTAGCATCCACTGAAATGGAGTTAATATCTCTGTAGTTAAGCTGATGACCTGGCTGCTGCATCTGTTCACCTTGAAAGACAGCCAACAGATGAGTAATTTAATCAGCTTTGAACTGGCATATTGTAGTCATTTGAATATTGTTTTTGTATGATGTATTTGCTGTCCTCTACTATTCACTTTGTCATAAAATAACACCCACCTAATGGCCTTTAAAAGAACTTTAGCACCTCCTTAAGGAAAAAGAGGCCTTTCTATTATAGATTGCACGTGTGTTTTTTTAATTATTGGTTTAAAATTAGTTTAACGGGCTTCATCTAGGATTTGCTGAATGAAATGGGTTTCACTTTTGCCAGCTTCCCTGCATTCTATTAGGCCTAATGGTCGGATAAGCAGTCATTGCTCAGATGGCCCCTACATGGAGATCAAACCATTGTATAAGCGAAGCCAGTAGGAATTATACAGATTTGGCTATAAAGCTTGCATGACAAATGCAAAACATGAACGAAAGTCAAATAGGGGCAAATGAGACCCTTTAGCAACTAATCTCTTGGCCTGTGAGATATAATCCAGTTTTTGAAATTGGCCCAGAATAAACCTACAAATTAATGAAATCCCTAGTATTTTTATAGGCTCTTTACAGAGGAAATTAAACCTAAAAGCAACATCTCAAAAATATTTGCAAGAAATACATTCCTTTTCTATGCTAATTTGGAACTTGAACCTGTGACCCTAAAACAAGCAAAGTTTCCAAGAATGAGGGAGATCTTATGAGGATTTCAAGATCAAGTTCTCTTAGGATGCAACTTTCTGTTGCTGAAAATATCTGTGAGTCGCAAAAAACCTGGAAAAGATGGTGCCTCAAGGAATTCCTACTGCTGGAAGGGGGACAAGAAGAAATCTGATCCTGAATAATGATCCTTCCAGGGTCCGAACTTCTTGATAGTTAATTAGAAACTTTAGTCTTCACACATTCAACGGAAAGATAAGAAGACATCATAGCATGAGGATTCAAAAATGCTGGAAAAAATTATCAAAGGTTTAAGTTTCATGTGTCATACTGTAAGACTAGCCAATAGTTTGTCACTCAGAAATGTAATGCTGATACAGTAAAGAAAAGATTGGTTATGGGGAGGGGATAAGTGGAACTGTGTCAAGTACAATCAGCCAGGTCCCACAGGTTTTAGGGTGAAGTATAACTCCTAAGCAATATCCAAAGGATAAAAAAATGAAAGTACATGAGGTAGAGAAGGATGGAAAGTTAAAGAACTAATAAACCTTTGTAGCTATGGAATATGTAGCACCAGCCCTCCTGCAGCTCTCGGATGCCTCATGTCTCCTGTTTTTAAGGTGCTGTTTTGGGTCATCAGGTATTCAGACTCTCATTATGAGCCTCCACCTTAGTACATTCTCTCACAGATGAAAAGAGACTTGACACATGAAATGATCAGTATACGATTCTTAATAAAAACAGGATAACAAAATAAATCAAAGATATTTAATTAGGTAGTTGTACTCTCAGCACAAAAACCACATAGTTATCCTCACCAAATGATTGCTCAGAGGGCTGGTGTATGACCCTCTCCCCACCCCTTGGCCTCTTGTATCCAAACTCATAGCCATAGGTGTCAGAGGTCAGTATCTACAATATCCTCTCTATTTAGATACTTCCCATGTCATTTTTCTGCAATAGTAAATCTTAGGAGCAAATCTTAGCATGGCTCCCAATTCAGCAAACTGTTCTCAGTATAGTAAAGAGAAACCTCCACAGAAAGCAAAAGCTCAGGAGTGGGGAACCTGCAACCTCGAGGCCACATATGGCCCTCTAACCTCAAGACTGAATCCAAACTTCACAGATTTGTTCTGTGAAGTTTGGATTCAGTAAAAGGACTGCACTTGAGGACCCAGAGGACCACATGTGGCCTTGAGGCCACAGACTAAATTTCTGCCACCCACATTATACCCAACAATCATCTCTCCTTGTCTCTTCTCTCTCCCATGTAAACTTCCAAAAGATCCCCCCCACTGCTTAAAAAGCAAGAACATGAATTTCAATACTACATATACCCAATTAAAATAAAGATGAATCTCTCCTTACGAAACATAACACAGGATCTGGTAAAGAGGGAAGAAACAAACATTTGTTAAGCTCCTTCTACTATGTGTCAGGCATTGTGGGAAGCACTTTTCATTAGATCCTCACAACAACCTAGACATGTAGATGCTATTATCATTTTCATCATATAGTTGAGGAAACTCAGTTATGAGGAAGAGAAAAGTTAAATGACTTATGCAGGTTCACATAGCTTGTAAGTATCTGAGACCAGAGTTGAGGTCAGGACTTCCTGTCTAACTCTAAGCCCAGTACTCTCTCTACTAGTCTACCTGGCTATCTCTGTCTCTCTAGGAGGGAATGCTCCAAAGGAAGATAGTGAGAATTCATGTTTGACACCAGGAAAGGGACCATTCAGGGCTGCTCAAAGGACGTGGAGACAAGTAATAGTATTCGGTATTCTAGTGAGGGATACCGCAGTAATCCTACCTATGTAGAGACCGAAATGAAAAACTGATGGTCATAAGGCATACTCTTGTTCTAGAGTGTGCATCTTCAAATGCTTGTGAAACAAAACTGCTACTTACTTTGTGTAATTGATGTGGAGAGCTGTCCTTAAGGACCTTTTTTATTGGCCAGTGTTTTGTGTGGCTACTATGGATATCTTAGGATTTGAGGTGATTCTAATGTATGAAATAAACCCATAGAAGTAAATCTCAGAGACGTAAAAGCCTCTGAATGGAATTTGATTCATTTATTTCTCATTTTATATTGAAAACATAAGAAAAGCCTTCAGTTGGGAGATTTCCATTTTTAGTACAAGAAATATTTGTATTAAGTATAATTTATTATAATCCTTTTTTCTTGCATATTAAGACAATTTCCTTTGAAGTATAACTCCTTAAAATGTCAAAGTTTGCTTTCTAAAGATTTGACCAGTTTCTTTTTTTCTTTTATATTTTTTTGTTTTCTAAAATCCTTATTAAGCCAACTTCGTACTACCACCCCCAAGATAACAGTAGCTTCTTCAATTCAGGGCTTGATTTACTGTGTTGTTGGTCATCTAGACTTAATAAAGTGATAGAGAAAATGTTAATAATGAAACTTATAAAGGAGTTGTACGTACATTTGGTGGGGGACGGGGGGAAGGAGGGAAGGAGAGCATCCAATGGTTAAACATTTACCAGTACATCACTGCATACATTTGCCAAGCCAGTTATCAGAAGGAGTATCATGTAGTTAACCTGAAGAATATGAGTGGAGAGAAATAATAATTCACAGCTGACAGTGTCCAAGAACAAGGGTAGTAATAAGACTCCTTGATTCAGATTATTTATATACAAATGATCAAAGCACAGATAATAAACAAAACGGCCTAAAGAGACAGATACAAAAAAACAGAATTTACCTCCCCACTTTCACTGAGACATGGCAGTCTGTGATTTATGACTGGAATATAGCTACAGAACCATGTGCCTTATTCAAAAGGAACATATTAGATGAAAAGGACCATAGATTATCATTCACAGGATCAAAGAATGTTAGAACTGGAAGGCACCTTAAAGATCATTTGTTTAAAACACCCGCATTTCAAAGATGAAGAAACTGAGAGTCAGAAAGGGAAGCAATTTGCCCAACATTTAGTGGCAAAAGGAAGACAAATCCAGATCTTCTTGACTTGCAGTTCAATGATCTTTTTTTCTTATTTTTTTCATTGCAAATTCAATAACTGTCAACATAAATATTCATATAAGGTTAAAAATCAAATCATACATAGAATAATGAACATATTGTGCCTTCCATGTTAACCAAATAGGATCAAACAATAAACCAACAAAAAGTATTTTCCTTATGGGGACCCATTCTGTATCAGTCTAAAGTTTTGCTACTTTTGGTTTTGTCTTAAGTTTTTAATGTCATATTGTCATATAGTGTCATAATATTAATATATATGCCAGTCTGGGCCTACTAATCTTGCTTTGTATCGCTTTGTAAGGTTTTACATATTTTCTTGTATTCATGGCTTTTTACAGTGACCTGATATTATAATTTATTTGGTGATAAAGTAATCTCTTAAAACAGTCTTGATTTTTCATTTTATATGATTATTTGAGGAATTTGTGCAGCCTTTTGTGTTTATTAAGGATTCCTATTTTATCTAAAAATTTTCTGTTCATGTTGTTTGTCTATTTCCATTGGCATGAATAGGTTTCTTTTATGTTCTGGGTGTCAGGCCTTTATCTCATACAATTACTGCCAAATATTTCATTCTATTTGTTAAAGATAGGAGGATTTTAGTAGAATGCAAGCTTAATATGAATCAACTGTATAGTAGAGCTGCCAAAAACATAATGATCTCATGCTGTATTGATAGAAATCTAATATCAAGGATGACAGAAGCAACAGTCCAACTGTATTCTGCTCGGGTCATACCATATCTTTAGCCTTGTGTCTACTTCTAGATGCTAATAATGATAAACTAAGATAAAGCCAAAAAAGAGTGGCTAGGGTGTTGAGAGAGCCCTGTATGTGGAGTATTTTTTTCAGCTCTGAGTCCCACAATTTCAGTTGGACATTGATAGGCTGAACAAGTTCCAAAGGGACAGTGAAGAGCTGAAGCTAAATAATTAGCTTAAGGAACTGAGGAAGTATCCTAAACAAGGGAAGACTGGGGAGATATGATAGCTCTCCTTAAAAGTCTAAAAAGCTGTCATACAAAAGAGAGATTAAATGTTTCCTGCTTGAGCCCAAATGGTAGAATTAGGAAATATGACTTTTGTTGTTCAGTTGGGTCCAACTCTGTGTGACCCCATAGACTTTGTCTGTGGAGTTTTCTTGGCAAAGATACTGGAGTAGTTTGCATTTCCTTCTCCCACATGTCCTTATTTCATGGATGAAGAACTGCAGCAAATAGGGGGTTAAGTGACTTTCCCAGGGTCACATAGCTAGTAAATATCTGAGGCTGGATTTGAACTCATCTTCCCAACTCTAGGCACAGTGTTTTATCTGCTGCTCCACCTACCTGTCCTAGGAGCTATGGCTAGAAGTCTCAAAGAGGCAAATTTGGGCTTAATTTCAGAGAAAATTTCCTAACAATTAGAGCTATTCAAAGGAAATGAGCTGCCTTAGTAGGCAGCTTGGGGTCTTTAAGTAAAGGGTAATTACCTTGTCAGATTTATAGGGACCCTTTCTCCAACATGGGCTAGATTCAGTGACTTCTGAGGTTCTTTCCAATTCTGAATTTTTTTTTTAAATTCTGTGGAACTTAAGATATCATGTGGTACAGTGGAAAGGACCTGGGTTCCAATCCTACCTCTAATGCTTATTTTCTGTGTGACCTTGGGAAATCATTTAATCAATCAAAAAGCCTTTACTAAGCATTTACTATATGCCAGGCACTGGGCACTGGGGATACAAAGAAAAGGAAAATACAACACACACACACACACAGACACAAACCTAGCTTCCTTGGGCCTCAGTTTTCTTAACTATAAATGAGAGGATTGGACTAGCTGGCCTCTGAGATCCTTCCCAGCTCTAGAAATAGGACCATAAGGCAACAAAGTTTCACTTGGAGAAGAGCAGACCTAGAGGAATGACCAACTACCTTCAAGGGCAATCATGTAGATGAGATATCACATAGAGGAATGGCTGGAGCCAAAAAGAATAAATCTAAAAGGCTGAACAAGGACCAATAGATGGAGAAGAAAAAGGAAAATTATAGGGCAAAGAGAAATGTCTTAACAATTGAAAGCCCTCAATGGAGATAATGCAATAGTTTATATGGTCACTCAATCCAAATGTTCTGAAGGGGATTTCTGGTAAGGCATGGATTGGATCTGATGACTTTGGCTATTCCTTTCAACTCTGATGATCTGTGATTCTGTATTTATTTAAAGTAGAGGGTGGTTAATGGAAAATTTAAAAAATAAGCATGAATTTAGGAGAAAGAACTAATGATCAAGTAAACAAAAGGCAACAATTCCAACGAAATAGTAAGAAAGGAATAAACATTTATTAAGCATTTATTATATAACAAGCACTGTGCTAAATCTAGATAAAACCAAAAAGATAGTTTATAAAGAACTTACATTCCAAGAGGGTGAGAGGGGCAGGCAACATGTGAAAGAGAGCTAAAAAAGTTGAGGAGGGAGAGGCAGTTGCTAGGACAGGAGCCTGTTTGTGGAGTCCAGAAGCCAAGAACAAGGTCAGCAGGAGAATGAAGGCTAACTTGGGTCCCTCCACAAGATGGAGGCTCCATGAGGAACTCATCGGTGGGAGGAAACAGATCTTGCAGAGGACAAACAGGAGTTTTCTAAAGATACAACAACAGGTATATGGGGGGGAGGGAGGCATAAAGTGAAAAGTACATGGCAGAGAACAAAAGAAAACCTAGGAGGAAGTAAATAAAAGATGGGTAGCTTTGAAAACAATGTGTAGTATTTATTACTTGAAATGCAAATTTATTATTTTATATTGAGTCCTCTAATGTTCTGCTGTGTTGGAAATGTTCTTTTTTTTTCTTTTCTCGTTTTGTATTTAAGTTAAAATTTTTTAAAATTGCCTAAAATTTATCATAAATTATAATTATAAATCTATAATGTATACATTTTAATATAAATTATCATTTATTATATCAAGTATTGTCTGAAGTATCTCCTCTGTGGGTTTTCAGAGTGTTTCTATCTCTTGGTTCTCCTCCTACATGTCTGTCCACTCTTTCTCAGTCTTCTTTGCTGGATCTTCATCTATGATATTTACTAACTATGCCTGTCCCCTAAGACTATGTTCTGAGCCCTGTTCTCTTTTTCTGTACTTGGTGACTTCATAAACTCAATTACCATCTCAAAGCAGATGCCTTCTAGCTCTGGTCTCTCTCCTGTGTTCCAGTGCCACATTATAAATTGCCTGTTAGACATTTCGATCTGGATGCCTCATTAGGTATCTAAAATTCAACATGTCCAAAAAGAACTTGTGATCTTTTCCTCAAATCCTACCCCTCTTCCAAATTCCCCTATTACTGGCAAAAGAACAATCACCATCCCAAAGCATTGAGCTTGCAACCTTATTAGCATCTTTGATTCCCCATTGTAGCTGGTGCTACGTATCCAATCAGCTACCAAATCTCAATATTTTTATCTCCACAATATCTCTCTTCTACATTCCATTCTCTCCACTCACTCAGCCATGATCCATAGTTCAGACCTTCTTCTCCACTTGCCAAGACAATTGAAATAGCCCCTGACTGGTTTCTCTCCCTATTCCACAAAGCTTCCACAGTAATTTTCCTAAAGTTTGGTAAACTGCTGTGGATCCCTATTACCTCTGGGTCAAACCCCAAACATAAACTCCTCTGCTAGACATTTAAATCTCTTCTCAACCACAGCCTTTGCAGCCTTTTAAGTCTTTGTTCCCCACTTTATTCACCTCTACACATTATACAGTACAGTCACGCTATTCTTCTTCATGTTCTTTACGCACCACGCTCCATCCCTTATCTCCGTACCTTCACACTGTCTGTGCCCCATTCCTAAAATGCTCTACTCCCTAACCTCTGCCACCTGGAATTTCAGGGCGAGGATGGGTTTCAAGACTCAGCTCAAGCAGTACCCTTTTGCAGAAGGCCTTTTGAGTTTCGCCTAACTTCTATATTAATGCTTTCTCACAATGGAGCACACCTGTTTGGCCCCTCCCTCTAATTGGATGGCTCTCCCAGAACCTCCTTTTGAGGAGGGCGTCCAGGCCAGCAGTGTCTCCTTCCCCTCCAGGCTATCCTTTGGACCTCTTCTACAATTCCTCAGCTTTTCATCCTTACTCCAGCTTTGAAATTCATATATTAGAAGTTCCTTCCACCACCATCCAATTAAGGAGTTGGCCTCTCACTCTGATTAGATGGCTCCTCTCAAAATCTCCATATGAGGACCATCGCCTGGTTGCCACGCAGGACTTCCTCTACTATGGCCCCACCTCACCCTTCTCTTTCCTCCTCACCTTTCAGCTCCTTTTTGTGTATTGTTTTCCCCTATTAGAATGTAAGTACCTTGAGAGCAAGAAATATCCCTTTTACTTTGTTGTTTAGTCATTTTTTCAGTCATTCCCCACTTGGTGTTTGGGGGTTTTCTTGGGAAAGATACTAGAATGTTTCACCATGTCCTTCTCCAGCTCATTTTATAGATGATGAAACGGAGGTAACAGGTTAAGTGACTTGCCCAGGGTCACACAGCTAGCATCTGGAGCTATATTTGAACTCTTTCCAACTCCAAGCTCAGCGCTCTACTGGGCCATCTAGCTGCTTCTGTCTCTCTTACTGCTTATCAGAGTTTAGCACATTTCTGGAGCATAGGAAGTGCTTAATAAGTGCTGGCTGACTTTTTTACTTGACATTGTATCTACTTTGTCTATATCTTCTATATGACCATATATGCACATGTTGCCTCCCCTGTTTGGATGTAAGCTCTTTGAGGGCCAGTACTATTTCACTTTTATCTTAGTAGCCAGTGCTTAGCACAATGCCTGAGAATATGCTTAATACATTCTCATTGACTGATTGATACAGAATTAGCATAGTAGCTATTTGCAAATATTTGAGGATTGTCAGGTTGAAAAAAAGAATAATAGACTTGTTCTGTTTGGCCCCAGAGGGTTCTAGAAGCAGGATTAATGCCTGGAAGACAAAAAGAGATAAATTTAACATTTAAACCCAAGGAGAAACTTCCTAACCTTTAGAACAATCCAAAAATGAAATGGGTTTTCTTTTGAAGTCTCTCATTGGAAGCTTTCAAAAGAAAACTGGATAACAACTCATCAAGTATATGTTGGCATAAAAGGCTACTGAGATCCCTTCCAACTCAGAAATTCCAGGGTTCTAAGATTCTGTGAAGTGCATCTTCCCACACGGTTCACTAAAGTTATATCTGTATTTTTGTATGAACGTATAGTCTCCTTTCTCCACACACGTGCAAGCCTTTATAGCCCTACCTTCAACATCTCAAGTCAAATCTTAAATATTAAAGAAAAAAACCTCATGGAACACATTTCACATCCTTGCGATGAAATGCACGAGATTATCTTTTCTATTTCTTTTCTATTTACCTCTACTTCTACTGTATTCCAGACCTCATTCTAAACCATCCTAAGCCCCAGTGGGGTTTCTTGGTATTTTAAATCAGCTAATGCTGAAACTCGAAAAAGTGATACATTCACTGAGTAGCTGCCATATACATGATGCCCTCTACTAAGCATTATGTGGGTATGAAGACTATGAAGAACTGGTATTCTCAGGCTTCTTCTACAAGCCCCAGCAAGTTTTGCTTTTTCTTTCCCTTCCTTTTTTCTTCTTTTCTTTTTCCTTTTTTCCTACCTCTCCTCCTTCTCGCCTTCATTCCTTTCTTCTATTACCTCCCTTTCTTTCTTTCTTTCCTTCTTTTCTTTTCTTTTATAATTCCATAGCACGTGTTCTAGTACTATTACCCCACCTCCTGCTCCCACTGACAAGTATGGCTGAGTATGGCCACTACATCTATTTGGGGCTCTAAGGGTAGCCCTAAGTTAGTCTTTCTAATGATATAGCTCATGAGCCCCCACTTGTGGGCTTGACTCCATGATTATCAGTTTTATCGATTAGTCTGCCTGACAATTAGCTTTTAGAAAGAGGTATTTATTAAGGCGTTATAATAAAAACAGCATAAAAACAAGCTCCCAAAAGTCGGTGGCACACTCTCCCACCAGTACTCACCAAATCCAGCAGAAAGTGAGTTTAAAGAGTACATGGAGCAAAAACATAACAAAACAAAACAAAAATAAAAATGCTTTCTCCTCATAGCTACTGGAAACTCAAATCCCTGAACTGGCTTAATATCTTATAGAAGACTCACAGGACATGACCAAGTTCCCTCAGCCAATCTGATATTTCCTGTGCAACATCACTTCATTTGAGCAAGGATTTTTCTACATTTAGTCTAAAGTCTATGATTGATTCAATGAGAAGTACTCTAAACTTAAGTTATCAATACTTAGTATCTTGATGCTTAATTTAACCGGTATAGGTCATTTAATTGATTTACTCAATTGATTCACATTACTGGACTTCCACTTCTTTCTCCATCTTTTTGTTTACCTCCCTTCTCTTCCTTCCACTGTTAAGCTCCTTAAAATCTCTGAATCTTTTGTTCAGGAACTCGGGCTAAGTCTAACATGGCTCAAAATGGAATGATGTACCATAATTGCCACAGAGATTGTACGTGATTGAAGATAAGAAGACACTTTAATGACTTTCCACATATTTCTACAATGTTTCAATGGATGTTATCTCATTAGTGTGAATATTCAGTCTTGCAATGTGGGGTACTGGAAAGAATGCTGGATTTAGATTCAAAAGACCTGTGTTCAAATCATGGTTTTGCTGGTTCCTGACTGAAATCCTGGGCAAGTCACCTCACTTCTCTGTTCCTTATTTTCCTCAGATGAGAAATGAGGGATTTTGACTTATGAGGAGAGATGACTTATAAAATCCCTTCCAACTCTAGATCAATGATCCAATAATCTATAATCAAACCCTCCCAGGCTTGCTCATCCTGAAAGACGCTTACCCATATCCTTCCATAAGTCTTCCTTAGATAATATACTCAACACATCGGGAGCCTTCCTCTAGGTCAAGGGTCTTAACTTGAGGTTCATGAGCTTGTTTTTTCTAATGTTTTCATAACTATATTTCAATATGATTGGTTACCTTTGTAACCTTGTGTTTTATTTCATGTGTTGAAAAACATTATTTTGAGAAGAGTTCCATAGGCTTTACCAGAGTGCCAAAGATTTTTCATGACACAAAAAAGTTAAGAACCCTTTCTATATGTTTCAAACACACATACAAATATGTACTTATATAAATATATGGACACATATGTATATACACATGTTATATACATATATAACCTACATAATGTGTGTTTGTGTATATTTAATCATCTATACATATCATATGTCTGATGTGTACATATATATACAAACACATCTATATGTGTGTGTATATGTTTTATCAGACCTTCAATTTCCTGGTTGTAGGAAGCTGATAATTAGGAATTGCAGATAAGAACCTCATCTGCAATTTATAACCTTGGAGAGTTGCCTAGGACATTGAAAATTTAAATGAATTAGCCAGGCTCACACAGCTAGTACGTGCCTAAGTTGGAACTTGAACCCAGATCTCCCTGATACCCAGATGAGATATTCTCCATCCATAGTTGGTGGCATAGTGAATAGAGTGCTCAGCTTGGTATCAGGAAGACCTCAGTTCAAATCTGGCTTTGAAAATTACTAGCACTCAATTTCTGTTTATCTCCATTTCCTGAACTGTAAAATAGGGATCCTAATAACGTTTACCGTGCAGTGTTGTTGTGAGGATCAAATGCAATAGGTCTTTAAAAGCACTTAGCAATGACCCTGGCACAATATTAAAATGTTTTCCCTTCCCTTCTCCACCATAATAGCTTCCTTTCTTTCCCAAATAAAGCAATATTTTATTCTCACCATTTCAGGATTGAGTGTCCACTGCTTCTTGTTGCCATAAAAGACTTCTGCCTAAAAGTATCCCAAAGTAATCTTTGAATATTTACTGGAAGAACAAGTGTTTAGACCTGCCTAATAAGCTATCAATATCTTTTTCTATTTATAACCATGAGCTGAAATTGTACATTTTAAATAGGGAAGCAGGATGGCATGAATTCAGTCATTTTCTATTTATTTCCTCATCTTAAAATATCTAACCTTAATCCAAAACATTGAGTACCCTGAAAGCATTACAATGAAAAGCTCTAGAGACTAATTTCCTTATAGTAACTTGCCCAATAAATTCATTACTGAATCCTTTGTTACTCTTTCTGATTGTGGATAAGAGTTCTTGGTTCAGTGTTGCTGGTTAATTGGAGATTTTCTTTAAAAGTATGCAAGATAACTGGCAAATAGTGCATTTATGTATGTAATAGAAATGGTTAGTAATATATCATTAAGACACTCCAGGGCATGTTTTATTGGTTCATTAATACAGTACATGCCTCAGGTGCATTCAACCACTTGAGGCATATATTAATGGACCAATAAAATGTGCTGGGGAATGCCTTAATGCTACTCTAATATGGCTAAGTTTAAATTAATTTTTTTAGACTTGTCTTTTTAAAAATCATTTTTCCCTTCTTGGAAAGATATATTCGATTATATGAGGGGAAAGTTCATAGTGACAGAGTAAGAGAAAGAAAGGTAATAAAAAAAACCCTTTTAATTCCATTAATTTACTTAAATGTTTAACTCTTTCCTGTGTGTATAATTTTAATCTTCTATTTATTTTACTCCCATTCTCCTCTCCTCTTGCACCTTCTCTAGATGTTATCCCAAGCTCAGCTTCCTACAAACTCAATCAGGAATAAGCAGACGAAAAAGTCACCGTTCATTTCTTTTTGAAGGTCTTACACTATGCTTAACATCCTGCCACCGAAACCAAACAATGTCAAAAGAAATCAACTCTCCATTCCAACAGACACTCACACAGAAACACTATTCTGGGCACTGAAGACACAAACCAAAAAACAAAAACAAAAGTAACCCTTGCCTTCTAGGAGCTTATATTAAGCTGGAAAGCACATCGCAAAACAAAATTGAGGAGGGATATATGTGTATATATATATATAGAGAGAGAGAGAGAGAGACAGACAGACAGACAGACAGACATATTTTTATATATGTAGATATGTCTATATACATATACACACATAAAATAAACATGTGTATGCATGTACCTGTGTGTAACATATACACGTGTATGTGTATATTTAAATACATGTATAAACATGCATGTATGGGTCTATGTATATTTGGTTATATATTATATATACACATAGTGATCTCTATATCTACACATACATACATATGTGTGTATGTATGTGTGTATGTTTATATACACACATACATATGTATATATCTCAGGCAAGTCACAGTTGTTTTAGCTACATCTATGTATCTGCAAATAAGCTACAGAAGAGTCACTAAAAGGATAATTAACAACACAGATTGGCCATTTAAGTGATATGAACAAAAGTCACTATTATAGCTCACAAAAAGGAGAGATCCTGATAGTCTGGTGCCATTTGTAAATGAAGGTTTCTCAGAGGCAATGGCACCTGAAACAGGCTTTGAAGAATAGGCAGGATTTGGATGACTAGAAAGAAAGGGAAAGGATAGAATAACATGCACAAAGGGCTAAAAGAGAGAATACACGTGATCCATTTCATAGTAGAGACATAGTCTCAGAGATATGTTTTCAAAATCAAGATGTCACCCAAATCAAACTATTGTGTCCCTCATATAGAACAGACATTGTCTGTCTTGCCTAGAAATATCATTTTGGAATAGCCCTCGAGTTTAGTTTATGTTCATATAAAATGTTTTGAAGTACATTTTATACTGAATTTCGAGGTTAATACCTACACAAACGTAGTCGTGCTGCATGTATTTTTGTTTTTAAAATTCAAGTTGGAAGGCCCAAATTATTCACATTTTTATCTGTATGTTTCAAAATTATCAAATGATTGCTAATTAAAGCCACAAGTTCACAAAAGTCCTTCATAGATTTCTGGGAATGAGCAAATTAGCTCTAATTTTGTAACTATTTAAAAGTCATGTTTACATGAATGACATGAAAGCAGTGTAATTGAGTAGAGGGAAAAACACTGGAAAGGGAATCTGGAACCCTGGATTATAGTCCTACCTGTGACATTAGTTTGTTCATTACCTGGAACAACTTACAACTTCTGTGATCCTCAATTCCTCATTTGTAAAACTAAAACTTTGGAATAGATGATTTTTAGTGGGGGAAAGGACGAAATATATATATATATATATATATATATATATATAGAGAGAGAGAGAGAGAGAGAGAGAGAGAGAGAGAGAGAGAGAGAGAATGAGAATATTTAGTACCCACTATACACCAGACACTATGCTAAGCTTTCTTACAAATATAATCTCATTTGATCCTAACAACTCTGGAAAGTAGACACTAGTATTATCATTTTACAGTTGAGAAACTGAAGCAAACAATGGTTAAATGACTTGCCCAGGATCACACAATTTGTAAGTGTCTGAGGCTGGATTTGAACTCAGGTCTTCCTTTCACTCTCCCTGAGGCAGCCTAGGATAGGTCAGCAAAGACTGAGCAAGGATGAGATCCTTGGGGGTCCTGGAGACCCTTTCAGGGAAGCTATGAGGTCAAAACTATTTTTATAATAATATCAAAACATTTTAACTTCAAATACTTGTTTACATACACATGTATATGTATGTGTACTTATATGTTTTGTATATATGTACATGTGTAGATACATGTATGTATATATGTATGTATGTGTGTACATGTGTATATACATATACACATATATATACACACACACACATACACACACACACACACATGTTGTAAGGCCAATCTGTAAGTGAAAGATCTTTCCCACCCATTGAATAGGCCTCAGGTGGGGCCAACAAAGGGAGGCCTGATTGGAGGCAGGCCCACACCCTTTCACTAATTAGGTGTGAGTCCCCAAGCCCCACACCTTTTTGCTAAGTAGGAGCTCAGGGCCCTCAGGGCCCTGAACAGGGTATATAAGATCTCAGGTTGGCTTTTTGTTTTGGGGCTCTCACTCACTGGAAGATTGTCCTGTGATTTGACCAGACAAGACTCTGGGTAGCCGCTGGACACCACCCCCCTACCCCCGTTTGAAAACCCAGGTGTTGGTGCCTCTCTTTCTGGTAACTATGAAATTTTTGCTCAGAAAGATAGAGGCCTGTCTGTTGATCTGTGTGTTATTTGCTCTTTTTATATAATGTATGCTTGTAATCTCTGTTTGTATTCTCTCTGAACTTCAGGGTGCTGGCTTTCCCCCCTGAACTAAGTGAATGGTGTATATATGTTCAATTAAACTAAGATTGTTAACCCCTTAAGGTTGCTTTCCTTAGAAAAGCAGATTAAAGAACCTATGCTAGCAGCCCTCCTGCATGCTGGTGTTGTTGGTCTTATGCCCACACAGCAGGTGCTAGGAACATTGTTGTTACATATGTGTATGTGTATGTATATGTCTATTGTATGTGTATGGACATATGCATGTGTGTGCATGTGTATATGCATATGTTCATGTGTGTGTGTGTATATATATATATATATATATATACATATATATATAGAGATGTAACCTACACAAACAAAAGGTCTTCAGGGTCCTCAATCATTTTTAAAAGCACATAAGGCTTCTGAAACCAAAAAGTTTGAGAACTTCTGGCATAGGAGATAAAGTACAGGAACTAGTGAGGAAGATCTGGATGCAAATCCTCCCTTTGATTCTTCCAAGCTGAGTAACCATAGGTAAGTTATTTAACTTTTTGGGGCCTAAGTTTGCTCACCTATAAAATGGGGATAAAACCTCCTGTAGTAGTTACCTCATACTGTGCTGTTACTCAAATTGGGTAATGTAAGTGACTGTGACCAGAGGGAAGAATCCTGGATTTGCAACCAGAGGACCTAGATTCAAATCTCTATTCTTCGTCTTGCTACTTGTGTGACCTTAAATAAGTCACGTCAGGTCTCTGAGCCTCAGTTTCCTCATCTTTCAAATGAGAGAAATCTACCCAATGACCCTAAAAAACCCTTCGTGTTCTAAATCTATCATCCCATGAAAATGGTATATAAATGTTATTGGTTTCTTTTCCTGCTTTAGCGTGATGCATTCACTTATGTGATGTGTGAATGATGATTCACATTCAGAATCACTCATATTCAAAGATATCTACTTACCTGAACTATTCAAATATTTGAGGAGAAAAGAGCTTGAAATCTACAGACCCATAACATATCAACTCACCATTTCACCCACAGCACCTCTTTATTGTAATCAAGATTTACTATCACTATTAAATACTTCATGCTTAAATAGAATGCAGTACTCTAAGAGCATTTACTAAAGGTGCCTCAGAATAAAGCACAGACAAAATAAATGACAGACAGGAAGTCACCAAGGTTGATGGTGAGAGGAATTTTGCCCTAAGTGAAGAAGATACTTGATAGAAAACATATGCTGTAAATAGGAATTTCGAGGGTCAGATAAGAAAAAGAGATAATTCCAAAATAATGGAATGGATGCAAGGTTGTGAGAGAAGTGATTAAAAAAAAACAACTCCTTCTTGTACAACCTTGAACTATGACAACAAAAAGTGTATTTTCTACTTTTGTTCAGTTGTTTCAGTCATGTCTGACTCTTCATGACCTCCTCTGGAGTTTTCTTGGCAAAGATATTGAAGTAGTTTACCATTTCCTGCTCATTTTATAGGTGAGGAAGCTGGAGCACATAGGGTTAAGTGACTTGCCCAGGGTCACACAAGTAATAAATGTCTGATGATGAATTTGAACTCAGGTCTTCATGACTACAGGCCTGGCATTCTATATTTTGTGCCACCTAGATACCCAATAGTTTCTACTACAGCAGCCTGTTGTTACTCAGGCACATGATCCTCACCCGGCCTTTTTTTCCATGGAGTAAAAACTTATGCTCATGCTTGGTTCTGCCTTCAATTCCTTTAAATCCAACAAGCATTTTTAAAGTACCTACTATGTATATGATACTGTTCTAGATACTAGAGATACCAAGACAAAAATGAAAAACAGTACCTTCCCTCAATGAGCTTCCTTTTATGGAGGCACACAATGTGTGCACAGAGAGGTAAAAACAAGATAATTTGCAGAAGGGGGAAGATCAGAGAGATGAAACCAGGGTAAGTCCATGAGGAAACAAAGGGTTCTAAGAAGTGAGGGTGATGAGGAGGTTTCTGGCAAGCATGGGAAACAGCTTGGCCAAAGATCCACAAGCCAGGGATTGTCAGTTATGTTGGAAAGCAACCAAGTTCTCTCATCTCACCTTTCTGTATGTAAGCAGATTACAATGTCCAAGTACAGCTTCAGTTAGCTATCTAGATCAGGGGAACCTGTAGCTTAAGGATTTGTTCTGTGAAGTGTGGATGCAGCCAAAGGGCCGCACTTGAGGACCTAGAGGGCCATATGCGGCCTCAAGGCTGCAGGTTTCCCACACCTCGTCTAGATATTATCACAGGCCCTGGTACATAGTAGGCATTTAAGAAAAAGCCAGTTGTTATTTCCTAAATGACAGTTACAAAAAGTTCCAGGTAACTTTTTTTTTAAAATGGTCCTCAGCATCATTACTCAGTTCTGACTACATACTAGTTATTTTTTTCTTTTTCCTGGTACATTGAAAAACCCTCTTCAGCATTAAACAAGAAAATAAACCTGCCGAGATTACTTGAAAACATCGAAATGAATTTCTTGCCATGATTTAAATGTCACAATAACTTGAACCAGTGCAGGTGGGATGTTAACTCCTACCTAAAATTTGCAAGTTTAGTAAATGCTTGACTTCCTAACTAAGGCACTAAGCTTATTTACACTTCAGGGGGAAAAAAAAGTACAGATTTGATACTTACCCTAGAAATTATCTGAATTGTATAGTATGCAAGTGGGGCTTATTGACAGTATTTAGAGCTTCTCGAGATGCACCTGGCAGACAGTGAGAGCTATTTCATAACCCAGGTGACTTGTAACTGAATGAAACATAACAGCACTAGTGTGACTTCCTGCTCTTGACTTCTGTGGGCTCTGAAGAGATCCAGCCAAGAGTAGCATTTCTTGTGGAATCACTTGAATTCACATTAGATTTATCTCACCCTATAAAAGCACAATTCATTAAACAGACTGATAAAACTAGTCTGTTTAAACTAAGGCAATTTTATCACAGTCATTTCAATTATTTAACACTGCTTTTTAAACTCACTACTTAAAGCTTTCTTTTGACAAGTATTCCTTTAAATAAATGAGTTGTAATTTAAAGTAGGGGGGGAAAGATTCAGGCCTATCACAATATATGCAATTAGCCTATAGGGAGATGTTTTTTATAATACAAAAACTAACTTTTGGTTGAAAATGAGAATGAATAGCAAGCAATAGGGTCCTTCAAAGCCGTTTTCCACTGGAAGTGAACAGAAAGTAATCTAATGGCATTGTTCTGATTTCATGTTGATTTGATAAAGTAATCCTCTCTTTGACTAGGCCTATAGTGGTATAAACAATTAAAGCAAAGATGTCAATAAATCAGAATTTTTAAAAGGCTTTTACCTGAAAGCTAAATTCTTTTTTTTGTAACAAATGGGGAAATTGCTTCAATTTTCTACTTCTTCTTCATATGCTCATTAGCATGAGAGTCATTCCTATGCATTTTCTATCTCCCCTACCTAGGAGCAAAAGACTCTTTTTCAAGTCAGGGCCATGCCATTTTTTTTTATTTCTATCTCTCCCCAATAAGTCAGTGCCATTAACAGAGCAGGGAATTATTTGTTGACTTAATGGACAGATTGCCTATGTTGAAAAAGCAATTGAATGACCATCAAGCATGAAACATTCATCAAAGTGATTTCACCTGAAGTTAAGCGGATATTGTCAAAGGATATTAAATTTGTCAAAGAAAATGTGTAAATAATCAACGACCCTATGAAAAAATGCTCTGAACCACTAATAAATGATATGTAAACTAAACCAATGGCTGGGGGAGTGGGGGAGTGGTGGTCATACTACTACATTATTGGTAGAGCTTTTTAATTGGTCCAACCACTCTTGATTGATCATTAAGCTATTCACATCCTTTGATCCATCAATCTCACTGAGGCCTAGAGAAGTTGAGTGATTTGTCCAAGGTCCCACAGGCAGTAAGTGTTAGATCTCGGATTTTAACGAAGCTTCAGGGATTCCCAGGTCAGTACTCTCTTCAATGCACCACATGACTCCTCCAGGCATATATACCAAAGAGGTCAATGACAAAAGGAAAGGTCCTATTCACGAAAAAAATCTTCATAGTAGCACTTTGTGGTAGAAAAAAAAAACTTATCATCAACTAAAAAAAGGGCTGAACAAATTGTCTTATACAATTGAAATTAAATTTTAGTATTATACCATGAGAAACAATGAATATAAGAAATTCAGAGATATGAGTAGGCTTTCATGTAGTAATTCAGAACAAAGAAAACAAAGCTAATATGACTATATATCAAAATCATATAAATAAAAGCAAAACTTTTTTGTTCAGTCATGTCCAGCTCTTCATGATCCCATTTGGGGGTTTTTTGGCAAAGATATTGGAGTGGTTTGCCATTTCTTTTTCCAGCTTATTTTACAGATGAAGAACTGAGGCAAACAGGATGATGTGTCCAAAGTCACTCAGTTACTAAGTGTCTGAGACCAGATTTGAATTCCTGAAGATGTTTTCATGACTCCAGGCCCCACTCTCTATTCACTGCACCTCCTAGCTGCCCCAAAGCAACACTACAGTCAGTTAAACTTGCAAATTTAAATTAAAGGGTTTTTTTGGTCTGAGAAAACTAGAATCTTAGGTCCAAGAAAAGCCCAGTGGGGTAGTGAATAGGTATTTCACTTAGAGTCAGGAAGACCTGAGTTTATAAGTCTTACCTCTGTCACAGGATTCTTTTAACCCTGAGAGAGTTACTTGGTCTCTATGTCTCAGTACCTTCATTTTTAAAAGAAGCAGGGTCGCTGAATGGGGTGGTGCAGACCTGCTACTAGGAAGGCTGAAGCTGGGTGATTGCTTGAGCTTAGAAGTCCTGAGCTGCATTAGGACTAAAGCAGACTGAGTTTCCTCTCCTACCACCTTTCATTCTGGCCTCAAGTATGACTTTGAAGGATGACAGATTTAGAGTGGAAAGGGACATGAGTACTCCAGGTCTGAGACCTGTTCTTAAATGCTTCCGTTATATGCCAAAATTCTTGGCTCTCCCAATTTTGTTTAGTTCTTCCCATGAACATTTTTATACCATGAAAAATAATGGAATTTATCAGCAAAAACAATAGTTACATTTATAATTAGACAGAGAATGTGGCATAGTGAATAAAGCCCACACTGGATACAGGAATAAATGAACGAAAAGCATTTATTATGTGCTTACTACATGCTAGGCACTAAATGCTGGAGATACAAATAAAAAAGTGATCTAGTCCCTGTTCTTTTTTTTTAAACCATTTCATTTGTCCTTTATTGCATAATCTTTTATCTTCTGTGGATATATTATATCTTTTTTAAAATTTTGTTTTAAATAAGATTTTCTTTTTTCTTTTTTTTCTTTTTTCCTATTTATTTAATATTTTTAGTTTTCAGCATTGATTTTCACAAGAGTTTGAATTACAAATTTTCTCCCCATTTCTACACTTCCCCCCACTCCAAGATAGCATATATTCTGGTTGCCCCGTTCCCCAGTAAGCCCTCCCTTCTGTCTCCCCACTCCCCGCTCTTCACCCATCCCCTTTTCCCTTACTTTCTTGTAGGGCAAGATAGATTACTATGCCCCATTGCCTGTATATCTTATTTCCTAGTTGCATGCAAAAACTTTTTTTTGAATATCTGTTTTTAAAACTTTGAGTTCCAAATTCTCTCCCCTCTTCCCTCCCCACCCACCCTCCCTAAGAAGGCAAGTAATTCCACATAGGTCACATGCATATCATTATGTAAAACCCTTCCACAATACTCATGTTGTAAAAGACTAACTACATTTTGCTCCTTCCTATCCTATCCCCCTTTATTCAATTTTCTCCCTTGACCCTGTCCCTTTTCAAAAGTGTTTGTTTTTGATTACCTCCTC